>OU893352.1:14295944-14314945 GCA_918026875.4 Diatraea saccharalis
TTATTAAACAAAATAACTATTAAGGATAAGTACCCTATGCCATGTATTGATGACCTTATTGATAGACTTTCTGGTCACAAATGTTTTTCAAGTCTTGATTTAAAAAGTGGTTACAATATTAATAAAAGAGAATTCAATACCCAAAACTGCATTCATCACGGAAGATGGCCATTATGAGTTTCTCAGACTCCCCTTTGGTTTAGTTAATGCACCATCTTGTTTTCAATATATGATGAATAAAGTTTTAGGTAATTTAAGGTTTAACAATGTAATAGTTTATTTAGATGATATTTATCTTGTAACAAATACGGTGGAAGAAAATTTGAAGTTATTAGAACAGATATTGCAAATTTTTAGGATGAATGGTTTGACTCTGAATCTAAAAAAAGTGTCATTTCTTCAAAAGTGAAATAGAGTTCTTAGGTTATCGAGTAAAGTCTGGGAAAATTATGCCAAATGAAGCGAAATTAGAATCAGTTAGGCAGTTTCCAAGACCCAAAACAGTACACCAACTTCGACAGTTCATTGGTCTAATAAGCTATTTTCGGAAATTTATTAAAAATTGCGCAATGATTTTGGTGCCTTTGACAAAACTGTTAAAGAAGGATACTACCTGGGCTTGGGAAGACAAACAAGAAGAGACATTTCAATCGTTAAAAAATAAATTAACATCAGATAATTTCCTGTCTATTTTTGATCCCAATAGAGATAGTGTTTTATACACTGATGCTAGTCGAGAGGGTATTGCAGGAATACTTATGCAAATTACAAATGCCCTCATTTGAAAAACCAGTCCATTATTATAGTAGGCAAACTACCGAAAATGAAAAATTATACCATTCATTTGAATTAGAACTGTTGGCAATTATTTGTTCGCTCCAAAAATTCCGCCTATATCTGTTAGGTTCAAATTTTAAAATCATAACTGACTGCAGTGCTGTACGATATGCGCTCACTAAAAAAGATATTGTCCCACGCATAGCTCGATGGGTATTAGCTACACAAGAATTTTCATTTGAAATTGTCCATAGAGCAGGTACACGTATGCTGCATGTTGATGCATTAAGTCGAAATCCTGTAGTTTCGGGGGAAAAGTCTGAAGTTGAAATCATTATGTCCATTACTGAAGCAGATTGGTTGCTGTTAGTGCAAACACAAGACTCTAAAATTCAACAATTAAAATTAATTTTAGAATCGGGAGAGGCCGACCAAAATAGAGATGTTTTTGACAAATACGAATTGCTTGGGTCAAAAGTTTACAGAAGAACAGCAAAGGGTCGTCGATGGTTGGTACCAAAAAAATGTATTTGGCAAATAATTAAATACAACCATGATGAATTTGGACATTTTTCTGTAGACAAAACTGTAGAAAGAATATCAAAGTTTTACTGGTTTCCCCACATGCGTCGTATTATAAAAAAGTACATAAAAAAATTGTTTAAATTGTATATACTTCAAAAACAAAGGGGGTGCCAAGGAAGGCAAATTATTTCCAATACCAAAATATGCTCAACCTTTTCATACACTTCATTTAGACCACTTGGGTCCATTCAAAGTCAAAAAACTTGTGGGAAATGACAGATATGAGGTAACGGATCTTAAAGGAAGTGAAAGATCCTTTAAAAAGTATACTGGCGTGATAGCGGCTGAAAATATGAAGCCGTGGATTAAAATAGACAACTGGAATGAATCTGAATAATTACGTGATTATATTATGTATATAATAGATATTCGTGTTGGCAAGGTAAACACCTTAATATACTGTTTTTGGTATCTTACCTAATTCATAGTTTATTAAAAATAGAACACATAAAAAAAAAAAAATATGTATACAAGTAAAATATTACATCAGGCATAACAATTTGGTTTATAAAGTAATACGAGTATACACGTAAGGTTTGCGAGTCAAGATAAAATGCTTTAACTTATATTTATGTCACACATTACTTTTCATTTTACGGGACCCCTAGTAAAATAAATACCGATCCCGGTTCAGAATTCAACAATGCACTATTAAAAGAAATGCTAAGTTTTCATAAAATCAATCTACACATAGGAACGCCCCATAACCCAAATTCAATGGGAATAGTGGAAAGATTTCACTCTACAATCTTAGAAATATATAGAATAGCAAAATATGAAAAGAAATTGACTGACGCAGCATCCGTAATGACATACTCGATCTTAGCTTATAATCAAACTATTCATTCAACGACAGGATTAACACCTTTTGAAGTAACTTTAGGTCATACAGATTGTAATAATATATTTAATTGTGAATACCACAAACAATTTACGCAACAACTTGTTAGGGAACATGTAAAAAGAACCAAGCACCTATATAACTCTATAAAAAAAAAATAACAAAACAAAAAGAAACAACACGCGAAAAACGTGGTGGTGAAAAGGAATTCCCAATCGAAGTAGGCGATACAGTATTCATAAAAGGAACAAATACCCGTAGATCTAAAGATAAACCGCGATATCAAAAAGCTCAAATAATCGGAGAATCTTCACGAAATATAGTACCCACAATATCTAAAATAGAATTAGTAAAATACCCATTAAAGATATAAAACGTCCTTCACAGGTATGGCCTCCTCAGTATCCAAGCGATCCTCAGCCAGGCCCTTCAAATAGACAAGATAAATTTCATTTTCCATATTAAAGGCTTTTGTGCATTTACTTATCTGTGCGTTTCATTGTGTTATTAAAAATTGATACCCTTGGGGCGTTACAGTTTATTTTTGGACTGACTGAGCATCGAACAATTAGAGCAATCAATAACTATACTATTATCATGATGTAAGAATATAAGTTGCAAGATACAAGAGACACATAAGAACAATATGGTAAGCGGAGCGCTAAACATAAAAATAAAATTATAGGAAGCACTAAGAAGTCTTAAAAGTTTCATTCTTACTTGTAGCACTATCAGCCTCCTGACCAAAAACCCGCACGAGATCAGCTTCCGCCCGTATACGTAGACGCGGAGCCTCCCTGCCTTGAAATTGACGTACGAATATGCGGCCATCCTTGGTCCAGACGTAACGCCAGTTTAACCTGCCACATAATTCCCGCGTCCGTTGGAAGAGATGCCAGTTCACCTTTGTCAATCTTTCATTAACATAAAAGCGGCGTGATCCTCCCGGCAGCCCTGTACCGTCTGTGGTGGCGCCGCGACGGACGCGCGCCGCTCGTCTCGTATAACGCGACGCGCCAGACGAACGACGATGGGTCGCGGGCGGGACGCTAGTGATTTTTCTGCTTCCCCCAATTTAGGTGCACGACCGACACGTGTGGCACATACGACGTTCTGGGTTGCCAAGTTTACTCCTAGTTTTCCCGCCAAAACGGTGACCACATGGACTTTGGGACCATAACCAATCATGTTCTCTAGCTCTTTTTTATTTATTCTCCTAATTATAAAATGACACAATACCACACATGACAAAATAAATGATAAAAGACAAAATACCTACTGGAGAAAGTAACCGATTTGTCTGCTCCGTGTTATTCAAAATCATTTCACTGTAAACAGTAACAATTGTCATTTAACCTCATTGCAATTCAGTGTGAATAAAGTGATACTTTTTGGTGGTGAAACTATTATTTCTATATCTCCCAGAACTTTTAAAATACAAGCAAAAGAAGTTCTAAAATTTGGCGTGTGATGCGTTTTAGTGGTCGAATGAACTTGCCTCGACAGTGCTTCGTTCAAATTTGTTTTCCTGTCGCCCGCATAAGTGAACACTCTCGTGCTATACTGTTGGCGGTGCGTGCTGCGTTCTAGCGGTCAAGTGCACTTGCTTATATGGTCCGTTTGAACTTATCTTACTGACACCAGGTTTAAGTTGAAATTGGTCCTTTCCGCTTACCTACATATCCATTCTTCATCAGCGCCACCTTCTTGGATATAACGGGCTACAAAAGGAACGAATTTCAACACGGGAGCCATCTAGGTCTTGTTCTTCGAACTATCTGTACTGCAGCGTACTTCACTAGTGGGAATTCATATATTTTTACGTCGAGCATTGATATAAACCAACATGCCTAATTGCGGGGCAAGTGGAAAATTTTTATCGCCGGCAGGGGCCGCTGCTTGTAGTGTTTGTCCATCTAAGTTTCACAAAGTCTGTCTGGGATTAACTGAAAAAGCACAAATGAGCAAAGGTTGGCTTTGCCCGAACTGCGCGAATAAATCGCAAAGAGGAGGTGACAACAGCCAAACTCCAGTAAAAAACATCTGCGGAGATAGCGATACGGAGGCAGCGCCCTCTGGGCCTGAGGCAGGGCGTCCGATAAGCGTGAGCAACGTTAATGAGCAACCGGAAGTCGCCGAGGTATCTGAGTTTCGTCGCGAATTCGCGGGATACATGGCAGAGATATGCGAATTCCGAAAGGAGATGGCGAGTTTACGCGATTCTCTTACGACAATAACGTCGCGTCTCGATCTAGTACAGCAGAGAGTGGAGGCGCTGGAGAAGATCCCGAAAAAAGTTGCCGAGCTCGAAGGCACTATATCGCAGCTGAAACAGGAGCTCAACTACCGTGATCAGGAGGCGCTCCTTGCTGACCTCGAGATCGGCCAGCTCCCAGAAGAGAAGGGTGAAGGGGTTGTCCAGGCTGTGACGGTGTTGGCTGCGCGCATTGACGTGAAGCTGGAGGACCAAGATGTGGTGTTCGCGGAGCGCGTGGGCCCGCCCCCGGCCGAAGTGGGGGGTCGCGCGCGCCGCGTTGTGGTGCGCCTGTCCCGCCGACACCTGCGAGACGAGTTGCTGCGCGCGGCACGCGTACGTCGCTCTCTTGCTGCACCCGATGGAAGTACGTGTAGTGTACGTCAACGAGCGACTGACCCGACCGAACCGTCAGCTATTTCACCGTGTGCGCGAGGAGTGCCGTCGGTTGCACTGGCGCTATTCCTGGAAGAAGCGTGGTCGAACATACGCTCGGCAAGGTGATGGGAAGCCCATCTTTAAATTTCCAGTGGTCGAAGACCTCGCCCGTGCGTTTGGCCCTCAAGAAGCAGTATCAAATTAGTGACCTACAAAGACACAAAAATATGTACAGTGTATACCACATATTTAATGAATACAATGTTAAGATCTTTAATTATATCACTTACCCTACTTTTTCGCCAATGTATGACTCCCAATTTGTGTCAATTTGTCTATTGCTTCTCTTTCCTTTTATCAACAACTTGTTTATATTTATGTTCATCTGTGAGAAATCATTAAATATTATTATTTGTAAATGTATGAAGGTTAAGAATATTAATGAATTATTATTTAACATTACTTTTAATGTCAATAATACCATATATCACTTTTTAATAATTTATATACACTATAAACGTATACATATTTTATATATTATATACAATCATATTATAGCACATATTGACACAATTATTTACATAAGTAAGAATACTCTTAATTTAGAAAAAGTTGCTAAAATTGGCATCATATTGTCTTATATACAGTCATACTTCATAATATCAATCAAATGTAATTATATACTTTTTCTCTTTAATAATGAACACTAGAAATCTTAAAGTTGGACTCTTTAACGCCGGATCACTTGGCACTAAGCATGAGGGGTTTACAGCGGCCATTCAGGAATTAGTCCCAGACATAATGGCTATAAATGAGACATGGCTCGGTTCGGGACAGGATGACAAAGCACCTAAGTTACCAGGCTACCGTCTAACTCATGTGCCGAGAGCTGATCACATTAAGAGGGGTCGGGGTGGTGGAGTGGGTTTCTACGTTCATCGAGGTATAAATTTTCGTTATTGTGAGTACCCTACCTCATCAGTGGTCGAACTGATGTGGCTAACTTTGCGCGCAAACAACCAGAATATTGCTATTGGAACAGCCTATAAAGCGCCTTGGCAGGATATACATATATTTTTGGACGCTCTCACCTGCTCCATTATGTCATTTGCAAAATATGATCGTTTGGATTCTACTTGGTGATTTTAACATAGATCTATTGAATAAAAATGACACTGCATATAAGCAGTTTCATCAATTCTTGCATAGTGTAAACTTGACCCAGTTGGTCGATGAGCCGACCCACTTCACAGACCACAGTGAGACTCTCATAGACGTAATCTGTACCGATGCACAACCCCTGCAAATCAGAGTTAAAAATTCTCCAGATCTAGGGGGACATGCCATGATTTTTGCAAAATTTTAAATAAGAAAAGAGAAGCCAAAACCTCGCTGGGTGACATACAGGTCGATGAGAGATATTATTTTTGAACAATTCAACAGAGAACTAGACTCTATTCAATGGAGTAATTTTAATGATATGGGAGACATTGACAGCTTAGTCGTTTCATTTACTTGTTGCATAAAAAATTTATTTGATCTTCATGCTCCAATCAAAAAACAGAAATTTAAGCATACTCCTCATCCGTGGATAACAGATACTATAAAGTCTATGATTAAAATTCGAGATAATTACTACAAAAAGTACAAATTGCAAAACACTACGGTATTAAAAGAATGTTACAAAACCTTGAAAAAATTAGTAATTACTGCTATTGATAGTGAAAAAAGGTGTTACTTTGATAGGAATATTAATAATAATTTAAATAACTCAAAAAAACTTTAGCAAAACCTTAAAAGTACAGTGTTACCAAGCAATAAAGGGAATCTAGACATTCCAGTTTTTTTGTATGATGCAGTTCTCATGAATGCTCATTTTCTTAATGCTCCTGGCAGCAATGTGGTAACATTATATGATCTTACTTTTTTTGAGCATCATAGATACGGAGTCGGCACATTTTTGCTTCAAACTGTCAGTGAGGATACAGTCTTTAAAGCTATCAGAGGTTTCAAGTCAAATGCTCAAGGTCATGATGGCATATCCCTGGAAATGCTACAACTGTCTTTACCCCAGTCATTGAAAGCCATCACTACTATAATCAACAAGTCGATAGAAGAATGCACATTTCCCGACAGCTGGAAAGTCGCTGTTGTGAAGCCTATTAGTGTTGCCCAAATGCAAGAACAAGACGAGACTAGGTCAGTCTTGATCTTGCGCCAATACACCTGGTCTTGGTCTTGGTCTTGGTCTTGGTCTTGCGCTCCCAGTCTTGGTCTTGGTCTTGGTCTTGCAGCAAGAGTCTTGCAAGTCATGCAATTACCTATTAGACTATTGCTATTTATTAAAGTTTACTTTAGATCTTAGGAATTAACATAGCCATAGTAAAAAACAATCAGATTAATAAATGTCTGAAGATTTGATAAAAAATTCGATAACTGCCACATGGTTATCAACTGAGCTATATGCCGTTTTCCATGGGAGTAACTGTTTCTTAATAAACATTTACGCTTTATAAGCTTACATGTGCTAAAACATGTAAAAAACAAATTATTTACAATAAATTGACTGTATTTTAAAGAATCTCTCTAGAAAGAGATTGAACCCTCAACTTATATGAAATTTAATAAAAGAGTTTTACGATTTATCATTTATTTCAATAAAAAATAAAATACAACATAAATCAAATAACATAACAGTACACAACAGCTTTGTCATTAGGTTCTGTTACTTTATATCAATTCTTTTGACCAAGAATTAATACAAATTAACCACCTGGCTGACTTAATCTATTTCTATGTTTTCTAATTACTAATAATGTTTTAGAAAATAATCTCTCAGCAGGTACTGAAGTTGCAGGTATTGAGAGAAAATCACGGGCCATCTTCGATAAAGTCGGATACTCTGTCTCATGCGTCCTCCACCAATTTAAAATGTCTTCCGAGCTGGCAGCTTTTCGTTTTCTCAGGTACTCCTCTAACTCGTCTATCACTAAGCCTTGAAGACAAGATCCAGATGACGTCGAGGGACATTCATACAGTTTATCAAAGTCTATTACGTCTTCATCTTATCATATACCTAATTTTCTTTTCTTGGTAATTCCAGAGATTTGTTCAGTGAGTGTAGACTGTAGTATTCTTCATAAAGTTCATTGAACTTGCGCAGGCTTTCTGTTTTAAGTTGCTTCCCCCATATTGTCAGGTCAAAGGCTGAGCTTTATGCCTTGGGTCTAAAATTAAAGAAGGACAATAAATCCAGTTGCTCTTCTTATAATGTTTAAGCATTATTTCTCGAGCTGTTTGGAAAGCTAGAATGAGCCTTTCATCCATTTCAGATCGATTAGGTTTCTCATCTAACTGTTTTACCATGGATTCAATTTTATCGACCAAGAGATTGAATGATACAATGACTAGCGGTAATGTAACATATTTTTCTCCACCAAGATTTGTACTTAAAAGTTTAAAGTTTATTAGAAACTTATGTATTTTTTCGAGTATTTGCCATTAGCTGTGATTTGAAAATCATTCAATTCGGTGACAGAACTGCACAAAATGTTAATGCCCGCTCTCACTTTTAAACCAAATCCAATCATATCATGTGTGGAATTCCATCTCGTTGGACAGTCAAGAATGGGATTCAGATTTGATGGCACGCCAGCTGCTTCACAAGCAGACTGAAACTTCTTCTTCACTATATCACTTCTTTTTATTTTACTGGAAATACTGCGTAACTTTGTTACAGATGTACGCGAGTCAGCAATATTTGGTGCATATTCTTCATCTTCTTCATCTTCCTCAGTTTCGTCTGCATAATCTTCATACTGCTGATCTTGCGCGTTAGTGTCAGTCTCACAGTGTAATGCTAAGGTCTTTAATAAATCTTGTACACCAAGGTTTAAAATGTGAGCAAAGCACCGGAAATGTTGATTGTCTGAATCAAAGTGTGGTGGTAGCTGTTTGCCTAGTTTATACATAATTTGGTATTTGCAGTTGCGTTGTCGACCGTGATACCTTGTATTTTATCAATTATGTCATATTCCAATAAACATTCGTGGAAAATCGTTGCAATATCTTCCTCAGTATGTCGACCGCGTGATGGTATAAAATCAAGAACTACAGATCGATACTTCCATTCGTTGTCTATATAATACATAGTAACCCCGTAGTAACTCCTACCAGCAATTGACGTCCACCCATCAATGGTAAACGACATTTTAGATGATAATTGTTGAAGTCGTTCCTTGAGATTCAATTGGAGCTCTTCAAATCGCTCTTTGACTTTCCTTCTAAGTGTGGACCTTTTAGGAAACACTTTATTCGGGCAAATACGTCGAAAATATACTTGTGTAGCTTCGTCATCGAAAAATGAGAAGGGAAGATATTTTTTCACCACCCAATCAACTGTAGCTATCGTGATGTTGTCACTACTGTTTTCCAACTGAAATAAAACAATAAATCTTGTGTTGTTATTTAAAACATACTAGGTTTGAGCGTTTAGGAGGAGGAGGTTTGTTGTTGTTAAATCGAGAAAATCGTTAAATTGAGGTTTGTTATATTAAGGTTGCACCGTACTGTAATTTACCAAAATGAAGTACTTAGTTGTTACAGGCCAATTATGAAAACAAATGAAAATATGGGTGTTTTATAAAAAATATTTAACACGATAATTACATACTCCATATGTGTTATGTAATTGTGAGATAAGTAAATTTATTCTTACCTATCCACTTCTTCCAGCAGTTACGAAAAAGCTTGCGATATCTCCGCTTAATTTTGGTTTACCAGGAAGAAATATTTGTGATTCCTTTTTGTGGAAAGATATTAGATGTTTCCTTAAGCCTGAAGTGTTTCTGTTTTTTACTTTTATTTCAACTTTTTTATGTTGGCACAATTTACACAAGGCAGTTTGGGATGCATGAATTATTTCGAAAAACTCCTCAAATTTGCTTTTGAGTCTGTTAGATCTGTAACTCAAACTCTCATTACTCGGACTAGAACAATTTGAATCTTCGTCACTCATATTAAATTGTAGACGTGATACGTTTTCCAAAAACAACAAGAATTAGTAAAAACTATTATTACGTTAGACTCGAAGCACAGCTCAATTAAAAATGACTGGAATTAAAGTAATTCCTTTTTTATAGTACATTTCCTTGCTTTCTACCGCGCCGCCACGGCACCTATTAAAAAGATGCCGCCGCAAATCAAACGATGCCGCGTGCGGCGTACAAACACAGATTAATACCTACTTGTACAGATGCGTGACATTGTACCAATCACTATTCTTTACATAAAAGTGAATGTTTTGTCGTATATCTATACTAATATTATAAAGCTGAAGAGTTTGTTTGTATGCTTGATGACAGAAGTATTAAAATAAATATATAAATCCTGAAAGTCACTATACCTCTAAAGTTATTATTCCTCGTGGACGAAGTCGCGGGCACTGCTAGTAAATACTTACTCTCATCATCTCCCTCGGAGATATTCGGGCTCATAAGCAATACAAAAATCCTATCGCAGGCTTTTTATTTTAAAAGTAGGTAGTACCTACCTATATTATTTTATTAGTATAGCTTTTTATATTATTTTATTAGTTTTGTAGAATTTTTTTACACGTTTCAAGTATGTTTAAAAGTGGCTACAATATTTATCAAACGGGTGATATTTGACCACTTTTTTGCAATTTTTTCTCGTATAAAAATTAAGAAATTTAAGAAACATTTTGACTAAATGTACAATAATAGTACCTAAGTAATTAGTTTAAACCCATATAATCAATATTATAATATATACTTACTAGAATAAATTATTATGACATCTACTACCTATCCTTACCATTATCTAATCATAATACTACTTGCGTGATCAGTATAATGTATTCGTTTCCATTCTAAGCACACTGAAACCTATTTATTCCTATAAATAGGTTTCAGCTCTTAAAACTATACCTAGGCCCTGTGGCGGCAATCAATTAGTGTCAAATGTTGTGATTTCGGTGCGGCGGCACCGATTGTTGTATGTGATTTCAAAAGAAGCCGCCGCCGCGTGTATCATCACCATGTACTTCCGATAAGCGGCAAATTTCTTTGAGAAGTCAGTACAAAACCTTTGATGCCGCATTATCAAAGTGCCGATGGTTAAAACAAAACTATGCATGCACTCTGTTTCATTTTAATGGATATTTTTTTATTCGCTATGTATGCTTATGGTAGGTTTAGGTCGTAATGCGCATAGGTCCAGTTTTTCATATTCTTTGATACAGTTTTTTGCGTCTCATAGAATTCCTAAGCGTACCTAAACACCGAACTGTTATTCCTAACTACTCCGTGAACTAGCGCTAAGTCCTAGCTGCAAGACGCAAGAGTCTTGCGGGATTAGTCTTGTTCTTGCTCAAGTCTTGCATGGTCAGTCTTGGTCTTGGTCTTGCTAAAAATACGCGGTCTTGTTCTTGGTCTTGGTCTTGCAAAAATGCAAGACCAAGACCAAGACTGAATTTGGGCAACACTAAAGCCTATTCCAAAAGTCAGCGAGCCAGAATCAGTGCAGGATCTTCGGCCAATTAGTTTGCTCTCATGCTTGTCTAAGGTTCCCGAAAGGATAGTCTGCGACCAGTTAACCAAGTATCTAGAAGATTACAATATACTTCCGCAGATGCAGTCTGGTTTCCGAAGAGGTCATGGTACTGCGACTGCCCTATGTGATGTTGTGGATAACTTGCTTGCTGGCCAGGACCTTGGAATGATCAACGTTATGCTGTTGCTGGACTTCTCGCGTGCTTTCGAATAAATAAATACAACACTTTTGCTGTCAAAGTTATCATATTATGGGGTCCACGAAAAAGCAGTGAAGTGGTAACTCGAACAGGCAGCAGTATGTCGAGTTAACAACTGCAAAGGGGAAAATTCAATCAACTCTTCTACCGGTTTCCCGTGGGGTTCCTCAGGGGTATATCTTAGGCCCTATTTTCTATGTTTTGTACAGTGTAGACATCACAAAGAGTAATAATAATAATAATAATATACTTTATTGCACTCAATATGATACAATGTTTACAGGAGCTTATTATTTAAAAACATTGAGTAAACAAATGGCGGCCTTATTGCTTAACAGCAATTTCTTCCAGGCAACCTATGGTGAAACTGGATAACGAATATAGATACTGTGGGGAGTGGGTGCAATATTGAGAAGGATAAATACATTAATAGCGTTAATATATTATGACAAATAAAAAAATATATATATATAAAAACAATAAAGAATGTAATAATATATACATATGAAATGGATGAAATAGTTTTACAGAGAAAGGATAATATGAAAAATAGTTTTAAGATGTGAAAAGGAAATACTTTCTAGCTTCATCTCTAAAGGATCCTAATGATTGAGCCCTCCTGACACCCTCAGGAAGAGAATTCCACAGACGCACAGCATGCACAGCAAAAGAATATGAATAGAAATCTGTAGAGTGACGAGGAATTTCAAGAGTAAGATTTGAAGAGGAACGCAACGTACATTGAGATGAAGAGGAGCGAAAAGAGAATGATTGTTTAAGATATGGTGGAGATGTTGGAAAGAAAAGTATAGAGTAAAGAAGCGTAAGAGTATGCAAGTCCCTGCGCCGGCGAATAGGGAGCCAATTTAACTTTGAACGGAAATACGACACATGGTCATATTTTCGAAGATTGAAAATAAATCTAATGCAAACATTCTGCAGACGCTCAAGTTTGTTAAGAAGTCCTTCTGATAGATCTGTATAGCACACATCAGCGTAGTCGATAATAGACAGCATTAGGGAATGCGCCAAAGTGATTTTGGTACTGATCGGTAAAAAATTACGCAGACGATTCAGTGAACCATACGCCGCAAACACCTTCTTCCTGACTGCTTCGACCTGAGGCTTCCAGGAAAACTGTTGGTCAAAAATTACTCCAAGGTTTCTGACAGTTTCGGAATAAGGTATAACAGTACCGTCGAAAATGATCGAAGGTAGCTCATTAAAGTCGATCCGGGAAACGAAATGACGACTGCCTATTATTATAGTTTGAGTTTTAGATGGATTAACTATTAGACCATATGACTTACTCCAGGTACTGATAAGTGAAAGATTAGAATTAGTAATTAAAGCAGCCCTCGAGAGGTCAGTTAACGGTGCCTGAGTATAGATCTGGAGATCATCAGCGTAAAGGTGATAGGAACATGAAAGCGACTGTGTGATGGAATTTATAAAAATAGAAAAAAGCAGAGGAGATAACACGCCACCCTGAGGAACACCGGCATTAATATCACACCACGCAGACATTGAATCGTCAACACGAATACGCTGCCGGCGCCCTAGCAGGTAACTTCGAAACCAGTCAATTGCAGCTGGAGATATATTAAGAGAAGCCATTACACCGATAAAGATGTCAAAATCAACGGAGTTGAAGGCGTTACTAAAATCGAGTAACGTTAACAGCGTGAGCTGTTTGTTCTCCATACCCCATCGAATATCATCGGTGATCTTAACCAGCGCAGTAGTAGTGCTATGGCCCGAACGGAAACCAGACTGAAAAGGATTGAGGATTTGGTTGGAAGTTAGGAAAGCAGTTAGCTGCCGGGAGACAAGTTTCTCAAGAACTTTGGAGAGAAAAGGAAGAATAGAAATTGGACGATAATCGGAAAAGTCGGAAGGATTTGATTTTTTCGGAAGTGGAATGACGTTCGCGTCTTTCCAGGATGTGGGAAAAACACCAGTCAAAACTGAAGTATTGAGGATTTTGGTAATTATGGGGCACAAGATATCAATAATGGGTAGGATCATATTGCGACTGATCGAATCACTACCCACTGCACTGGAAGTAATAGATAAAATAGCTCTCCTAACATCACAGTCCGCAAATTGATGCATGAAAAAGGGAGAGTTGAGAGTTGGTAAATTCGAAAGACGACGCAGAGTTTCTGCCTTACAGTATCCATCAATAGGAGACGAGGTGGAGAAGTGACTATTAAGTTGATTAATATCAAGTTTAGGAGAATTACCGCTACGTGTTTTACCAACCCCAAGTGACCGTAGAAACTTCCAAACTTTTCCCGGGTCATCGTTTTCAACAGATTTGTGAATATGGCGTCTCTGGGCGTCCCTAATCACAGTGTTACACTTATTTCTAGCGCGATGGTATTTCATCTCGTTCCGCTTCGAAGGATCGAGTCTAAATTTCGTTTTGGCCCTATTCCTCACTGCCATCAACCCCCGAATATCCTCCGTTAACCAGGGAGCAGGAAGGTGCTTAATTTTGATAGGACGTACTGGAGCATGTTTGTCGTAGAGTTCAATGATTAAATTGTTAAAATGCTCAACTTGTTCATCAACATTGTTAGAGGTAAATATAGCCGACCAGTCTTTGTCGACAGCATCTTCCATTAGCTGGTCTTGGTTAATGTTGGCGAAACTACGCTGAAGTCTGACAGTTGGTTTCAGTTTGGGAGGCCGAACCCGGTAAGATACATATACCAAGTCGTGATAGGAAAATGCATTTGCAGAATATTGCCCGTACTTAACAGCTAATGAAGGAGAAGAGACGATTACTAAGTCAAGTAAAGAGGGAGAACAATTGGGGAAATGATGAGTTTCCTTTAAAGGAAGGATATGCAAATTTGAGGAGTTTACTATTGAATGAAGTTTCTTAGAACGCAGGTCATCTTTAATAAGGCAAGTATTGAAATCACCCATAATTATAGTGTGGGTGTAAGAAGGGACAAAATGTTCAAGGAGTAGTTCGAATGACTCGAAGTAATCAATACGAAGTGAGGGACTATAAAATACGCCTAAAAGAATTTTAGTGTACGAGAGTGATACCTCAAGTAAGAGATGCTCGGCGCTATTGGGGGATGGAGGCTGAGGAGATCTACTGAGGATAGAAAAAGGAATATGCGATCGCAGATAAATAGCCACCCCACCATGGGAAGAACTCACACGGTCATTACGGATCAACTGAAATCCAGGTAAAGAATAGGAAGTAGACGAGAGACGAGGATTAAGGAACGTTTCAGAAATGAGAATAGCGTGGATGTTTTTACAATTGAAAGAAGTAAGCATGTCTGGAAAATGAGCTGGGACACTTTGTGCGTTAATATGAACCACATTGAAGTTTTTTGCAGCATTACAGAAGGTGTCATCTAAAAGCTCGCTCAAAGGGCGATCTGAGCTATGAAAGCTAGAGTTCGATTCAGAAGAAGAGCAAGATAGAAAAAGATCACTATCTAATGAATCCATTATAATAATATAGTATAAAAATAAATAAATTAAATAAACTTAATATTTCTACACTACTTTCATATATAAATACCCACAGGTTGTCTGAAAGTACCTAATATTACAATAATTTATACATACACAACATTTTAACAAATAGAAGAAACGGAATGTTAAACATAAACAACAAATATACACAGCGGACAACAAAAAGTCGTATTCCTTAAAGCTGGCAGAAGCAAAAAAAACACAACAATATAACACTTAGAAGTTATAGTAAGTGATGGCTGTATGGGTTAAAATCCCTACGCCTTAAATGAAATGTGAAGTAAATGTGACAGCTCAAAATGACAGGCAGAAAACAAGCAAGCAAAGCAGTGTACAAAATGAATTTAGTAATTGTCCTTGTGATAAAAGGGTAAACAAATAAAAATTTATAGTTTTTTGATGGTGAAAGATAAACAAAATACAAAAAATAGTTATACAGAAGGAGTTGACAATATTAATGTAAGGTACTTATACGTAAAGACTTTGACAAATTGGTAAACACAAACCTACAATTTACTTCCTCTTTGCAGAGACTGCACGTTTGCCCCTTACGCCAGTGGATGATGTACCTGGTGCTTGTCCTTTATTAATGGAAGGCTGCAGCATCTTCGCAGGCTCAATCGCACCTAACCTCTCGACATCCGTTAGAGACAGTATTCGATGTCGCTTGCCTTCTCCATCAATAGCAAAGATGCGCCCGGCATAGGTCCAACACTTTGACACTCCAAACCGTTCACGAGCCGCAACAAATATTTTATGACGGTGTCTCGTCAGGAACTCCGACATTGTAATGCCAGAGCCCTTTAGACCAGTTTTAATGGACCACAGTTTATCTCGGACTGCTTCGTCACGTAACGCAACCAGTAGTGGTCGTGGCCTGTCGTGCCGAGTCCGACCCATCCTTACTACCCGGCCCACATCACCAGCCACCACCTGAGACGTCGGAAGGTGCTGTGACACAATTCTTAAAAATAGTTTGGTGGGGTCCTCATCCTGAGTCTCTGGTACACCATGAAACAACAATATACCACGGCGAGTTTGCATCTCCATATTGTCACATTGGGTAGCCAACACAGCAAGCTGCTTCTCAAGGCTCTTAAACATTGCCATCACAAAGCCTCGAAACTCTTCAAACTCCTGTGCCAGCGTAGACAGTGAAGATGGTTGTGGAGCTGTGGTCTTCTGAAGCTTGTTCTCAAAGGCAGTCATCCGCTCAGAAAATGAATGTGAAAATGACTCAACAATGCTTCTGATGTCTTCCATTTTTGTGTAAATTCACTGTGTTAGAGTGCAGTTAAAATTCCTAGTATAAATAGTGTTGTGGAGAGGAGATAACAGCTGCAGGTATTAAACACTATCAGTACATACTTTAAGTAATAATATTATATAATTATAATTATTATAATTATAATATAATTAAAAAAAAAAAAAAAAAAAAAAAAAACTGTCAATACCATCTATACGCTGATGATCTGCAATTATATTTGCCATTCTCTCCTTCAAATCATACTGCCGCTGAGTTAAAAATAAATGAGGATCTGGCTCACATAGCTGCCTGGTGCGACTCAAACTGCCTCACCTTAAACGCAAAAAAATCAAAATTAATTTTATTTGGCACAAAGAAAAGTTTGACTAAATTTAGCAACAGCTGTGGTTCATTTGACATTAACTTAAGGGGAGAGAAGATAGAGAGAGTGGAGAGAGTTAGAAACCTAGGTCTGACGTTGGACAGTTACCTTAATTTTGAAGCTCATATAACAGAATGTGCTAGAGCTTTATCGCCTCAAACTACTTTACAAAGTAAGGCCCTATCTGAGTGTGGAGCTTCGAACTCGGTTGTGCGAATCCTTGGTCCTGTCTAAATTCAATTATTGTGACACAGTGTATGGACCTTGCCTTCGTTCAGGCACTACTGGCATAATTCAGCGCGTACAGAATGCCTGTGCACGGTTCTGCTTTTATATTCCACCTCGCACACATGTCACATCATATCTAAATGCAGCCAATATGCTGAAAATGGATGCACGCAGAAGGCTACATCTGGCAACTTTGTTGTTTGAGCTGGTCCATACGGGGAGGCCACGATACCTTCATGCAAAGTTATCAGAAAAGAGCTTGTACTAATATCTTTACTACTCAAAAACATCGAACTATGGCCTTCCTTGGATCGTTTCGATATGCTGCCTCTAAATGCTGGAACGATATCCCGCCACCGTTGCGTGACCTAAAAACGAAGAACACATTTAGTAGTAACCTCAAAAATTGGCTATTGTCATTACAAAAAGCTAATAATGCGTAGTAATTATATGTGTGCATACCCTTGTGTTGTGCACAACACTCTTGGGGTGGTCTTTGCGAACGTATCCGGTAGGGAGGCAAGATATTCACTTCGCGAATTTCATCGACACGATAACATTAATGTATCTTTGGGACAATAAATAGAAGGCCACTTTGGAAGATGCATATTTTGATGCTTCGAATATGGGCTTCTTATGATTGGAACGTGGCAAATACGTGGCATCTCCTACGTGTCAAAATATATTTGAATATTATGAACATATCGAAGGGTAGTTTTTTGATATTTTACGAGAGACAAAAATAGAACACTATTTTGACAATTGATCGTGCTTTCCTCTGAGAAGGGCAGAGGAATTTTACACATACTGCCTAACTCAGTTTTATATTTATTGTTTATGTCTTTATACCATTTTTATTTTGTCTTCATGTATTTACTATATTACTTGTATTATGTATCTGTTTATGTATATAGGTTTATGTCGGTATACTTTTTCTTTATTTTTTTTTTATGTCACTTATTTGTTTTTGTATACTTGGCATTGTAGGTTGTATTGTTATTCCTTTTTCATTTTGTTTTTTCTTTTATTTTATTTTATATAAGTAGGTGATTCAACCAATGGGCCCTATCAGAATAACAGCGCCTCTGTGTCATTTTGCCCATCTTGAAATGGCACAGGGGCCAACGCAGGAGTAACAGAGTGGTCATCATGGATCCATGATGACCACACTGTTACTACATGAAAATGTTGTATTTTTTTTTGTTTGTATTTTTTTATTTTTTACTTCCTTATTCTCTTATACATTATCATTGTATCTGTTCATGTAAGGTGTAGTCAATAAACTTTCTTTCTTCTTCTTCTTCTTCTTCTTCTTCAATCCCTCACCCTTTTATTCTTGGATACAAGATATTTTGACGTCGTTTAAAAGCAGATCTTAGTTGTTTCAACCGGCTCTGACCTTAATTCCTCCAGCATCTCCTGCTTAAACGATCGCATCTCCATCACAAAAGCCTGAAATCACTCACTTCTATAGTCATATTGTGAGCAGTATCGTTGGGAGAAGAAGGCTGCTCCACGATAGACTTATTTAATTCTGTAGGGCTCCTTACAGCGGCTCCACGGTGAATTATGATACCGTCAGCGCCGCCTCGAACTGGAGTGTTGCTGTTATCAGCTTTGGGATGCAAGCTCTTGCACAAAACCCATCTCCAGGCCTCTCTGTATTCCTTCGTAAGGGTATTATAGAAACGCTGCTCTGAGACATCTGCACATTCAAGATCGTAAATCTGTTTACAACCACCGCAATATAAAAAGCGTCTATCTTCTATGGTACGTCTACATCCCCGGTAAGATGATATACCGCCACTTGACATTCTTATTTATATGAAAAAATTGGGTGTTTAATACAATATAATACAATACAGAAATTCTTTATTGTACACACCATTTTTTACAAAAATTATCTCGGAATAATAGTATATAAGGTAGTACAAGGGCGGCCTTATTGCTTAAAGCAATCACTTCCAGGCAACCTTTAGATGGACAGTGGTATATGAAAAACAGATAAACGGTGGCTTAAATTTACTAATA
>OU893353.1:0-307500 GCA_918026875.4 Diatraea saccharalis
TATTTGTTAATTTTATAGTGTGGTGTTTCTGATTTCAGTTTTATTTTTATTAGGACTTTTTTATTATGCAAATTGAATAGGAAATAAGCACTTATATTCTTTTGATATTCTCTTACTTTTAAAAATGTCATTATATATATTCTTCTTTTTTGTTGAGTTTATTGAATATTTTTGTTTTTTTCTTTCTTTATGAACGTGGCAATCGTTATCAAAATTCTAATGCTTACTTTAGCTCTTATTCCAACATCATCGTCTTCCATCGTTTTTAAATTTTTATTGTCTTTTTTCAGCTTCATAAATTTTTTATTTATACTTTTTTTATTTGATAGCCTCCTCCATTTCCCCTCATAGCTATCCTCTTCCTCCTATTATACATTATTAAAAAAATTTCTTTGTGTGTTATCTAAATTCGTGTATTACTAAGAGAAAATAATGTCGTAATTTATTATTGTATTGTTGTTCATTGCGTCAATTTTTTGCCTATGTTGGAGCAGTAGTCAAGTGTGCTCTCAAATCCTTCTGGTTGGTTATTATTTACTTTTGGAATGTTTATTGCAATCGCCTTTCCTGTTGAGTATATCATATTCTTCAACATCTCTTCTGTGATTCTTTCGTGATTTATTCGTGGTTCTACTTGTGTTGTTTCTGCTAGATGTGTTGCGATTCTCGCACGAGCTTTTCTTGCGTCTATTTCGTCAAATGATAAGGGAATTCCTGTACATATTACATATATCCATAGACATACATGAACTCCACAACTATATCCATCTCTTTGATTTGGAATATCTTTAGGAGCATAAAACTTCCAGTCTTTATTGGTATTTTGATATTTGTGTGTGCTGGTCAACCATTCAAGAATTGCAGTTATCTCATCATGCTGCAAACAATTGTGTGCCGAGTCAATGAGTACAATGTTTTGTCTTTCAAAATCGACAACAACTAGTACCCAATGCATTGCATTCAAATTAAATGGTAGTAACCAGATATTGTATTTGGCAAATTCGTTATCTACCAGCCACTTATTGAAACCTCGACTTACGTTCCTATGTAATATTCCCGATGTTGATAGTGTGTCCACAAACATTATATTTTTGTTTTCTTTTACAGCTTTATTGGCATAAATCGATGCAAAACCGTTAATAATATTATCACTTAACCATTTATGTTTATGAAGAGTGAAGAAATCGTTTGGTTCGATCACATATTTGTTAACATTATTTCTGATGTTAGGAAAATTTTCTGGATAGTTATTACTTGGTGAGAAGAAATAATTTTTAAGTTCATCCACGTCTTCATTATTTTGTGGTAGCTTCGAATCAAACGATTGATTAAATTTCACATTAATTTCATGATTTTGTGGAATCAACAGTTTTTTACTATTATTATTAATTTCTTCATTTTGACAAATTGGTTGATTATCAAAATTAACACTCATTTTTTGGTCTAATGAACTCGATAGTTTAACGACATCTTCATTCATATTTTGTTTCTGTAAATCTGGCTTGTTATCAATTGCATCGTTCATGTCTTTGTTCGATGAAGTTGGTGTTTTATCATAGTAGGTAGATCTTTCATTATTCGAATTTGATGAATCCGAATCACTTTCAGGAGAAGGGACTTTTTCGGTATTCTGCGAGTATTTACTCAGATCGCGTTTAATTTTTTTATTTGGCAGTCGAGACTGATAAAAGTGGAAATTCTTTCCTCTTTTTGATGTTTCTTTACCCTTCCATTTTTCTTCAGATCTTTCATCAATTTGTTTTTTAACATTATTTTTTTGTCTTTCTGTCTTTAATGAAAATTTTCGATCACGAATTCTTGCAGTAAGTAATTCGGCTTGACGATGTATAAATCGTTGAATCGCCATGTTTTGTTCTCGACCGTAAATATACGATTTCATTATTTTATGCCAGTTCTCCACTGCCGCATTACTATCGCGTAGGATATCGCATTGCTGTATTAAAACTGCAGACCATAATGGAAATAATGGTAACCATTTATTTAATATATATTTGACGATCTCAGGATAATAATATTCATTTATTTCCTCTTTTTTATCTGCAGTATCACAAATAGAGTTATATATTTGCTCAAAATATTTATAATATAATGAATCTTTTTGGAAATTGTTTTCGAAATCTTTGTTTTCCTCGTCAGAGTCATAATCATTAACATTAATTACACTGGCGTCATCGATATTCTGATTTGTGTGTTTATCCTCTAAAAGGGAGTGATCAAAACTTTCATCACTCATTATTTTATCCAAAAAGTCTGCAAGTTTTTCTTTACATAAAAATGTTGAAAATAACATTATAACAGTTTTAAATATTTCTCCTGCTTGTTCTTTTGACTGACAATGGATAAGATTGGCAGCCAGTCTCATTGAAACTTCATATACTTTTGATTTTCGTTTGATCCCAAACGTTTTAATCTTTCGTGAAAATGTTTTAATCATATGTGACGAGCATATATGAAGTATGGTCATGCTCTGAATTCTGGTAAATTTATTAAATATAGTATTCACGTATTCTATCAAGGCTAACTTATTAACGGCCTGTGACGTAGCTTGTAATAAAGCCATACTAAAATCAGTCTCAATTTTGTTAATAATTGGCGATCGTGAAGATAGTTTCTTCAGTACTAAGCATACTGTGCTTAAAAAAAAGGTTATGTACGGTACAGAATGAGCTGCGCTTATAAATTCAGCTACTGGAAACGGACTACGTTCGTTTTTTTCGTCACCTCGCAATATCAACGAATAATAAAATATGCGCTTACAGTCGTCTTTCGGTTTTTTGATTAAAGATCCGGTTGCATCTAGATAACAAAATGTAC
Organism: Diatraea saccharalis; assembly: GCA_918026875.4. NCBI lineage: Eukaryota > Metazoa > Arthropoda > Insecta > Lepidoptera > Crambidae > Diatraea > Diatraea saccharalis. Next base: position 2,836 of record OU893353.1, read on the forward strand.
GGTCTTTCTCGTTTAACAAAATTCTTAATTGTTTTTCCGTGAATAAAATTACGAAGAATGGTTTTAATGAAACATTCTGAATAAAATTATTAAGAAATTTTCCTTTCCATTCTTGTTCAAATTTTTCTTCTAATTGTACTAACGCGTCTGTAAATTTTTTAGAAAGCTTAGAACTCCAACGTTCTTCCGAAGACATTTTTTGAAGAAGTGACAATGTTAATGCATTATTCATATTACCAGAACCTAATATGTCATCTGTAACCTCATTTAACATTGAAAATTTCTTTTCAATTGGCCATAAAGTTTTCAACTCCTTCTTTATTATTTCACGTCGACAGCCTTTTATAAATCTTCGATGAACTTCGTTGTCGTGGTAGATGGGCTTATCACGGAAAACTTGTATTTGTAGGTCTCGAAATGGCTTGATTGGTTGATTGCTTATAAATGTAAAGTTATCAACACAAGTCGTGTGTTTACAATTTGCAACAGCTTGGAAAAAAACGTTACTCTTTTTGGATATTTCTTTACATTTATGCCATTTAAAACTTAATACACATGCTTGATAAATTTTATTAAATTCGTCATTAAATTCATCAGTCCATCCTTTTTTTAAAGATATACCTCCTGTCCAATATTTTTTCCAAAAAATTGCAGAAAGTATTAAAGGTGTACTAGCAATTCCATTATGATCCGTGTTAACTTCGTTTTCTGTTGAACTACATCTATTCACGCAAAATTCTGGCGGCTCTATATTATTTATTGACGTTTCGATTTTATTGTATGCAGAAATATTTAATTCCTCGAAATTGTCATTAGTTGTATTTAATTTTTTTTGAACAACAGGGGAAGATAATTCTATGCGATTTTTATTTAATAATAAATGATAATTGTCACATTGATAAATAGAGTTATTACTTCCAGTGAAACTAGATAACGCATCATTATTTATTACAGGCATATGGTCAACAGTCATCGAATTTTTTGAAAAAACAGATAATTCTTCGTCATTTGTTTTGCTAAAGGAACAGTTTCTACAATCACTAACAGAACTGTTATCTTTAGAAATGCTGAACGATTCGTTAGAATTAAATACAGGAATATCTTCATTATTATTATGATTGATTGTGAGACAAGGAGAGTACAATTCGTTTGGATTTGGACCGGTTAATGGTTCAGTACAGAGTAATTGATTATCGAGAGAGTTTTTGTCATTTTCATTTGAATTCTCGAGTACAACACATGAACCGTTCAAACGTGGAGAAATTTGTGAAGAAATGATAGATTGAATTGGTTTGAAATATTTTCTCAACCTGTAATAACATTGTCTTCGACGTTTAAGCATTGTTGACTGTAATCGTATTGACGGAAATATTCTTTTTACTATATTTGACCAAAAACCGTGCTCACTTTTGTAAGAATACTTAAGTAAATCATTTAACTGATGAGCAATGGAAAAAAAATTGCTCATACCAATTTCAGCAGTGATTGCGTTTGCCAAAGCTTCATTAGTGAAAAATATCTTCGAAATCATAGTGAAAAAAAAGAAAAACAAACAGAAAAAGGAATCCGGAGTCGCTACGAGCTGACCTTCTTACTAGGACTAATTAGCTACTTATAATTAAATTGCTTAATATCTCAAAAATAATTACTTAAATTTGTGTATAGACTATGAATAGTTCAAAGTGATAGTCGCTGAGAGTTGACTTTGTCACTATGATTGGCAAGTTCAGTCTTCCAAGTTATTTAAGGTTTCAATAATATCTTTTATTATAACTTAATAAATCTTGATGTCCAGGCAATAGTCGTTAAAAGCTGACCTTCTTACTAGGACTAATTAGCTACTTATAATTAAATTGCTTAATATCTCAAAAATAAATACTTAAACTTGTGTATAGACTATGAATAGTTCAAAGTGATAGTCGCTGAGAGCTGACTTTGTCACTATGATTCGCAAGTTCAGTCTTCCAAGTTATTTGAGGTTTCAAAAATATCTTTTTATTATAATTTAATAAATCTTGATGTCAAGGCAATAGTCGCTACAAGCTGACCTTCTTACTAGGACTAATTAGCTACTTATAATGAAATTGTTTAATATTTCAAAAATAAATATTTAAACTTGTGTATAGATTATGAATAGTTCAAAGTGATAGTCGCTGAGAGCCGACTTTGTCACTATGATTCGCAAGTTCAGTCTTCCAAGTTATTTGAGGTTTCAAAAATATGTTTTTATTATAACTTAATAAATCTTGATGTCAAGGCAATAGTCGCTACAAGTTGACCTTCTTACTAGGACTAATTAGCTACTTATAATTAAATTGCTTGATATTACAACGGAATAAAATTCATACAAATATATTCTATTGTTGTATTACATTCATATTATATTTTAGGGTTAATAAAAAAAATATACTATTCATAATGTTTCCTTCAAACAGTATAAAAAATAATAATACCTGTAGGAATCTGTTCAATTAATCTTCTGGTAAATTTTCTTTATGATGATTCTCAATTTTATTTTACCTACTCGTTTGAAGTTCAATTGTAATTGTTCGATGTAACGTTAGTAATGTTTTATATCAATGTGTACAAAATATTTCTTTCATACACGTGACGTATTATTACTACAATTTTACCAACATAACAATACGTTAAGTGTGGCGCTATCGTCGTCTCTGAACTATCGTCGTTTGCTGAAAAAGAAGGGAAATCAGCTCTTTGCAGAGTCAACTCGCAGAATCAGAACAGATTGAGCTACAAACGGAAGAACCAGAAAACACTCAAGAAAAAAAAAGAAACAGCTACAACAAAATCTGAATAAAAATGGAAATTTGGAACAGCAATCAACAAAAAGTCAACAAAATTACGCTCAACAAAATCACCAACAATTGCCGATCCTCTATTATCCACGTCAACAGCTACAACAGAATTTACCATACTATAATAATGGAAATATTCAAGGAGCCATCACCGAGCAGCAACATGCACGTGATTTCAATAGATATCAATAAAATTACATTCAACCACAACACCAGCAACTACGGACAAACAATTACCTACGTCAACAACAGCTACAAAAAAATTATCATCCCAAATTTAATAATAAAAACCAAATACAGAACGCAGATGTACATCGTCCGAATCAAGGGGTACCAGCAAGACAACCATTAAAACGTCAGTTTCTACAATATCGAGGACATCAACAAAATAGTCTCCAACAGTCCCAACAATGTGAGTACAAATTTACTTAACTAGATAATATTCTGTGTTATCAGCACAATGAAATACACATGTAATAAAAAAATATATTTTTTGTTATAGTAACGAAACGTGGAAGAAACTCAGGGAGATATAAACAGCAAAAAAGATTAAAACATCAAGAGAAGAATGAAAATAGGAGCATCAACCAAATCGAAAAAAAACGCACAAAATCAAAGCCGCTTGCCTTCATCGAGTCAGAACAGTACCATATTTGACAACAACATTGAAAATCTTTCCAGTATTCTGAATCATCAAACATCTCAACGACAAGAAAAAAATAATTTAATATTTGAATTTCTTGATTACATCATCAACAAGAGGAATAACAACACTGCATCAAACTTGCCGACAATTATTAATTACAAACTAAATTAAAATAACATAAATATATAATACTACAAAGAATAAGGATAAAAAATACTAAAGAAAAAGAAAAATAGATAAAACCCCGATAAAAAATTTTATTTTTTCGTAAAACAAAAATACAAAAAAGACTTCAGCAGCGAAATATTATAATATCGATGAATGAAGAAAAAAAGGTTTTGTTATCTAAATTTTATGGATTTCTAGCTTATACCGACGGGGTTACAACCCAAAAACTCATAAGAACTATTGAGTAGTTAATAAAAATCGCAGTAAAAAACAAAAAAAAAACGAGTTTCCTTCGTGCCAACTTTCTCCCTTCCTTCTTGCATCATAACATAGTTCTGAAGCAAATTTTATTACTATCTGATGGTAAGGAACAAAGTTATGACTTTTTTCATGGTCAAAAGTGGCTTTTAATTACTAAAAAGTATTAGAAAAAATGGAAGTGATCGAGTATCCCTTTTATAACTTTGTTATCACTCGTATTGCATCATAACATAGTTCTGAATTGAATTTTATTGATATCTGACGGTAAGAAACAAAGTTATGACTTTTTTCATGGTCAAAAGTGGCTTTTTAATTAATAAAAATAATATCTGATGGTAAGGAACAAAGTTATGACTTTTTTCATGGTCAAAAGTGTCTTTTTATTAATGAAAATTATCAGAAAAAATGGAAGGGATCGAGTATCCCTTTTGTAACTTTGTCAATACTATAATTGCATCATAACATAGTTCTGGATTAAATTTTATTAATATCTGATGGTAAGGAACAAATTTTTTCATATGATGGTTATGACTTTTTTCATGGTCAAAAGTGTCTTTTTATTAATGAAAATTATCAGAAAAAATGGAAGGAATCCAGTATCCCTTTTGTAACTTTGTCAAGACTATAATTGCATAATAACATAGTTCTGGATTAAATTTTATTAATATCTGATGGTAAGGAACAAAGTTATGACTTTTTTCATGGTCAAAAATGGCTTTTAATTAATAAAAATTATCAGAAAAAATGGAAGGAATCGAGTATCCCTTTTGTAACTTTGTCAACACTATAGTTGCATCATAACATAGTTCTGGATTAAATTTTATTAATATCTGATGGTAAGGAACAAAGTTATGACTTTTTTCATGGTCAAGTGTCTTTTTATTAATGAAAATTATCAGAAAAAATGGAAGGAATCGAGTATCCCTTTTGTAACTTTGTCAATACTATAATTGCATCATAACATAGTTCTGGATTAAATTTTATTAATATCTGATGGTAAGGAACAAAGTTATGACTTTTTTCATGGTCAAAAGTGTCTTTTTATTAATGAAAATTATCAGAAAAAATGGAAGGAATCCAGTATCCCTTTTGTAACTTTGTCAAGACTATAATTGCATCATAACATAGTTCTGGATTAAATTTTATTAATATCTGATGGTAAGGAACAAAGTTATGACTTTTTTCATGGTCAAAAATGGCTTTTAATTAATAAAAATTATCAGAAAAAATGGAAGGAATCGAGTATCCCTTTTGTAACTTTGTCAACACTATAATTGCATCATAACATAGTTCCGGATTAAATTTTATTAATATCTGATGGTAAGGAATAAAGTTATGACTTTTTTCATGGTCAAAAGTGGCTTTTAATTAATAAAAATTATCAGAAAAAATGGAAGGAATCGAGTATCCCTTTTGTAACTTTATCAATACTATAATTGCATCATAACATAGTTCTGGATTAAATTTTATTAATATCTGATGGTAAGGAACAAAGTTATGACTTTTTTCATGGTCAAAAGTGTCTTTTTATTAATGAAAATTATCAGAAAAAATGGAAGGAATCCAGTATCCCTTTTGTAACTTTGTCAAGACTATAATTGCATCATAACATAGTTCTGGATTAAATTTTATTAATATCTGATGGTAAGGAACAAAGTTATGACTTTTTTCATGGTCAAAAATGGCTTTTAATTAATAAAAATTATCAGAAAAAATGGAAGGAATCGAGTATCCCTTTTGTAACTTTGTCAACACTATAATTGCATCATAACATAGTTCCGGATTAAATTTTATTAATATCTGATGGTAAGGAATAAAGTTATGACTTTTTTCATGGTCAAAAGTGGCTTTTAATTAATAAAAATTATCAGAAAAAATGGAAGGAATCGAGTATCCCTTTTGTAACTTTGTCAACACTATAGTTGCATCATAACATAGTTCTGAATTGAATTTTATTGATATCTGATGGTAAGGAACAAAGTTATGACTTATTTCATGGTCAAAAGTGGCTTTTAATTAATAAAAATTATCAGAAAAAATGGAAGGAATCGAGTATCCCTTTTGTAACTTTGTCAATACTATAATTGCATCATAACATAGTTCTGGATTAAATTTTATTAATATCTGATGGTAAGGAACAAAGTTATGACTTTTTACATCTCAAAACCATGTCTTTGAATAAAATTTGTTGCATAAATTTGGAGATGAATGGGTCTCTTTTGTTTATAATTTTTTATGCTCATCTTCTATTTATTATCCACTTTGTAAGTAGTTATTCATACTTTAAAATTTTATCGGGGGCGCGGGCCCCACTCCGCGTGTCGTCCCTGGCCTTGATCACCGCGTAGCTGCTAGTTTCAGCTTCATGGGTTCAGACTTTTCATGAAACGGTACAGTTTATTATTGGTTATTTTATAATTAGCACAAGATGTAGGAGGCACCTGACAACTGGAAAATAGTTTAATATACCATGGATCACACACATTAGGTATAGAAGGATTATTATTTGTACCGCGTCACCGCTTTACTATAGAGATTCCACAAACTCGCACCAAGCGATTCGCCTCTACATTTATCGTACGAACTGCGAAGCTGTGGAATTCGCTACTTATTTTCAAAAAACCTACATTTGTGGACGCTCTCGCTGCCCAGTACGTGCGCTTTACGCGCTACGTTACACTTACCCCTCCCTCCCTTACCGCAATTCATTTATAGTAATAATAGCAGCTACCTAAAATGTTTTCGTTTTGTCATGCTTGGGGAAATGGTAAATAAAGTTGAAACCTCTTCATAATTTTACGGGCTTAGGACCGTCAAATTGCATAAATCCTATTAGATACCCACTATTACAATAGCTATACTGCTTTAAATTTATAAAGTAAGTAGGTAAGTAAACATCGAGTTACCTAAAATTCTGTTTAGTTAAACCAATTCAAAGTAGGTACTTAACTCGCTATTCTTTTGCAATCAGGCGTATTTAAAAAAATCATCAACTTTATGTACATAATCAACTAATGAATTTACCTACCTACTTTAACTATTTACCTACGTAAACTTTAATAATTGTTCAAAGTACATACCGTTCCTCTCCAAACAGAGTCTTGCACCTTTTCGGCACATTGTCTTTTAATTTTGCGAGCACTACCGTGTCATTTTTCACTTGGTAAAATGCCGCTCATATCTATGATGCTTGGAATAATAAACAAGATGCTATCGGCATTTTTTCGATCTGTCCAAAGCATTCAACTGCGTTAGTCATGAAACACTGTTCGAGAAATTAGAGCATTATGGTGTGACGAAAAATTCACTTAATCTAATAAAATCATATCTTTCTGCTAGAATTCAAAAAGTAGTAATTAATGAAGCGAAATCTACAGGGGCACCCATTACTATGGGCGTTCTTCAGGTATCGATATTAGGACCATTGTTTTTCTAATTTACATTAATGATCTTCCTCACTTTACAAAGAATTTGTGCGAGACAGTATTATTTGCTGATGACACCTCTTTAGTGTTTAAAGTTAAGAGGGGTAATGATTGTTTTGACGATGTAAATGATGCTCTCGACAATGTCCGACAGTAATAATTTAAAGCTTAATTCAAATAAAACAAAATGCATAAAGTTTGCATTACCTAATGTGAGGCTTGTTAATACACTTATAAATGTAAATAGTGAAAAAGTTGAGTTGGAATCGTCAAAATTCCGTGGTATTACACTAGATTCCCAACTGCAATGGGATCCTCATATTGATAATTTGTCAAGTAGACTGAGTTCTGCAGCATTTGCTGTTAAGAAAATTAGACTCTTGACAAATGTTGAAACAGCAAGATTGGTATATTTTAGTTATTTTCATAGTGTAATGACGTATGGCCTATTGTTGTGGGGTTCTGCGGCTAGTATTCAAGATATTTTTATTTTACAAAAGAGAGCTGTCCGCGCTATATATGATTTACGGTCTAGATAATTTCTCAGAGAAATATTTTGAAGAAATAAATATTTTGACTGTTGCCTCTCAATACATCTATGAAAATATTATGTACGCAAGAAAACATTACGATTCCTTCACAAAAAAAGGAAGTGTTCATAATCTTAACACAAGAAATAAAAATAAACTTGCCGTTCCAATGAATGTCCTGTCCTGATGAATGCCTGGTTAATGTTCCTGAGTCAGAACGACGTCTAGACCCATTTCTTCAGCTACTAGGAGTAGCTTCATCGTGGCAAGCTCGCCCCCGCCGAAGTTTACCTGGCAGACTGTACATTTTGACGGAGCCATTAGTGATTAGTTGAGTCTACCATGCGTATCCCTGCGTGTATGCATGCTGGGCATCCGCGTGCATCCGTAATATGGGTGTCCGCCCCTTTTTGGCCAAATCTTTGGCACATAACGTATATTGGTTTTTCCGCATTGCATTTTTCGACTTTGTGTGTGTAACTGCCACATCTACCGCAGGTGAATTTTTCTTGTCGGCACCGCTTCTCGTTATGGCCATACATATGGCATTTATTACAGCATACTGCCGCTGTGAAGTTCTCGACCCGGCAACATTCCTACCCCACGTAAAGTCGGCTTTTCTCCACTAGTACTTTACCTAGCGCTGGCGAACACGCAATAACCATTGCGGATCTGTCTGAACCTTGCCGGCTCTTCCTAAACGCCAGTCTGCTCTCTGCTTTTATCCTCGTAAGGGGCCACTCGTTGTTGTCAGCGAAATTCTGTATATGTACAGCTTGCAGTACGTCCCCAAGATCTGGATCCCTCCCCTCCAGGTCCCTTATCACTACTAGTGGTGACCTGCCTTTGACCTCATTCATCTTTAATGTGTCAGGGATTGCCGCCTTAAGTTTCTTCAGATCATCGATTGAGTGCGTCTGCACTATAATTCCCCCATTCCCGACTCTGCGAAGTCTGTCTACTTTTATTTGTAATGAGGCGGGGACTATTGAGGTCTTTAAGACCTTCTTCGTCTCCTCCGAGGTCTTTAATGAACTCCCCTCTGCCGGTTATAGTGTAATCGTCGGTCCTCCTTTTTTCGCCTTGTCCGCGTAGGAAACTCCCTCCGGTCCAGAGCTGATGGGACGTGCTGCAGCCGCAGTCTCCGAAGCCCTCGTGGTGGCTGCCAAAGCCACCGCCCTGGCCGCCTTCGCCTCCGCTTCAACCTTCGCAACCCGGGCACATTCCCGTTCCCAGGCTAATGTTGTAGCCTCCGCTTTGGAGTGGGTCTTGCCAATTTCCTGCCTGCCTGTCTCCGCAATCAAGCCCAAATGAGCTACCACCTCCATAAGCCTTCCTAGTTGTGAATTGATCATGGCTATATCGGCCTCATTAAGTTTAGAAGTGGGTCCCCCCACCACTCCTGAAATAACCCTAGCGGTCTCATTCGCCCGTGATAGTAGTTGACGAGACGTCGCGCGAGAGAAATCCTCCAACTCAGATTCAAGTTCGTCCCCGCTGGAGCACGGAGTGCGGTAGTCAGAGGAGTCGATATCCCACCCACCCTCGGGTTAAACCTCCTCTTCGATCTTGAGGCGACGGCAGTCCACTCGTCGGGTGACAGCACCCTCTTTGCTGTCCCACCTGGCTGCGACGCTTGCGGAGTAGTCAATGGCTGAACGGCCGGTGTTGACCTGCCCGGTGACTCGGTAGCCACAACTGCCTCGTACACTGCCGCACTGATGTCCGCAGCTGGGGCCACTAACGACCTCTGCGGGGGGCTCGGTGTTACGGTTGCCGCCATCGTCACTCCTGGTGGTGTTCTACGTAGTGACGTCTTTAGTCTAAATACAGTTGGAGGGGGCCTCCCCCCTCCCTCCGAACTACTCATCCTAAAAGTTTACTGATCTAACTACATAAAAAATATTTACTACTAAAATCTACTACAAACTACTGCAAATCGAGGTCTCTTCCTACTATATTTACTAAACACTTATTAATATCTACAGAACACAATAATTAAAACAACAAAAGTCAACAAAAGTAAGACAAATTACTTTGGCGGAGCGGGTATCAAAGAACTCCACCCATATATAGGTGAAAAATTTTCTAAGTCCACAAATTTTTATAGGTCCTAAAAACATATAAAGCAGCACTAATAACACTTTCGACAGATGTCACCTGTCAAAGTCAATATGACAACGTCAAACGTCAACGTCACCTAAAAATGCCTGCCTAACCTAAAAATGAGGTTATGAACAAATAATCAATAGTTCTACGCCAATTAGCAACTTATAATTAACAAATACGGGAACAAAAACAAAGAATGTTCGTTGCCTATAAATTAAAACTAAGTACTCCCTACGGGTAATGCGTCCGTTTTCGCTGTTTCACTGTTCACTATAACACAATACGTTGTTTAAGCGTCTTATTTGCACTGTTTGAACACCATACCAAACAAACACACAAAGCAAGAGGTAATTAGCGAAAATAATTAAAGCAATAATAGCAATCACAAAAAGAAAGCGATTACTAAAAGAGCGACATAACGTAATAAAACGCGGAGAACTTCGGATACGTGTGCACGCTGCGGCGGTCGACACTGAAGTAGATAGGGACAGTGGGAATCTCGTTGATCCATTCATGCGCGTCACCAATTAACGAGGCATTTGGCTATTTGAATGTCAGCTGAGACATGCCTCGTGAGCGTGACCAGTTGTAATCATTATGGAAATAACGGGATACGCAGACGTCCGGTTCAAGCCCATGCAGAGGCAGGTCGGTGTTACCCGTCATGCGACTGCCCCTGATCTGCGTATCCCGCCAGCTGGCCATTGTGCCGATAAAATCAACGGGGTCCCAGATGGTCGGGTAACCGCACGAAGATGCAGCGACGCAAGCGCCACTGACTGCTGCGCGGGAACCAATGGGCCTCGGCAGGTGGCCCAGTTCCACAGACAAGGTCGGGGCGATCCCCGTCCCGTCCGCTCTCCCCTAGCGATGGGTCGTCATCCGATTAAACCATCCCCATGCCATGTGGCTGCCTCTTAGGACCATCGAGGACAACTGCTCGTAGCAATGACTTTTCAGCCGAAGGATCGACCTCAAGTCAGAATATGACTGAGGGCTCCACACCCCCCTCCAAGAGATCGTCCAAGTGGTGGTCGTGACACACTCAGTTCCGGGAAGTCCCAGTTTGTCAGCCACCAGCTGTACAAGCTCAGCATGAGAACCGTACTTACGTCGTTTCTCATGATGAGCATTGTCTAGCGGTCGCTGACTCGAGACGACCTGTGCGTCAACGATCACACCGACGCCGTCCTTGGAGGCAATGATGTCAGGCTTCCTGAGCCCAGCAGAGGTAGCTATCCGTGGCTCCCGCACCACGTTCCAACCCTTTTCGGTCATACAACCAGCGAGATAGTTGACCACGAAGTCATGGCGTTCAATACGGGCCCCGTGTGTTCTGTGACATTGTTGGATGGTGTGAGCAGTCGTCTCCCTGACCGTGCAGCCCGCACGGCAGTTTAACTCAACTCCACCACCCCTGCGCCCCCTAGAATTGCGCACGCGCGAAGGGAGCGCGTTGATATGACAATGCACGAACTGCACGAAGTCACGGCCCGTGTGCTGCATAGCTCTCTCCCTGATCCACTTAGTGGATGCAGGGCATGAACTGGACTCGCGTAACTCGAGTCCATCCACCGAGCCGTGCAGGGCTTCACGCCAGTATCCTTGTGTCTCTCTCTCGCTGGGATTCCCAGGTTGTTGCGTAGTGAATTTCCGCAACTGTCTCTTCGCCCACTGCAGCTTCCGCTTGATCCTACTGGATCTGGATGCGGCTATCGCCGGACCCCACTTCGAGTTAGCAAGCCGCCCGAATCTCCGAGAGATGAGATCCGGTATCGCCGCCCTCATCGAGGGGATCCCAAGCCCGCCATCCCTGGTCGCTGCGTGGAAGTAGGCGATAGGGACGTCGCCAGGGAGCCTCAACCACTTCCTCACTGCATTCCGGATTTGCACGTCGAGCATGCGCAACTTGTCGTCCGTTATCGTACCAAGCACCAAGGCGTGGTAGTAACGAGGCAACAAGTGCGTCCTCAAGACCTCCAGCCGTTGCTGTGGTTTGAGGGGGGCTTTTGTGATGTTATTCAAGGCTCCTTTGATTTCATGCTCTAACGTGACGCATCCAGGAGACTGAAAGTCAACGCCGAGGTAGCGCCATTTTTCAGCGCAGTCCACCTGCCTAAGCCAACGCCGGCCGATGCGGAAACACCGGTCGGTGGGATAGTGCGGCTTCTTGCGCTTTCCATCCGGCACCATAGACAATAAGGAGCACTTAGCGTGGTTGAGCTGAAGACCCATTGTACTACCGGTAGCGAACACCGCATCAATGGACGTCTGAAGGCCAATCTTGGATCCTGCGAACAGGATGAAGTCATCGGCGTAGGCTAGAGCCGAGATACGCTCTCCATCTAGCCTATAGCCTACCTCGCTCGGAAGATTGGCCAGAACCACGTCCATGGCGATGTTAAACAGCACCGGCGATAATGGGTCTCCTTGACGGACTCCCCTACGGACCTTCACAGGCGCTATCTGTCTCGGTTGTCCAGGCACGGCAAACTCTGTGGTCGCCGTTTCGTACAACCTCGACACATAATTGCAGAACGCCGGCGGCAGACCCCTTGCAGTAAGTAGTTCGATCAGTGCCCCGTGGGACACCGTGTCGAACGCCTTAGAGAAGTCTAGGACCGCCACATGGCATTCCCGCAACTTCCTCCTGCTATCCCCCAGTACAGCGTCCAGCACCATGGAATTCTCCAAGGTGCCGTCGGCACGGATAAATCCGCGCTGTCGTACGTCTGGGGGGCTACACGCCACCAGTCTTCTTGCCAAAAGTGCGTGCATGTGACGCAACGGCACCGACGCGATAGAAATCGGTCGGTAGTCGCCGGGGCTCACAGGCACCTCTACCTTCGGCAGGAAAACCGTGCGGCACTGTCGCAGTCTCTCGGGTATTTCCCCCTCGGTCATCCACGCGTTGAACGTTTCCGCTTTCGACTGTGCAGGAACTGCTCTCCAGTCCTCCAGACGAATCCCGTCCGGGCCTGGTGCGGTGCGCGCGTCGAGCCGGACCGTTTTCACCTCGTCGGCGGTAAACGGCGCCCAGAGCTGACTCATGTCCTGCGACCCTCCCTCCTGCTCTACTTGCCTTGCGGCTCGCTGAGCGACCGGGCTGGGTCCGGGGGCGTCAGACACCTTCTCAAGTATCGGACGCCAGTAGGCGTCCAACTCCTCGATCGAGTGCTTCGACCCCCTGCAGTGACCATCGATCACCTCAGCTGCTGCACGGCTCCGACATTTCCGCCATAGATCCTGCACTCTCGCGTACTCAGCCCTCCGTCGTTGTCTGCTCGACAACTTCTTTTCAGTCTTGGCAGCATTTTTGCTAGACTTTCCGTCCTTGCTACGCCAGCTGCGCCGGCTTCCTTGGGCGTCATCAGGTCTCGTCATGGCCCTTTTCGTCATCCTCGCTTCCGCCCTCGCTAGAAGGGCGTCTACGATACGGAGACAATCCGGACTGTTAAGACCCTCCGCCGTGTCCAATCCAGTATTAGCGTTCAGCGGCTCGCCTTCAGATCCCCGCCGCTGACGCTGCCTCCGCCCCCGCTGCACTACCGGGGACCCCCTGCTCTCCGTGCTGTTACCCTCTTCGGTGACGGCGTGGCTACCACCAACACCTCCGCCGTCACACGTGCGGAGTCGCTCCAATTCAATGGACACCTCAGACTTGTAGGTGTCCTTCCTCCGCACGCCCTTCACCGCCTCGAGCGTACGCCCGAGTTGAGGCAGTGCATTTACGAGGGCAACATTCGTGCACTTCTCCCCGGCAAATAACAGCCTGGATTCCGCAGCCGCCAGCAGCTTGAGTTCTTCCTCAAGCCACCTACGCTTTAGCTGTGGAGGAGCGCATTGCGCATTAGCCTCCACTGGATGGGCGCGCCTAGTATGCACACCCAAGCCAGTTTTCGTTCCAAAAGCCCGCCCGCACAGCGCGCATGGCCACTCGGATGACGACCCCCCCCGGGGGCGAACGGGACGTCGAACGTCCCGACGAGTTTTATTCGACGCATCCGGCTCCTGTGGAAGACCGGAGTTGCCGATTCTATTCTCATAATCGTCAAGTGCGCGAACTAAAACTGTCCGTGACTGAGGGTGCAAGCCCCACCCTGGACCTCGCCCACGGTTCTCGTACGCCCCAGCCGAAGCGAACCGTGAACTTCCTGTACCCACGAGTGGATACAGGCATGGGGCTACTCGGAGCACCACCTCCGAGCCATCCCTCCTTGGTGTCTCCAAGCTCTCGAGACACTGCGCACCACACGGGTGAGGGTTTCGTCTACCTACGCCTCCGTCGCCAATCTGCCCACGAGCCAGTCAAAGACCCTCTCGCTAGCATGATTCGCGGCGTAGGAATTGATGACTTGCGCTGCCGCCTCTTTGCATATAGGGATCGCATCTGAGAGACGTGCCAACTTCAGGATCTGCAAAGCTGCCTCAGACCCCGCATTTAGATCCGATGCGTTCCCCCCCCCCCCCCTTATTGGCGAAATCAGCGACGGCACGAGCAGGATAAGGGTAGGAGTTGGGTTTTACATCTGCCACTGGTGCTCAGCCCCTTTGAGGACTCACTGGACGCGTTCGCCCATCCAACACTGCAACCACGTGTGAACGGCACGTCTTTGTGAATCGGAAGCAACTACGAACAACTCGCGACCGTTAGGTCTGCCAAGAAGAGAAGACACCCTTACACTCCTCTCTCACAGGTTACGTTCGTGTCCTACTCTCAACTATTTGGCTCTAGTGGGCACCACCAAACCCACTTGTGGTCACCATCTCACCACTTAAGAGAGTCATAGTTACTCCCGCCGTTTACCCGCGCTTGCTTGAATGAGCAGAATTGTTTTTTATAAAATTGTCTACTTAACTGCAGCAAGTACACCCGAGGAACACCAAAATAATAATGCCGTGACAAGAGATGGATTGGCCTTTTTATAGCTATCCCTCTCCCATTCCGACATCCATTCCACTTTACCGCCATTTTATCAAAACAAAAATTCAAATCTCAATTTAATTAGTTTAAACAAATATTCGCTTAATAGTATTAATACTATATGATGCTAAAACATATCGACGGTGGAATGTAAAGAGTTACCAAGCGCCATATTGCAAATTTTACAACAGAGCCGTCTAAAGATTTATTTTTTATAAAAAAAATCGTAGAAAATTAACTATTATAGGTATTTTTAAAAATCCAATAGATTTTTAAATTATTTTAAATTAGCTTTATTAGTAATATATTACAAAGAAATATTTCTGAATATTTTGCAACGAAGAGGCGTTTGGTTACAATTTACCTGAAATAAGAAGCAGGTAAAAGTTACCAACCTACAAAAATATTTTATCTTTCAAGCTGGCAAAGATGTCCAAATTATTATTTATTTTCAAAAGGTTTGAAGCGAAAAGGGACAAACAGGGAATTATTTTTTGAATTGAACAAGCAAAGAAGTCTAGCTTTCTTAAAATTGTATTATTATAAGAAGCAAAGTTTCCTATTCAACATATCAAATTATGTAAGTGTTAGTAATAATTTACCTGTCACCAAATAAATTTGACCTAGAGTTCAAAGCAAATTGAAAAAATGAGACATCCAAACAATAAAACAAAAAAAGAACTTTACCGGCTCTGGCTCAACAAAATTGTCTATAAAATATAAAACATAAGATGTCACCGCGTAACTACTTATTAAATTAGGTACATTTATTTATTACATAAATTAGGTAAGTAAATAAAATTTAAATATTATATTAATATAACTTACCGATGCTGAATCGTTACTTTCAACACCAGAAATTAATAAAACTCGGCCATTTATGTCATCTACTCGCCGAATGCGATTCATGTTAAACTAAAAGATTATTTATGTTTAAAAAATCTATCACTCAAATAAACAGAAACACAAATTAGCTTGAAGATAATACTTTCAATACATACAAAGTGTCGTGTCACACAAGACAGTCCTAAGGAACCTTCTGATAGAAGAACCGTCTGAAGTCCTAAGGTCCTTAGCGACAATGGAAAGACGACTGATCGATAAAACCGTTACCATTCACCATACTAGGTATGATTCTCAGCGCGGACAAGCGACAACGCGTCAAGTGTTTGTTTGAACTAAATACATTAAAATCAAATATTTTTTTCAGTAATAAGTGTCCAAGTAACACAATTCACGAATAAAACGGCAGGTAAAAAGGTACCAAGCGCCATATATTATCCTATTTTCGGCAAGTAAAAGTGACTATATTGATCTTCGATATGACTACGGTTTGTCAAAAATTACTAAACGACAGAAAAAACATCTCAAAGATTTGTAAAAGAGTCAAAAATACCATAAATAAATAAATGTATTTCAGGTAAAAATTCCCGAGTACCAATTTGATATTAACAGTGGACAGGCAGAAATTACTTACTGTAGAGTGAATTAAAATTGTGTAAATGCTAAAATTACCAAGTGAAAAAAAATATCAAGTAGATATCACCAAATACCTAGTTTTTTAAAACGTGTCAAAATGTTGTCGCTTGGTCGCCGTAAACAAGAAAAATACCCGTTGTTATGGAGTTCCTAAGCGACATCAAAAGTGTTCGTAGAGACATGGGACTAAGACTAATCGATAGAGAAAAATTCGCTGATTCTGAATATATAAAAAACTCATTTTGGCCCCTAATGTCGCTTGGTAACTTTTTTCATTCCACCGTCGATATTTAAAAGCCATTAAACTAAATTTAAATGTTTAATACTTTCCATTATTAATTAAAATTGGCTCTTAATTGGTTATC
Organism: Diatraea saccharalis; assembly: GCA_918026875.4. Classification (NCBI taxonomy): domain Eukaryota; kingdom Metazoa; phylum Arthropoda; class Insecta; order Lepidoptera; family Crambidae; genus Diatraea; species Diatraea saccharalis. The sequence continues at coordinate 19,559 of OU893353.1, forward strand.
CAATCACAAATTAGATCACAATTTGCTTTGTTACAGTGAATTCTAACTACACAAAACATTTTTAAATAATAAATATGAAAATGAATATTAATGTACAATAAAATGATACATAATGATTATATTTTAATACAAAACTAACTGACCCGGAGAACTTCGTACCGCCTAACAGTTAAAGAATGTCGTGTTACCTTTTAGCATACAAAAGTATTTTATTATGATGAATGATGATGAATACATACAGAATGAGAATAAAAATAAAAAAAATAAATAATAATTAAGTATTTTAAACACATGTCTGACCATGAGAAAAACACTCATTTTCTAAATTGAGGCCACAAATAGTCAAGGATTGGCCCTATGATTTGTTGATCGTCATGGCGAAAGCAAGACGAATCGGGAATTGAATTCGTTTAAACTCAAAGGGCATATCTGTTGGGATCATCGGAATCCTTGGAATAAGAACTTCCTCATCTTTAAATTTTCCTTTAAGTATCGACGCGTGAATCACATTGCTCATCAGTTTTCTTATCACCAAACGCGTTCCATTGCACAGTTTTGGTTGGTTTAAATTTCTAAGCATGATGACTACCGAGCCAACCTTCAGTTGTAAATTGTGCGGTGGTAAACCAGGTACATCCAAGGAGTTCAAAAATTTCTTGAAATGATTGAGTATTCATTACACATTTCTGAACGCACGCGTAATATTTTTCAATCTTTTTAAAAAAACAATACACATAATAGTTTATTCATCCATTTTAAGTAGTTTATGAACGCATGCATAAATGTCAATCATTACTTACAGATTTTGACAAAAAAAATTGACAGCTCCGAAACTAAACAACTTTTAGGGAAAATAACGCATTTTTCAAGTATTCGTCAATTTTTCATTATTTTTATATGATGTATTCTGCTATTCGGGGCGGAGACAAATCCAACAAATCAAAAACCATGAAAATTGGTCCAGCAGATCTCGAGTTATAAGTGTTGTAACAAAGCCGACTTTCTTTTATATATATAGATTGCCTTGAGGAAACAACGCAGTAGTCTAATGGATTCTTTGGAAATATATAGCGATAAATTATGTGAAAGTCGGCAGATGTATGACCGGGATACAAAAAAATTGCAATCTAAAATAAAAAAATTACATGAATTAACACAAAATAAATATTTAGTTGCACAGTCTCAGATTGATGAGCATATTAGGTCTGCCACAGAGTTGGTTAACCTATGCAATTACAATGCTGACCGTTACCATTCACTGTTAAATAATAAACGATTAATTAACAAAACAAATAACAGCTTAAGTAACAATAACAATAATAATATTCACAACTGTTTACTCAGATACCTGTGCAGTCATCTGTTACTGATGACTGCTCTCCATCACAATTTTCCCAACGTCACTCAATAAATTCACAAAATTTTAAAAATAATATTTTAATGTTCAGTAATGAAATTGGCATAAACATGGGCCGTCTGCTATTCGATAAGGGCCATTCAACATTAAACTTCTGTATGCCTAATTCCTCTTTTAGTGATATTTTGGAAAAAGCAATTAAACAAAACTACAGCGAAAATACCACTTTATTGTTTTTTATTGGCAATAGAGGTACTTTTAACAAACATAAATTATTGAAATATATAAACGAATTAAATTCATTAAGTGTTGGAAAAGTCGTGATTTTTACGTTGCCGTATTGCAATAGTTTGTCCAGTGAAGAAAATAATTTGCGATACAAACTGAATATGACATTGCACACTATATGCAATACTGCAAAGTTTCATGTCATTGACACTAACAAGTATGTTAGAAAATTTTACTTGACTAAAGATAAATATTATCTTTCCAATTATTATAAGAGACAAAAGCTATTTCGCTACAGATATTTTTTTTCTATAACAGCCAAAAATTTGGCTAACCAGATTGCTCCTATTGAGCACTCTTTTATTGACATGACTGTCAGTAATAATCTTACTGACATTGCGACAAATTCGTCTTTAAATTAGATATTAAGACAACAGAGGATTCCTCTTGCTTGCTATTGAATAGTCAAAGTAATAATGGAACCAAGAATTTATCAGTCATCAACCTAGTGCACCAAAATGTTCAAGGAATGTTGAGTAAAGAGTTAGAAGTAGAATTATTCATGAACTGTAACAATATTGATATTTTCTGTGTTACGGAACATTGGCTAACAAGTTACAATTGCATTTTTAACTTCAATAATCACCTGGTTGGTAGCGCGTTCATTAGGAAAACGCAATGCGTGGTGGCGCACTAATTTTATTAAATAAAAAGTTTAAATTTAAAGAACGTAAAGATATAGTGAGCTTATCAGTTGAGGAAATAATAGAGATTGCTGCATAGAGCTGGATCAGCCGATTGTACTGAGCGTATAAAGACCTCCTTCAAGTTTAGTTTCTCATTATGATCTTTTTGAAACTGTTATGGATGAAGCATTAAAAAAGGTATATAGCAAAGGCAAACGATTAGTGATTGGGGGTGATTTTAACGTTGATTTATTAGGAAACTCCAATTCATGTACAAGACTTGTAAATCTATTTATGTCCTATAATCTTGCGCACATGTTTAAGGAGCCTACTAGAGTAACTGCTACTTCGTCCACATGTATTGACAACATTTTTACAGATCTAGTACCACTTTCAAGACAGATAATTAAACAACTACCGTCAGATCATTTTGGACAACTAGTTAGCTTTCCGCATAAATGTACGTTTGTGGCTAGGAGAGACATTACAGTTGTGTCAAAAAGTATGAGTCGCTTGGAACGTTTTAAAAATCAATTAGATAGTAAATTGTATCATTTGAAACATAATAGTAATCCCAATGATTTGTACAAAGATTTCTTTGATGTTTATTGTACAGAATTCAATAAGATTTTTGTCCCAAAAAAAATAAGTATTAGTAATCCTATAACTTTTAGTGTGTGGGCTACACCAGGAATCTACAAAAGCAGAAAAAGGCTCTATGAACTATATGATGAACGTAATTATAACACAAGTGAGGACTTCAAAGAATATGTACGAAATTACTCTAAATTATTTAAAAAAGTGTGTCGTTTAGCCAAATGTAATTATTTAAATGCAAAAATTGAAAATAGTAAAGACAAAGTTAAAATGACGTGGAATATCATAAATAGTGAAACTGGAAGAGAAAAATCCCGGAATATAAATTTTAATTTAAACATTGATAATAAAAAAGTAACATCAGATCTTGAAGTTGCTACAGTATTTGAAAATTTATTTACTGAAATTCCAGTCTTAATTACACAATCTTTGAATTCCTCTTCCACTGTTGCTGAATCTATTTTAAAGGCAAGTTTAAATAATTCTAATAGCCAATTTAAGTTTCAACACATTGATTTTAAAGATATAATAAAATCTTTTAATCAGCTAAAGAAAACGAAAACTGCTGATTTATGGGGTAATTCCATTGAAGTTTCTAAATCGGTAATTGAGACAATAGCTCCAATCTTAGCTTATATATTTAATGAATGTACTGATTGTGGTATTTTTCCTGAGCTCATGAAATATAGTAAAATTATTCCTTTACATAAATCGGGTAGCACATCTGACCCTACTAACTTTAGACCTATATCCGTGCTACCTACGTTTAGTAAGATTTTTGAAAAAATCATGCTGGATCAAATACAAACGTACTTTTACAAGAATAAGCTTATGAATCGACAACAATTTGGTTTTACAAGGGGTCGCTCGACAACCGAAGCCGGTGTCGAGTTAATACAAGAAATTTTTAATGCCTGGGAGGATTCACATGATGCGTTAGGTGTTTTCTGTGACCTATCTAAGGCATTTGATTGTGTTTTTCATGAAACATTGATTAGGAAACTGCATTTTTATGGATTTAGAGATAACTCATTGGATTTTATTGTCTCATACTTGACTGACAGAGTACAGAGGGTTGATATCAATGGCAAAAGATCCCCTGGATCGAAAATTAAGATGGGCGTTCCGCAGGGCTCAATACTTGGTCCTTTCTTGTTTTTGATTTACATAAATGACTTGCCTTATTTCGTAAGGGATGATCACGAAATAGTTTTGTTTGCGGATGACACTTCACTCTTGTTTAAAATTAAAAGAGGGTTACCTCTAAATGACGATGTGAACAATTCTATCGCTAAAGTAGTACATTGGTTTAATGTAAATAATCTTCTCCTTAATGAAGGAAAAACAAAATGCTTAAAATTTGTACTACCTAATGTTAAAAAAGTAGATATAAATGTTAATGTAAAAGATAAGAACATGGGCCTTGTGGATACCACAGTATTTTTAGGAATAACATTAGATTCTAAACTACAGTGGGGCCCACATATTGATAGATTGTCGAGTAGACTTAGCTCTGCAGCATATGCCGTAATGAAGATACGTAGGTTAACTGACATAGATACTGCCAGATTAGTATACTTCAGTTACTTTCATAGTGTTATGTCGTACGGTATCCTATTGTGGGGAAATGCTGCCGACATACAAACAATTTTTGTGCTTCAGAAAAGAGCAATTCGATCAATTTATAATCTTAGGATTAGGGACTCTTTAAGGGAGAAATTTAAGGAAATAGACATTATGACTGTTGCTTCTCAATACATATACGAGAACTTAATGTACGTTCGTAAAAATATTAGTTTGTTTTCTATAAAAAGTGATGTACACAATTTTAATACAAGAAATAAAAATAAATTAACGGTGCCTGTCACTAGACTGCAAAAAGTTAATAACTCTTTCAAGGGTCTTTGTGTGCGCTTCTACAATAAGGTCCCAAGCAAAATACAACAATTAGATATCATGCAGTTTAAATCTACTATTAAAAAAATACTTATTAAAAAAGCTTATTATAAGGTATCCGATTATATAACAGATAAGAACGCTTGGACTTGAGATGATCCAGCAACTGGATAGGTGATTACTTCTAAACTCATTATCTTGTTTCCATTATTATTAAATGATTATGTTATTATTATAAGACCATATTTTTTTTTATCTCTGTTTATAATGTATTGATCTGGTAATGACATGGTTTTTGTAAATGTCATTACTCATATTAGAGCTGGTGAGTTTCTTGCTCGTTCTTCTTATCAACCAAAAGACGTCCTGAACGAGTGGTAGGGAAAAAATGTTGGACGATTCAAAAGTACTTTTAAGAAGTCTATTTGAATAAAGATTATTTTGACTTTGACTTTGACTTTTGCGAGATGTAGTTCGATGTCGTGTCATGAAAGAATATAATTATTACATACCACGTAGTTCTCGCATATGTAGTTACCATTCTGCTGCAAATATGTTTCATGAATTGTATTTGTCTAGTAATAGCTTTAACAACTTTACTGTTAGCCAAATAGAAGATGTAATCTTCATTTTAGTAGACAGTATAAGACGTAATACTAACTTTGATTTTGAAGATGTAAACACCATACCAGATAATTTATTACATTATTGGATTGGTTTCAATAAAGATCAACATCGTCAAATATTAATTGAATCTAGATTAAATAATATACGAAGAGGGGGTCTAGCACTGACTGCCTTTTTATGTAAATTAAGAACAGGAGACTCTGGAGATAGGCTATCTGTTTTATTCCAAGTGCCTAGGAGAACCCTAGAAACATTAATGGACATAGCCAGAGAACATTTAACTTTATATTTTGTACCTAGACATTTAGGACTTCAGCATATAAGTAGGGAGGAAGTGGCTGCAAAAAATTCTATTATCGCCAATGGTTTGTTTGGCAATCCAGAGTCTCCAATAGAAGAGCGATACGCAATATTAATATGTGATGGCACATACGTCTATACACAAAAAAGTTCAAATTATTTATTTCAAAAATCGACATATTCTATGCATAAGTACAGAAACCTTGTGAAACCATTTATGATTGTCTGTTGTGATGGGTACATATTAGATGTTCTCGGTATTTATCCAGCCACAACTAATGATGCCACCATAATGTCAGCATGGATAGAAAACACCGATTTTCTACAATTTTTCAAAGAAGGAGACGTTTTTATTTTAGACCGCGGTTTTAGGGATTGCATTGATAAAATTCAAGATGCTGGATTTGATGCTCATATACCAAAATCTCTTTCACCAGGCCATTCGCAACTTACAACTCTGGAAGGCAACCGGAGCCGGTGTGTGACCATTAATAGATGGGTTGTAGAAGCAGTAAATGGCAGGGTAAAAAGAGATTTTAAAATATTTCGACAGGAATATTTCAATAGAGCTGCTTCCCATTTAAAAAAAGATTTTCAAATAGCAGCAGCTCTGTTAAATGCTTATGCTACTCAATTTACAGACTCTGTCCATGCTGAAGAAATTGTGAGCATTATAAATGACCGGCTGTTTCGTAGCAACACTCTTGCTAATATTGTGGCTACACAGAATTTGCACCGAAGAAATACATATTTTAATGAGATCATTACAGCAGATATATCTTTCCCCGAGCTAACAATGGAAGATTTAGTTTTGTTTGCTTGTGGGACCTATCAAATACGTCAAGCTAGGTCATACATTGGGGAACATTTACGGTTTCATGGGGTGTATGAAACTGAAGTATGTCGAGAGGATGTAGTGGATTTATCTGCTTTAGACGGAGAAGCTCCCGTTTTAATAAGAGCTAAAATAAAATCACGACATATTTCAAGGAAAACCTATTTTGTGTTTATTGCACTTGATCGGACACAGGAAGGTAGACATGCTATCATAGGCTACTGCTGCAATTGTATTGTGGGGTTGAGAACGGTTGGTTGTTGCTCACATGTCATGAGCATAGTTACCAAACTAGTATTTGGGGTATGCTTGTCATTTTGATAATATGTCACCACCTGCTCAAGTTTTAGATAATATTCTAGAAAGATTGGAAAATCAATAAAATACTGGAGTTTGATTATATTTTTGTTTTATTTCATTACTTCCCTTGCCACATTTAATTACTTACATAAAAGTTGCTCATTGAAGTTTATAGATATGAAATATATTTCTTTAAGTAAATAATAAATAATACATGGGTCAGAGACGAGAACATATAAAATAAAAGGTCAACTAACTAATAAACATTTCTATTTGATTTGTAGAGAGTATTATGCAAAACATTTGTAGCTCCTACAAACCGCACAGAGGGCAGCAGATTCTATTTAACCTTCACCTTTTATACTGCCTACTTTTATATTTTTGTCACCTTGCCTGTCCAACACGACTGTTTTACATTGGATCACCGGGGTTAAATAAACATCGATTATTACTTTTTACAGCAGGCACTTTTACGTTCTCCTACGCGATGCGGAGAAGAATCGCACAATCACTTCCTAAAACCAATGTTCAGCATTCTCTATCAATTGATCCTTTGTCTTGTGGCGCTTTTGATGATTATTTAGTTTCGCCAATATGCAGCTATTCAATTCAATTCAGTTTCTTCGTTATTGGCCCTTCTGAGATTTAGCCAGCATCTATTCAGGTTGTAATGGTGGGATTATTATTTGTTCAGTTTGGCTGCTTGTAGAGTTACCGGGTGTTGTGCAAATACAAGGGTATGAGATAAAATCAAACAAACCAAAAAGTTTGGCTGAGATATAGTAAAATAAAAAGGTTTTGCGCTCACTCACTGACTGACATTACTTTACAGCTTTAATGTCAATCAATGTGCCAGAAAATGACATTGACAACTTCTTTAGTAGTAAATACGTTTTATTTTTCCTTTGAAATACAGGTATAAAGCATATTTTTTTTACGTTTTGTTATTACTTAGCATCTTGTGCCATATTACCTTTATATGCGTATATCTTTTTACCCTACAGTTGTAGAGATATGGTACAATTAGGTTTTTTGTTACATGATTAAAGACAAAAGAAATGGCAATAATTTTGTTATCCTACATTTTATATTAACAGGGTACCACCGATGTACAGATCTCTGCCATTGTTCTTTATAAACATGAATAATAACACACGTCAGAACACCGTTATGAAATTACAATTATGCAAGAATTGTTTATTCAGCCATAAATCGAAGCCTTGTTATAAAAAATATGTAAAATATGCAATCAGCAACATCATACTTTATTACATGATAACAATATGGAAAACTCTTCTTTAAAGCCCCGTTCAGTCAACAACATTACAGATGAAAATAGAGAAATTCTGCTTACCACCGTTCAGCTCAAAGTAAAAAATCTCCATGGAAATTATGTGACCTTAAGAGCACTTCTCGATCAAGGATCTCAAGTTAGTCTTATAACAGAAGATGCTGCGCAACAACTTCAACTTCCAAGGCGCAAACTGAGCGCAGTCGTATCTGTAGTCGGCAGTATTAGCGGAAACTGCAAAGGATTAACTGGAAATATCTCGATAACATAAAATTAGCCGATCCTGAATTTAATATTTCGGGACCGATTGATATACTTCTTGGAGCTGACGTTTACTCTGAACTTATAATGGATGGAGTCATGAAGAGTGAAAAGAACTTTCCTATTGCACAACAGACCAGATTAGGGTGGATTCTATGTGGAAACGTGCAAACTTTTAACTGTTTTGTAATTCTCAACGACCTCGAGAAGATAACTAAATTTTGAGAAACTGAAGAGATAACAAAAACCGACAACAATTGCGATATCAGTGAAAAAGAATACTGTGAGAACTATTACTTTGGTACAACTGAAAGACAAAAAGATGGGAAATATGTTGTAAAAATGCCAATGAAACATGATGTTGAGAAGTACTTAGGAGAGTCTAAACCGCAAGCCATGTCACAATTTTTTCAACTTGAAAGAAGAATGCAAAAACAGAAACATTTCGCTACTCAATATAAACTTTTTATGAAAGAATATCTGGATATGGGTCACATGAAGCCTGCTGTCACCATAACCAACTACCAACCACAAGCATATCTTCCTCATCACGGAGTGATAAGAGAGGAATCCTCAACCACCAAATTACGTGTTGTATTCAATGCTTCACAAAAAACTAAAACTAACTTCAGTTTGAATGACCTAATGTACACCGGACCCAATCTGCAAAAAGCTATATTATCATTAATTACCCACTGGAGACTACATCGATATGCATTTATAGCCGACTTAGAAAAAATGTACCGAAATATTATGCTTCACGAAGAATAACAATCACTTCAAAAAATCATCTGGCGAAACTTGCCGAACAAACCATTACAGGAAATGCTATTATGCACCGTAACGTATGGCACTAAGGCGGCACCGTACCTTGCCATGCGGACACTACAACAGCTCGCACAAGATGATGGTCATAATTATCCAGAAGCTGCAAATGTGCTCAAATCTTATTTTTATATGGATGATCTCGTCTGTGGCAGTGATAGTATTGATTCTGCAAAGAAATTAATTCAAGATCTCATCAATTTGACAAAAGGAGGAGGTTTTAACTTAAGAAAGTGGGCGAGTAATGAAAAGACTATTTTAGAAAACCTAACAGAAGAAAAAAAATCAAAAATAACAAATAAGCACTTTAAACAAGAAAACTCCGACAGTACGAAAACGCTGGGCTTACATTGGAACTTGCACGAAGATACATTTTATTTCGAATTTAATATTCCGCTATTGTCAAATAAATTTACTAAACGTACATTACTGTCCAAGATAAGCAGTCTGTACGATCCACTCGGCTGGCTGTCTTCCATTATAATTAAAACTAAGTTACTATTCCAAAAAGTATGGTTAGAAAATTATTCATGGGATGAAAACGTACCTAAAGATATATACAATGAGTGGGAGAAGATAAAGACAGATCTAAATAATATAAAAAATTTACAACTGAGAAGATGGCTATTCACTAAAGGGGAGCATATCGAACTTCACGGCTTCTGTGATGCAAGCGAAAAGGCTTACGCGGCTGTTGTATACTGTAGAGTGCGGAATTCGAAAGATGACGTCACAATAACACTCGTAGCCGCGAAAACTAAAGTCGCGCCGCTGAAAACAAGGCTTACACTACCACAATTGGAATTATGCGGAGCCTTACTATTAGCTAAGCTTTTTAGAAAAACTTATCATTGTTGGACAGACTCTACAGTTGTCCTAGCATGGCTACAGCGTGACGTCAACAAATTAGAGCGCTATATTGCTAACAGAGTGAAGCAGATACGCGTTATTATTCCAGCCTCGCAATGGAGTCACGTGAAGAGCGACGATAACTCAGCTGATTCCGCTTCCGCTTCCACTTTTTGTACTCGGTTCCGCTCCCGCTCCCAGGTCGTGTTCGCCACTTCTGCCCTTGTGTTTGCCTTATCTATGTCCACCTTACTAGATTCAGCTATCAGGCCGAGGTGTGCCACCACTTCCATCATGATTGACAGCTGGTTGTTTATAGCCGCAAGGTCCGCTTTCACGGAAAAATTTTCTAAGTTCAAAACACGGAATTTCATGTGACGCTGCAGTGGCTGCACCAGAAATGTCAATGTCAGTCAAAACACCCACAACTCTGACAATGACAGCGACACCTGTCACTTGTCAAAATGAAGCGTCAACGTAAAGACACTTCAATCTTTGACGTCTAACGTCACTTGTCAGCCGTCAAAAAGCACGTGTCGGTTGACAGATAGTTCGCACGTGGATAACCTCAAAAGGAGGATATGTAGCACAAATTATATCAGTTCTAGTTTTTTAATTGACACTTATAATTAACAAATATACAACGGAAAGATCAAAATAAGAGAAAGTTCGTGTTCTATGAATATTAAAGAAACTAAAAACTATATACTCCCTGCGAGCATGCGTCTATTTCGCTGTACACTGAAGACAGTCACAAATATTAATAAAAGCGTCTATTTCGCACCAATTCTAACACCATATACAAAACACACTAATTATAGCAATAATAATCAAAGCCAATCAATAATAGCAGCAATTAGCAAATAATTAATATAGCAAAAAGTATGGTAACGCGGAGCACTTCGAGAGCGTGCGCACGCGGCGGCGGTCGACACCGAACCCAGTAGGGACAAATCCACCAACCTCCCATGGCCTGACGCAACCATCTTGGTTATACAGGCCGAAGCAGCGGGAGATGCGCGCGGAATGGCTTCCACCGCGCGCACTACTTGACTCCCTACATATTGTTTCTAAATCTGTCTCCTTTGTCCCTATGGTCCCTCTCCCTATTCTGGGGCGGACGTACACAAAGACGCCTTCGGTGCCTCCCAGGTCGCCCCGTGCCCACTACGAAGTGGTACCGCTGGCCTCCGTTCACGATCCTCTTCTCTCTTCACCTCGGGTCTTTGCCTCTCTCTCGAGGCCACTCCGAATCTTGTGCCACTCACGCGCGAAATCCCGTAGCCGCCTAAAGTTCGCCTCGGATCCCACGAGGTCCGGGTAGTAGACCGGGCCTACCTGGAGAGTCACTACAGCCCTCAAAAGTTCCCTACGCGTTTCCCCGTATAGGCTTCATTTCCACAAGACATGATGCACATCCTCTACCTCCGACTCACCACAGAAACAGTCCCCTACCTTCGAGAGACGCATCTTATGCAGCCTAATCCTAAAGCAGCCGTGACCCGACAGCAGTTGGGAGACTTCGTAGTCCGGCTTGACCCAAGTGGCCTTGAGTCGAACCTCCACTTCCTGGTCCGACGTGTCCCAATGCTCTTGCTATTCGGCAAGGGCGGACTCGGAAATGTTCCCTGGCATCAGACTCCTCGAGCCCACCGCTCCGACGGGTCGTCTGCCAGGATCGTCTCAACCTGTTGTTGAGGTGACGCATCCGATCGAGCTCAGGCGTCCACCATTCATATCCCCGGTTCGACTTCTTAGCCTTGACCAATCCCAGCGTCTGCTTTGCGGTGCTCCATACCAAAACGGTGAATTGAGCACAGACTGCCGAGGCGGAACGCTCCCACCTTAAGTTGCCCATCCTACTGTGTATGCGACGCTCGAAGAGCGCCCAGTCCACACCACGGTCGCGCCGTTTCTTCGGCTCTTGTAGCAGCTCGGCGCGTGGAGTGGCCTCACTTGCCACTGTATATGTGATGAGACGGTGGTCGCTCTCAAATTTGTCTATCCACACTCTCCATCCTGTCGCCAGGATGCCTCTTTAACTAATGTGAGGTCGATGTCGGACGATCCGTTCACCGTTGAGAACGTGGGCGGTTCGCCCTCCTTGTTCGCTAATAGCAGGCCTCGAGCCAGGATAAACGCCTCCATCGACTCACTGTGGTGCGTGACGTCTGGCCCGCGTCCAATGTATTGCCGCGGTTCGCAATACCACATCGGAGAATGCGCATTGGAGTCCACCCCTACCAAGACCTTTTTCCCTTTCAGAGAATCCAGAACCATTCTCAAATGTTCTTAATGCATATCTATATCATCGCTGTACTGAAAGTACGCAGACACCACGTACAGTCCCTCTTCGTCGGTAAGTATGTGACACACTGTGCAGTGAGTATTCGACAGATGGTCTAAGAGGGCGCAGGGTAGGTCCTTGCGACGGTCGTAGATGCATGACTTTGCCTGACCGCACCGCAGAAAACTGCTAGCGATGTTCTGATGGACCCCAGGGTAATGTTCCTGAGCCAGAACGACGACTAGATCCATCTCTTCGGCTACTAGGGGTAGTTCCGTTGTGGCAAGTTCACCCCCTCCTAAATTCACTTGGCCGACTGTACACTTTATCGGAGCCATTAATAATTGGTGCTTTCAACCATACGTCGTTCTGCGTGCACTCGAGCCGGGCAGTCCCGTGCGCCGGTGATATGTGTGTCCGCCCCCTTCTGCCCAAAGCGGTAGCACGTAGCACATCGTGGCTTCTCGGCTTTACAGTCTTCCGTCTTGTGGTCATTTATACCGCAGCGACTGCATGTCGTGCTTTCCTGTCGGCACCGCTTTTTGTTGTGTCCATATAGATGGTACTTGCCACAGCATATGGCGGTGGTAAAATCCTCCACCCTGCAGACTTCCCAGTCCACGTACAGTCGGCCTCTTTGAACAAGCACCTTTCGGAGTGCCGGTGATCTATCCAATCCCTGTCTGGTTTTTCTGAAGGCTAGTCGGCTTTCCGCTTTCATCCTTGCGAGTGGCCTTTCCTGGTTATCTGCGAAGTTTTGCGTATGTAATGCCCGCAGTGTCTCCTCAAGCGCAGGATCTTTCCCTTCAAGGTCTCTGATAACAACTAGTGGTGATTTCCCTTTAATATCGTTAGCCTTCAGTGAATCCGGACGTGCTGCTTTTAGTTTACGCAGGTCCTCTGCCGTGTGATTTTGCACAATGATGGCGCCGTTGCCCACTCATCTTACTCTATCCACCTTTAACTGGAGTGAGGAGGGGGCAATGGAGGTCTTCAGGATCTTCTTGATCTTCTCCGAGGTCTTTAAGTTGCTGCCTTCTGCCGGATAAAGAGCGATAGTTGGACCCCCCGTCCTGACTTTGTCCGCATAAGAGGAGGCTGGTGTAGTGGCGATCGATCTCGCCGCAGCCTCTGTAGCCCTCGCGGCAGCTGCCAGAGCCTCCTTCTTCGCTGCCTTGGCCTCCGCTTCCGCTCTCTGGACTCGCCCACGCTCCCGCTCCCAAGCCTCGTTGGCCACTTCCACCTTCGTGTTAGTACGCTGGACTTCTCCTCGGCCCGCTTCCGCTATCAGGCCAAGGTGCGCGATTACCTCCATCAACACCGACAGCTGGCCGTTTATGGTCGCTAGATCAGCTTTATTCAGCTTGGAGGTAGGTTCTCCAACGACTCCGGAGATCCAACTGCCGATCCAACCACAGATCATTGCGGAGGGCTCGGGTGAGCTCCTGTCCTAGGTGCCGGCATTGACCCAGGCGGGGTCCTCCTCAGAGATGATCTTGGCTTAAAAGCCGTTGGGGGGGGGGTTTCCCTTCTCCTTCTGAACTACTCATTTATTTACAATTGGCCAATAGAAATGAAGATTTACAAATTACAATTTACAATTAAACAAGACTACAAAAACTACAAAAACTACCACTAAAAACAGGTCCTTTTCTACTATTAACTACACTAATGTTATGAACTTGAATAGGATGCACAAATAATCAACAAAACGCACTGTGTAAAATTCTTTATTAGTACAAGTTTATATGCCGGCACCGCAAAGGTGCCGGCATATAAACTTGTATGTAAAATATACAATGCGAGTCTATAAACGTTTACTTTAGTGTCACAGCACACCTGACAGCTGTCACCTGTCAAAGTCAAAATCACTTGTCAACGTCACCTGTCACTGTCAGAATGACGTCAACGATAATGCCAGACGTCACCGTGGTTTGTCAACTTTACAGTCTTCGATCTTATGGACGCTAGTTCCGCAGCGACCGCATGTTGTATTATCTTGTCGGCACCTTTTTTCATTGTGCCCATAGAAGTGGCACTTACCACAGCATATAACAGTGGTAAAATCTTCCACGCGGCAGTCCTCCCACCCCACGTATAGTCGACCTTTTCCTATTAGCGCTTTCCGGAGTGACGGAGTACAGGCCAACACCATAACCGATCTATCTGAGCCTTGTCGGCTGTTACGAAAGGCTAGACCGGGCCACTCCTTATTATCTGCGAAATTTTGCACGTGTATGGCCCTCAGTGTCTCGTCAAGGGTAGGGTCCTTTCCTTCAAGGTCCCTGATAACCACCCACGGAGATCTCCCCTTGATGTCGTTTGCCTTCAATGTGTCCGGTAGCCCTGCTTTCAACTTACGCAGATCCTCGTCTGTATGGGTTTGCACGATGATGCCCCCATTGCCCACTCTGCGTACTCGGTCCACCCTTAACTGGAGCGAGGAGGGGGTTATTGAGGTCTTTAGTGCCTTCTTGGTTTCCTTCGAGGTCTTGAGGTTACTTCCTTCCGCTGGGTATAACGCTATCGTTGGTCCGACGCTTTCTCCGCATATGACGCTGCCCTTAATCCAGCACTGACGGGTCCTGCTGCAGATGCAGCCTCCGAAGCCCTCGTGGTGGCTGCCAGAGCGGCCGCCCTTGCTGCCTCCGCCTCGGCCTTCGCAACCCGGGCGCACTCCCGCTCCCAGGCCAGTGTTGTTGCTTCCGCCTTCGAGTGAGCCTTACTGACCTCCTTCTTCCCCGTTTCAGCAATAAGGCCCAAATGAGCCACCACCTCCATGATGATTCCCAGCTGGGAATTTATTTTCGAGAGATCCGCCTTGTTCAGTTTGGATGTTGGTCCTCCCGCCACGCCGGAGATGATCCTCGCAGATTCGTTCGCCCTGGATAAGAGCTGCCGTGATGTTGCCCGGGATAGGTCTTCCATCCCCGGTTCAGTTTCGTCTCCACTGGAACACGGTGTCCGATAGTCAAGGGGGTTGACAACACACCCTCTCTCGAGTTGCCTCCGCTTGGTTCTAGAGGCAACCATAGTCCACTCGTCCGGGGACAGTACCCTCTTCGTTGTCACACTAGGCTGCATCGCTTGAGAAGGAGCCGGAGTCGGCTGAATGGCCGATGATGATCTACCTGGAGATAGCGCAGCCACTACCGCCTCGCACACCGCCGCACTTATGTCCGCGGCCGAGGCCACGTACGATTTCTGCGGGGGACTAGTAGCCCAATTCACGTAACAAAAGTAGCAACGATATAGAAGCGATTTTTTTTTTATTTATTTTCACGGGTAAATAAACAGTGATACAATTTATATTAAACTTACAAAGTCAAAAAGATGGAATGACATTTCTTTCAATCGAATGCGGATCGACCAAACGTCAAATTACACGATTTAAGCGCGGTTGAACAAAAATTTGTTGATAGGTATCGTTGCTGAATTTATAATACCAAATGAGCCTTGGTTTAGCTTTTATATTATTAGATATGGCCGAAAGTGAGTCGCGACGAAGAAGAATACAAAGGGCAAACGAAATAAGACTTTCGAAATGCCTGAAAACGATTTCATTAAAACATTTAGGCTCACCAAGGAGTTAGTCTCAATATTAATTAAAGAGCTCATTCCAATAATGGTTGTGCAACGAAGACAGGATGCTTTGTCTGTTAAAGATAAGGTAGGTTTTTCAATAATTGATAAATCATACATGTACACCTATTGAATACCTTTTTACAACTTTTAAATTTTGTCAGGTACTTTTAGCACTGTCTTTTTATGTTTCTGGTTCATACCAGACTCTTGTCGGGCAAAGCATATACTGCGCAGTGTCTCAACCAACAGTCTCAAGAGCTGTGAGACAGGTAACAAAAGCCGCAGGTATACAAGTAATTTTTGGTTACATTTATATTTCTCAAAAATATATTTTATTGCTAAATTTTATACTTTTACAGTTTTTATAACCAGTACAGAATGCCGGGAGTTATTGGTTGCATTGACGGAACCCATGTGGCTATTGTGAAGCCTATTCATCATGAAGAAAGATTTATAAACAGAAAGGGGTACCATTCCTTGAATGTGATGATAGTAAGCATTTCAAAATAAATTTTATATTTATTGTGTAATCAATTATACTATTAATGAATGAAGAAAATGAGTACATTTCAAATTACAAAATTTCTTTCAGATTTGTGATAAAGATCTGAATATTCTTTGTGTGGATCCTAGCCATCCTGGATCAACCCACGACTCAACAGTCTGGAGTGCTCATCCACTACATACATATATGAATAACAATTATGATAATAGAGAAACAATGTTTTTTCTTGGTAAGTGTAAATAATTTTCATGGTACCTATATTTTTACTTATTAATCAAGGTACTTATAGACTAGTTTATCTGACTAAGGTATTGAAAAATATATTGTACCTCAGATATCAGTATATTTTCTCTTTTATTACAGGTGATAGTGGATATCCTCTACGTAAAACAATGATGACTCCTTTTTTAAATGCATCAGATAGCTCTCCTGAAGCACACTATTATAATGTGCAAATCTCCGCAAGGAATACAGTAGAAAGATGTATTGAAGTATTAAAAGCCCGTTTTAGGTATTTATCATCAAACTTTAGAGATTAATAATCATGACACTAAGTAGCATTAAACTTTGCAGCTAATGGTATAACTTTAATTTTTAGATGTTTATTAGTAGCACGTAAATTGCACTACAGCCCCATAGTTTCTGGCCAAATAATAAATGCTTGTGCAGTATTGCATAACATGGCAAACCAAGCACGTATTGCAGTTCCAGAACTTTCTCTAGAAGAACAGGCAATAGAAATGGAGAAACAAAGTCAATATAGGTCAGCAGAAGCTAACTTAAGAAATTAAGCAATCACAATTGAGAGTGCTAGAGAACCACATAGCAGAGTTAACATGGAACTACAACAAGGCAGGCTGGCACAGCAAGCTCTGATTGCAAGACTGTGGATGGAATTAAATGAAAATAACAATAATCATGCAATCATTTTTAATCAACACAACCAATTTCAACCTTCGTAACTTGCTTGTATAAATGGTTGTTTAACAACAATAATTTTTACTAACAATTAAACTGTGGTAAAATAATATGATTATTAAACAATTAACTTTCTTGATATTGTTTTTCATTTGTTGTTTTTAGCTAATTAATGTATGTGATGAGGTCTTACATTTATTTATGTTATGGTGATATTTTTAATTACTAGTAAATTATTATTAATCGATAATCAAAAACAAATGAAAACAACAAAATTATTTTTTCTATTAATAATTAATCAACACTGGTAAAATCAAACTTCTACTTCAATTATAATATTGGTTTAATCAGTCTTAACATTTACATTAATCAGTTTTAAGTTAAAATCTACATCAATATGTCTTAACATTTACATTTATTAGTCTTTATTCTTTAAAAATTAAGAATAATAAAAATTATACATTGTTATTGTTTTTTAAAATCTCAACTAAATCTCTTGCTGCTTAAGCAAGTTTAGTAATTGCTTCCACTTTTTCTCTCTCTATTCTGTTTCTTTCCATTTGAATTTTTAATTGGTCTTTATTCATTTGCAATCTTGCTCGTTCTATTTCTTCTAACTGTTTTGCGGCTCGCTCTATTCGTTTTTATAAAAAAAAACACAAATTAAGAATAATAAAAATTATACATTGTTATTGTTTTTTAAAATCTCAACTAAATCTCTTGCTGCATTAGCAAGTTTAGTAATTGCTTCCACTTTTTCTCTCTCTATTCTGTTTCTTTCCATTTGAATTTTTAATTGGTCTTTATTCATTTGCAATCTTGCTCGTTCTATTTCTTCTAACTATTTTGCGGCTCGCTCTATTCGTTTTTATAAAAAAAAACCACAATTACTATTCCTACTTTTATTAGGACTTTTAAAAAAATTTAGTCTTTTTAAAAAAAACACAATTACTATTCTTCTTTTATTAGGATAACCAACACTCTGATTCCTAGATCCCGAAACGTGGAGAGCTAATGAAGACTGCTCTTCGCGGTTGCTAATGCCAAAACTAACTTTAAAATATTAAAATTATTATAATAATGGAATATGCAATCTTGCACTTTACATTTACATAGTTTCTATGGAAAAGTACTGAACGTGTCGTCAGCTATTCTCAAGTACAATGTTGGGTTATAACAGCCCCCCCCCCCCCCTTTTGACGGAGCTTTATCTAAATTAAGATGAAGCGGCGTTACAAAAAAAAATGTTAATATTATTTCAGGATCTAGAAACTTATAAAACATTACATTTGTAAAAACAGTAAGATTAAAATATGTAAAGAATTACAATTTTTATTTTGTATGCTTTTTATTTTTGACATAAGATTTTTCTAATTAGAAAGATTTAGGATAATATAAAATAGTAATTAGATTTAGTAACATTGTATAATATTACAATAGTTAAGATATTTAAAAATTACAATTTTATTTAAAAATCACAATTTTATTTAAAAATCACAATTTTATTTTTATATAGTTATTTATTATCTTTACGATAACAGTTTAAAATTAAAAAGATTAAGTACAATACTTATTTCATCTATGCTAGTTACAAAATATCGTTCTATGATAACATTTGAAATAAGATAAATCTAACACACTACTAAGAAGATGAGAATCAACTAAAATATTAAAAGTATACTTTTTAAAATAGGTAAGTACATACTAGAATGAGACACAATTTTTATTTTAAGTTATAAAATCAATTGTTTAAATTTCTATTTGATGGATATGATTTAATTACATCTTCATCATCAGAATGAGATGACATCTGGGACATCTCAATCGAATTTGTTACATCGGTTTTAACTTTTTTCTTAGTATTACACTGGTTAAATATTTGAATACAACAACTAGTATGATTCCGTTTCTTACTTATGCAATTATACAATTTGTAGACTATATAAAAAACATAATAACTATAAGAAAGTAAGTAAAGGCAGAATAATAGCTACCGTATTTATAAAAATGAGATTCACTTTGGAATCTGTTAAGATTATTCTCAAGATCGTCGAAATGACGAGATGCATGGGTTAACGATTCTAAGTCAATATTATTTAAAGAGATAGGCGAAAGTAATGGAATTGTCTTATTGACAATATCTTTCTTACAACAATCATCTTGGGTGATTTCAAAGTCTATGATTATATTATTTTTATAATTTGATGTAATTTCAGTAGATGGGAAGAATTGCAATGTTTTGCAGAATCCGATGCAATCGGGAGACAATTCTAATAGACCAGTGCCTTTTATAGGATAGTCTTTAATATCATCTTTACATTTAATAGTAAGTTTATTGGTTTTTGACTGTACAATTAAAAAAATAAAATGAGTTCATTATTATTTTTTGTCGTTTGAGACAAAATTTCATTTAAACTATTTATCTGTGAATTCAAGCGATACTCATTTTTTGACAATCTAGATACAGTAGAATTAAAAGCGTTTATGGTAGACTTAACTATATGAATATTATCTTTTATGAGGCTAAATAATTCAGATTCGCTCTGTTGAGCAGACTCTATAGCAGCATCATATTTCCTAGCATCATCAGCATCCAATGTGCCGAAAAGAATTTTAATATCTCACCACCGAACTCAAGAGACCTTTTAAGTCGATTCGGTGAATCAGAACCTATAATATGAGATAGCGAATTTAACTTTAGAAAATTAGATTGTAATAAAACTTCGATGGGGCTAATGACATCTTTACATTGTATATATTCATTTAATCTCGATTCAATACATATATCAATAATTTTTCTAATAGAGCTCTCAATATTATTAAGATGAGGCTCCACAGTTATAATATCTACAAAAGAAACGACATTCCAATAGTCGTTGTAAAAATATATATTAGTTACAGGGTCAAAGTAAATCCCAGGACTATGTACAATTGGAGTAATGCTTGTCGCAGTAGGCTCCACAAAACCGGGAAGCCATAGTAATTTGAAAAGATAATATTTAAGAGTGAGATGGCTTGATCTCATTTGTATGATACTTAACATGTTTCCTATTAATAGATAAAGTAACGTTATGCTTGCAGTTCATTTTTACTATTTTGTAAGGCCCTTTCCACACTGGCGATAAAGCTTTTCTAAGACGGTGATGGTGTTTTAGGTATACCATGTCACCTGTTTTATACGTAATATTACGAGAACTAGAATCATAATATTGTTTAGATTTTTCTTTACTGTTATTAATATTTTGAATTGCTTTCTCTCTGCTAAATCGTATCCTATATTGTAAAGCACGAATATATTCATTATAAGTAGTATTATTATTAGTTTCGTATAGAGAACTGGGGATTGATGGCTTATAACCATATAGCAATTCGTATGGAGTAAACTCTGTTGTGCAATGTGGCGTTGTATTATAGCATAAAATCGCAGTGAATAAGTAACAGTGCCAGTCGTTCTGATTGTCGTTTACAAATGACTTTAAATATTCCTTCATAGTGGCGTGCGATCTTTCCAGAGCACCATTTGTTTGAGGATGGTATGGGGTTGTGAAAAGAGATTTAATTTTAAGAATTTCTGTAAGTTGTTTAAATAAGTCAGAGGTAAAACATGTGCCTAAATCTGTTAAAATTGTTTTCGGAAATCCAAATAAGGACATGAAATGGACGAGATTTCTAGCGATTTCTTCACTAGTAGAAGTAACCATAGGATAGGCACTTGAGAATTTTGTCAAGTCATCTTGTAAGGTTAAGATGAATTTAAATTTTTGAAAACCAGCTTCCGGTAATGGACCAACAATATCTAAAGCTAATCTTTGAAAGGGTTTAGTGGATGTGGAGGTTATCTCCATTGGGGTTCTGTTGCATTTTCTCAATGGTTTGTTTATTTGGCATTGCTTACAATTTTTAATGTAGTTTTCAATATCAGAACGCATTCCTTTCCAATAATAAGTAGCCTTTATTCTATTATACATGCGTTTTGTTCCGGGGTGACCCGCGATTGTCGAATCATGGTTTTCTTTTAGTATTTTTGGGACTTCAATAGGTGTGGGATAGATTAGTTGATTTTATAGATGTAAATTTTTATGTTAGTATCATGAAATATATAGCTTATCATATTATATAATTTTGTATAAGTTATCTTAGAAAAAGGATCAGAAAAATCTGGTAATGCAATCTCAGTGACAAGAGGATTTTCGGTTAAAATTTTATCTCTAAGTTTAATTAGTAGGTTATAAATATCCCTATACTTTGTTTCTTCGTAATGATGTACTTTTGTATATAAAAAATAGTAGGTTTTATTTTTATCTGTAATGACTTGTATAGTAAAAGGTTCGCGCTCGCAATTTAGTAAGTTCGTAGAATTATCAAGTTGTGATAATTTTTCTTCACAATGGGGCATAGAATAATCAAAGTCTAAAGAGACTGGACAGGCGATTGATTTTGATTTAGATAAGTGTAGCGCTTGAGTACATTCTTCGATAATGGTATTAGATGTAATTGATTTATTTAGAAATTGATCTTTAAAATACTTTTCATAAGTGGCATTATTCAATTTTTTTATATCTTCAACTATATCTACAACTATTTAGGACAACGTGATAGTGCGTCAGCATTTGAATTCAAACGACCTTGCTTATAAACGATTTCGTAGTCATATTCCTCTAATTTGAGGCGCCATCTGATAAGTCTACTACCAGGATCTTTAATATTAAATAACCAAACTAGGGGTCGATGATCTGTTACGATCTTAAATTTTCTACCATAGATATAAGGACGGAACGTCTTCACAGCAAAGATAATGGCAAGGAGTTCTTTCTCCGTAGTGGAATAGTTACCTTCAGCTTTGTTAAGTGTTCGAGAGGCATAGGCTATAGGTTTATCTTTATCTATATCACCTTGTGATAATACTGCACCTACGGCATAATTGGAGGCATCCGTCGTTATTATGAACGGAGCGGAGAAATCTGGGTATTGAAGTAAAGGGGCAGTGATGAGTTTATCCTTGAGGACGTTGAAAGCGATGTCCTGTTCTGAGGACCAATTGAATGGAATATCCTTTTTTAACAAAGACGTGAGAGATTTAGTAAGCTTAGAGAAGTTATCAATGAAATGTCGATAATAACCGACAAGACCTAAAAATGATTTAATTTGTTTTTGATTTTTAGGAGATGGAAATTCGGAGACAGCCTTGACCTTCTCTGGGTTAGGAGAAACACCTTTATCGGTGATTATGTGGCCTAAATAAGCAACTTCGTGACGTAAAAATTCGCACTTGTCCGGCTATAATTTCAAATTATATTTGCGAAGTCTATTGAATACGAGTTTAAGTTTGGTAATATGTGAATTTAAATCAGGAGAGTATACAATACAATCATCGAGATAAACATAAGAATGGAGGCCTTGAAGACCAGAAAGAACGGTATTCATGAGTCTTTGGGAGGTTGAGGGCGCATTTTTTAAGCCGAAAGGCATTCTAGTGAACTCATAATGACCAGAAGCATCAGAATTAGTGTTTACTTTGAAACCTGTCTTAAGAGCGTCTTCAGGGTTCATTTTTAACTGGTGGAAACCACTAAATAAATCTAGGGTACTAAAATATTTCGAATGACCTAGTTCATCTAGGATGTCAGTAATAAGAGGCAAAGGGTAACTTTCGGAAACAGTGACATCGTTGAGGCAGCGATAATCTATTACGATTCGCCACTTTTTCTTACCTGAAGCGTCTATTTTCTTCGGGACTACCCATACTGGAGCGCTCCATGGCGAAACAGAAGGACGAATGATATTTTGGTCGAGCATTTTCCGTATTTGAGAATCGACCTCTTCCTTATGGCATTCCGGAAAACGATAAAATTTTACATGGATGGGAGGTGCATCTCCTGAATTTATAGTATGCTCGATCGCGTTTGTATAGGTTAGAGGCTCATTTTCCAAATGAAAAATATCTGTGTACTGAGAGCAACATTCTAAAATGGATCTTTTTTCTTCAGTGTTTAAATGGGAACAGCGAATAAGATTAAGTACCTTTTGTACTCGATTCGAACTAGAATATGAAATGGAATTAATAAATTGAGATGATTCGCTGATTGTATTGTTTTTCTCAATAGGCGTTAATTTTACGCAATGATTTTTTATCTCAATATCAGAATTAGTAGTATTTAAGATAGTGATATTAATTCTCTTGTTAGGTTTTATTGTTACAATGCTGTTAGCGAAATACACACCGTCACTAAAGGTGTGATTTAATAGTAGCCCTTCATTATTCGGATAATGCTCAGGCGAGAAATTTGACACCGCGCACTCGATAACTGCTTCGGCGAGTGCAGGAATAATATAAGTTGGCTGAACATAGTTAATGTCCAGGCTTTGTCCGCAAATAAATATAAATTCAAATCATAGTTTATATCGGCTTTAAAATAACCTAGAAAATCACTACCGATGATGCCATCATATTCTAAATTGATGTCATCGTTTACTATATGAAATTTATAATTGTAATTATCTTCAGATAAGAAAAAATCTATTTGAGATGTACCTAATGTTTCGGAGCGTTATTTCTACCTTTTATCTGAGATCTTTCGCGAGATAATTCGGGTGTTTTACTTAAACTGGCGGGAAGTGAATCTCGATCGCCATTGTAAGGGCGTATGAATTTTGAAAGAAAACTTATTGTAACCTTTGAAGTAGGTTTGTCTTTGACGGACATTGTGATAAGAAAAGGATTAGGAAAATTCACAAATATAGACTATTTATAGAGTAAAATATTAAGATAAAATTTTGGACACTCACAGTAATATGGTATTCACCTTCACTATCATTAGCACTAAACATTCTTCCGTCAGATTCATATATATATACAGGAATAATTTAAAACCACTGCGAAGATTTTGTGAAAATAAACTTTAAGTAATTTAAACAAACACGTATTTTTTATTTTGATATGTTCCAATACTAAAAAATAAAGTTATCGCTTATCAAAGATCGAGATTTTAAAACTTAATTTATGGACACCGCGCGCCATGCGTCAGCTGAGCGCTCGCTCGACGCCGTAGGCAGGCATGTACTCGTAGGTACATATCTACACGGGTCACTGACCGCTCATTTTGTTAGATTCGAACTAGATTTTATGCCATGATCTGAGGTGATTTCTAAGAGTAATTCCAATTTTCCCTTCATACTTTTATGGTTAAGGCCATCAAAATGGAAAAAATAAATAAAAGAGAAACATTTTCGTTACCTAGAAAAAAATATTAACGTTATGCCGAAGTTACATAGGTACTTCTGCGTTAAGGCGTATTTAAAAAAATTGGAATCAACTACGTATTTACAATAATGTTGAATCAAAACAAATAACTAACTAATTAGCTAATTACTTACCATGTATTTTAATATTTGTTCAAAATGAAGTCCACGTCTGTCCAGACATAAACGTGCACATTTCATTAAATTGTCATTTAATTTATTTAAAACACTAGTGTCACTCTTCACTTTACTAAAAGCGTTATTATTTTTTATTGTTAAGTCTTCTAGACTCTGTGCCTCCTCTGCATCCCGGCGTTTGACTTCTTCCCATAAGAAACAGTCCCTCACGTGTGAACAATGCCTCATCCGTCCACAAGATGTTTGCATCGCGGTGATGTAGAAGCCATAAGGCTCGACGTGTTACTGGGTCTAGGTCATGGAACTGCTGAACCGGCTAGAAGTGGTACGGATGGAGTCCGGCTGTTTTTAGCAGCTTCAATACCGCAGGCTGGCTCACACTGACTCTGGGACTTCGTTTGTTAAAATGGTTCGAAGCATTAGGGACCGCGGGGTTACGAATCCCAAAGGCCCGCATACGAGGTATGCTCTTCGTCGCATACTTTCTCCGAATTGCACTTATGTAGGTTCTCACCACTCAGAAGATAAACTCGTACCATCTCGTAAAACTCACGACGGCGGGCGCGTCGCGTGCGCGGGAACGCGAGGGCACGTCACATCGGCGCGTGCGTATGAGTCTCACTGCGCCGCCACTATCGCGCGCGTCGCTCGGTCCCGGCGGGGCGGCGGGGGCTGTGGCGCGGGGCTACCGGGTGCGGCGGGGATGCACGGTGGTATACGCAAGAGAAGACGTTTTCATTGAAGTTTTATTTTAAAAAATGTGTCCATATTCTACCGTTTCGATAGGGATAAAAATATTTAAAAAAATAAAATTAAACTAATTATGGAAAAGTGTTCTATTCGTATCCCCGGTTCGACTTCTTAGCCTTGACCAACCCCAGCGTCTGCTTTGCGATGCTCCCTACCAGAACGGTGAATTGAGCACAGAATGCCGAGATGGAACGCTCCCACCTTAAGTTGCCCACCCTGCCGTGTATGCGACGCTCGAAGAGGCCCCAATCCACACCCCGGTCCCGCAGTTTCTTCGGCTCTTCTAGCGGCCCAGCGCATGGAGTGGCCTCACTTGCCACTGTAAATGTAATGAGACGGTGGTCGCTCTCGAACTTATCTACCCACACTCTCCGTCCTGTCGCCAGGATGCCTCCTTTAATTAATGTGAGGTTGATGTTGGACGATCCGTTCATTGTTGAGAACGTGGGCGGTTCGCCCTCCTTGTTTGCTAATAGCAGGCCTAATCCTAATCCGCCTAATCCGCAGCGGCTGCATGTCGCGTTGTCTTGCCTGCACCGTTTATCATTATGTCCATGCATGCTGCAGCACACGGCAGTGGTAAAGTTCTCCACTCTGTATACGTCCCACCCAACGTACAGTCGGCCTCTTCCGACCAGTAGTTTCCTCAGTAATGGAGTGCACGCCAGGACCATGGCGGATTTCCCTGATCCTTGGCGGCTCTTCCTAAAACAAGTCTGGTTTCGTCCAAAATTTTCTTTAATGGCCAGTCTGCGTTGTCGGCGAAGTTCTGCCTGTGTATGGCCGCCATTGTCTCACCTAAATCAGGGTCTTTACCTTCTAAGTCCCTTATCACTACAAGGGGGGCACTCCCTTTCAAATCACTCGCCTTAACTGTGGTCGGAAGAGCTGCCTTTAACTTTTTGAGATCGTCCGTCGTTTGGGTAATTATACCACCATTGCCTTACCGACGGACCCTATTAACTTTAATACGCAGCTCGGAGGGGGCTACCGAGGTCTTCAGCACCTTCTTTGTGTCCTCCGAGGTCTTGATATTGGATCCTTCCACTGGGTAGATAGCAATCGTTAGTCCCCCCTGCGTGCCTTGTCGGCGTACGATTGACCACCCACGATGCTTGATGTAGAGGCGGGTATCCCCGTTGTTGCTGCTTCCGATGCCCTTGCGGTGGCAGCCAAAGCCGCTGCCCTGGCTGCTTCCGCGTCCACCACCGCTTTTGCTACTCTCGCGCACTCTCGTTCCCAAGCAAGTGTGGTCGCCTCGGCCTTGGTGTTTGCCCTGCACGTTTCCTTTCTGCCTGTCTCCGCGATCAACCCCAGGTGTGCCACCACCTCCATCAGTACTGCCACCTGTGCGTTGATCGTTGCTAGGTCGGACTTGTTGAGTTTCGACGGGGACCCACGTCACCACACCGGATATCACCCTCGCTGTAGCGTTAGCCCGGGACAAAAGCTGCCTCGATGTTGCCCGGGACAAGTCATCCAACTCCATTTCCACTTAGTCCTCGCTACAGCAAGGGGTACCGTAGTCCGCGGGTATCGACAGTCCCGCTTCCCTGGGGTTCAATCTCCTCTTCGTCCTAGTAGTGGAAGACCAGTCGTCTGGTGACCGAAGTAGGGACAAACCCACCAACCTTCCATGGCCTGACGCAACCATCTTGGTCATACAGGCCGAAGCAGCGGGAAATGCGCGCGGAATGGCCTCCACCGCGCGCACTACTTGACTCCCTACAAATTATTTCTGAATCTGTCTCCTTTGTCCCTATAGTCCCTCTCCCCATTCTGGGGCGGACGCCTTCGGTGCCTTCCAGGTCACCCCGTGCCCGCTATGAAGTGGTACCGCTGACCTCAATGACCAGTCTTCTTTCTTCGCCTCGGGTCTTCGCCTCTCTCTCGAGGCCACTCCGAATCTTGTGCCACTCACGCGCGAAATCCTGTAGCCGCCTGAAGTTCGCCTCGGATCCCACGAGGTCCGGGTAGTAGACTGGGCCCACCTGGAGAGCCACTACAGCCCCCAAAAGAACCCTAAGCACTTCCCCGTATAGGCTACACTCCCACAAGACGTGATGTACGTTCCCCACCTCCGACTCCCCGCAAAAACAGTCCCCTACCTCCGATAGACGCATCCTGTGTAACCTACTCCTGAAACAGCCGTGACCCGACAGCAGTTGGGAGACTTCGAAGTCCGGCTCGACCCAAGTTGCCTTGAGTCGAACCTTCACTTCCGGGAAAAACCGATGTAATTCCCTCCCCTGGTCCGACGTGTCCCAACGCTCTTGCCATTCGGCAAGGGTGGACTCAGTCTGAGTTTGGCGCTCCGAAGCTCCTTCTTGCGCGTCTGAATAATTATAACCCCATTTCCCACGCGCCGCAAACGGTCTACATTAATTTATAGCGAGGCGCGGATTACTGAGATCTTGAGAACTTTCTTTGTTTCCTCCGAGGTCTTGATTTTGCTACCGTCCGCAGGGTATAGGGCGATCGTCGGTCCACCCTTCCTCGCCTTGTCCGCATACGATACTGGTCCAGCGCTGACAGGCCTAACTGCGGCAGCCGCCTCCGATGCCCTTGTGGTGGCCTCTAGTGCCGCCGCCCTAGCAGCCTTCGCCTCCATCTCGGCCTTCTCCACCCGGGCACATTCTCGCTCCCAGGCCAGTGTGGTAGCCTCCACTTTCGAGTGAGCCTTACCTATCTCCTTGTTCCCTGCCTCCGCAACTAAACCCAGATGGGCCACCACCTCCATTCACACCCCTAATTGTGTGTTGATCGTCGCAAGGTCAGCCTTATTCAGTTTTGAGGTGGGTCCCCCCGCCACTCCAGCTATAATCCTTGCCGTTACGTTCGCCCTTTATAGTAGTTGACGTGTAGTCGCGCGAGAAAGGTCATCCAGTTCCGTCTTCGCCTCATCCCCACTGGAACACGGAGTACGGTAGTCAGGGGGGGTCGATAACCCTCGGGTTCGGGCGCCTCTTAATTCTGGAAGCCGTGAAGGTCCATTCATCCGGCGATAACACTCTCTTCGCTGGCCCACCAGACTGCGATGCTAGTGGGGCAGCCGGTATTGGCTGAGTGGCTGGTGATGTTCTGCCAGGTGACAGTGTAGTCACAATTGCCTCGTATACTATTGAGCTTATATCTGCTGCAGAGGCCGCCAGCGACTTCTGCGGGGGGCTCGGCGTCTTGGTCGCCGGCGTCACTCCCCCAGTTGGTGCCTCCACAATGACGCCCTAGGTCTAAACGCCTTAGTTGGGTTGGAGGGGGCTTCCCCCCTCCCTCCCAACTACTCATACTAAGGGCTGTTTACCCTATTGGTTTTATTATTTATATTATTTATTTTTTTATTTTATCAGTATTTTACCAAAATCTACTATTACTTTTTAGATAGAAATTTTAATTGCTACTAAAAACTACTGTATTTTTATACCTAATAAATAAGAAAAAGGAGAAAAATATATTCACACACCGAAATTAAAGTCTATTTATACAAATTAATTTACAAGTCAACATTGCGGAGCGCGTATCAAAGCGCTTCGCAAATAGGTGCTTAGGCACTCCACCACGGACGAGAAATTTTCCAAGTCCTGAAAGTTTTGGAAATTATATTTTATGGCGATTCGGCCGTAGTAACGTCCACACTGATTATTAAGTGTCACTTGTCACTGTCACTATAACTTATTGTCAATGTCAGTTACAATTTAAAACGTTACAGTCAATGAAACGTCAACGTCAATCCGGGTGACAGACGTCAGATCCCACGTGCACGCACGTGGATAACCTCAAAATCAGAAGTGAGGTAATAAATATATCTAATTAACCTATAATTAATTCAGACAGCTACAAAACATGAACTATAAACTAAAGAATAATGAAAAACTTATAATCTAAATTGTACTCCCTGCACAATTAGCGTCCTTTCGCTTTATAGCCTGATACAAATACGAGAAAAACGGAAATAATTCGATATAAGCCTGTACGCGTAGCATGATGAACTCGAGAACGTTTTGTCTGCACTCAAATGTCACTTTTCTCGGGTGCGCCCATACGATATCTCACTCTCGACCCGAGAAACTGACAGATGAGTGTAGACAAAGCGTTTCTCGAGTTTGTCATGCTACGCGTGCTGGAATATTTTTAATCAAAGTTGTGAGCCAATTACAAGAGACTATATTTAAGAATCCATCTCATTTTAGCTACGGAAGGTATAAAAAAAAACATCAAGTCAAAAAACCTTCACTTCCTTCACGCAAAATTACTAACACGACTTTTTTCACAAATTTTGGTTTTATTTATCATACCGACGATGAAAATTACTGAAATCCACCTAAAAAATTTACAGGAAATACTGATTTTTATTAAACTTTGTTTTTTTTTGTTCTAGTCATATTATAATCATGAAAAAGAATATATATATAAGTTATGTAATAAGTGTTTTGTATTAGGACAATAACATCGATCGCGAATTATATTGTATCTAACCAAAAACCTTTTCGGTAGTTGGGTTTCAAGATCATCCCTGTTTTTAAGCACAGGCAAAATAATAACAGAGAATATTGATAGCAGACTTTAAAAAAAATATCGAATTATAAGCACTGGTATCCAACACAATTTTAAGCAAATAATAGAACTTTCGAAAAACATGCAATAGCGTGTAAGCTTAAGATTATCACTATACGGCCTAGTGTTGATTGGCTTGTCATAGATAAATAAATAAAAATGGCTCGTGGTGTGCGCGTTCGAGGCTCGAGCGATGTATCCATTACCTATTTATATATCTGTGTTGGTTAATAGGTACTTGATAAATAAATAATCAATTAGTTACAAAAATAATCTTTGTATTTGTTAAGTTCCTTACCTACATTGAGTAAAGTTGGACGGGACGTCACAGTTGATTGCAATCTACGTAGCTTTCAAAACAGGGCTGGATTTAGGCAAAATTATTTTAGTGTATTTTTATGTGTCATAGTTGATTTAAATTTAAATAAATTCGAAAAACAGACGGTTTCATTAAAAAATATTAAACTGTAACCGTATTTGACAGTGAAAATGCCTACATTTTTATTCCAAAAAATATACTTGGAGAAAACATTTTGCCTTAAAAAAGTAACTTAAGTGGGTCAGTTTTTTATTTAACAGAGATATTATAATTTTAAAGCATAAATTTATTATATTATTTCAATAAATACGATAAATGTAAACGCAGAATCACTACAAAATACGATGCAGCGGCCGTCTGAGCTCAGTACCGCGCGAGCGCTCCTCAACATATTAATTAGACCTGTGTCGCATTACTTCGCGCCATTTTCGATCTAAATACGTTTGAGCGAGCGTTAATAGAGCAGTAAGTCGGACTTCCAACTTTGGTCACGAAGTTCGATTTATATGGGATTTATATAGCTTGTTGAATTATTTGAAATAAGAAAGTAAAAATATATATTTATATTAAGAAATGCAAATTAAGCAAGGTACTTCTTCTCTCAATACACTTATACTAGTACATAAAAATTGGAGTGCATATTTGTAATATTAAAATAACCGCTTTTCACTAAATACATTTGTGTGTATACATGGTACATATACAAAAATAATATTTTTTATCTGTCTGTCTGTTAGTGTAGATTTTGAAGGGACTTTCACTAGAAGTTTACTTACGTAATAAGGATTAACTTAGACTTATGGCTCGATGCAATTCGACCGATATCAAATTTATCGGAGATCCGCATATCAAACAACTTTTTCTAAATTCAATATATTTTAATCCCCGACGCAAAAACGATGTGGTGTTATAAGTTTGACGTGTGTGTTTGTCTGTGTGTGTCTTTTTGTGGCATCATAGCTCCCGAACGGATGAACTGATTTTTATTTTGTTTTTTTTTTGTTTGAAAGGTGTATTAGTCGGGATTGTTCTTCACGGCTACCCTATAACTTTTGATAGAAGTGAATTTTGATATAGGGCATTTTGGCATTTTGTGGGGACTTATTGGAGAACCACTTTTAACAAAAAACACAATTTCTACTTTTTGTAGACTTACTAGGTTTTGAAATGGGACAGTCGCACTATGTCAAATTTATTTGATGAAAATCGATCCAAGATGGCCGCCGCCACAAAATGTCGGATTTATCACGATTCCATCAATATGGGTATCAAATAAGAGGGCTTGAGTAATAGAATACTGAACGCTATGACAAATTTCAAATCCAAGATGGCCGCCACCAAAAATGTTGGTTTACCTACTTATTTCTCACGACTCCCTCAATACGGATATCAAATAAAAGGGCTTGAATAGTAGAATACTGTTTACTATGACAACATTTTATATACAAGATGGCCACCGCCACAAAATGTTGGATTATCTACATTTTATGCCACTACCCCCTTAATACGGATTTCAAATAAAAGGGCTTGAGTAGTAGAATACTATAAACTATGACAAATTTCAAATCCACGATGGTCGCCACCAAAAAGGTTGGATTATCTACATATTTTGTCATCTCCATCAATACGGATATCAAACAAAAGGGTCTTGACCGTATACTATGACAAAATTTTATATAAAAGATTGCCGCCGCCACAAAATGTTGGATTACCTACATATTTTGTCATGACTCCCTCAATACGGATATCAAATAGAATACCTACTATAGGTACACTATGACAAATTACAAATCGAAGATGGTCGCCATCATAGGAACTTAGGATGATGTTTCTAATGATACCCTATACATTCATATCCGTTATATCTTTCAAAAGTTATGGTGCAATAAAAAACTCACATACATACATTAATTCTAAAAACAATAGACTCCTTTTCGAGAGCAGTCGTTTTTAAATATTCGGGAATCGATAATGAATCTCACCATAGAAATACTAAAAAAAAAATACAAAAATTGGGAAAAGTATCAAAATAGCTTGGTCGTAGTTTCAATACAGTATTGTGGACTCGTGACCTTGAACAAGTTGTCGAGAACTCGGAACGCTTCAAAATACCTAATCTCACAGAGTGAAAATTTGTCTTATGGCTCTTAATGTTCCATGACAATCTCTTCCTACGCAGTAAGTGTACAAATCTGTACATTGCATACCACATTTTTTACAGGTGCAATTTCGACAGCAAGATACTTTACACCGACAAGATATTGATATATTTTAATCCAGTATATTTTATTTAATAAATTAATTATCTGTAGTTATAATTCATTAACTATCTTTACAGTTGTGGCATTAAGGCTCCTGGCAGTGTAAAGAAAGACATCAGCTTTCTTGTTTACCAAAATAAGAAAATGAGCTATTAAGGTTGGCTTATTGCAAAATCATTTTTTTGTCATAAGCTTAATATAACTGGCAACATTACGAGACACCTATTATGCCAGAGTGGTAAGTGTAAGTTTTACGCTAACGCGTTCACTAGTGAGTGCGTTAAGAATTTGTATGAAGATTTATACTTCTTGGTAGTTACCGCTAGAGGCGCTGTACCGGATTCTATAAATCTTAACGCGCTCACGATCGACAGTGAACGTAAACATCAAAAAAACTTACACTAAGCATTCTGGATCATGCCATACCTTACGTTCCGCACCCCGCGCTATCTCCGCAAGCCCTTTGTAGTAGTTTAATATGATAAAACTTTTATTGGAAGTATTTCTGAGTGGATTTTAATGATATTTAGTAGAATACGTGTTTGACTCAAAAGTCTGCTGCATATATAGCGTGTTATATTTTTGCTTCATAAATAATTATAAGGCTGTTGGTATGCAATATTCCCATGGAAATTTTCATTGGATTCAAAACAAAATATGCTTAATGCAATATAGTAATATCGATTGAAGTCGTATTTCATTGTTAATATTATTGATTCTTTTACAAATATTTTTTAAATATTGTCCATGTTTCTATAAAAATATGAGTTTCCAAATATAATATTAGGAGAATTTATGTATTTCATGGAAGTAACATAAGTAACAACGTAAAAATACGTAGAAGTCACTTTATATGTATTTTGCTTATCATGCCATTGAGAAATTAAAGGAATATTTTTTTTTTTTACTAATAATCCGAAAGAAATTGTCGATGGATTAATTCATATTTTAAAAAGGAAATATATGATACCTTGATAATAAAAAAAAACAGCTGTTATGTTTTAATGTTTGATCTCCATACTGGAAGTTGGTATTTGTATCAGGCTATTCGACAGAATTAAATAAAGCTTTATTATTATTATTCGACAGAAGGATCAAGGTGGGCCTCTGGGTGCGCAGTAATGCGCTCCGCACAACGTGCAGGGACGCATGCTCGTACCAACACGCAGCGGCATATGTGACCGTGGCGACAAATGTGCCTTGGTACAGGACCTTAAGGGCCCGGTGTCTGATTCCCCATGAAGTGGTCGAGACCCTCGACATCTTGCCGAAGCAGTTCGCCGCCCTATCCCCTATCGCCACCGCATGCTGCGCGAACGATAGACTCGAATCCACCAGGACTCCCAGCACAGTGTTGACGACACGCACCTCACAGAAGTCCCCCCGAACCTGATGGTGGGTGGCCTCTGGAATTTTCCCCTGATCGTCAAAGTTGCAGACTTGGCAGGGGAGAAGTCCAGTCTATTACGGGCCCCCCACGCACCAACGAGCTGCAAAACCGTAGAGGCCGTGGCCTCTGTGCTCGCCCGCGCCTTGGACTCTAAGGATTGTGACGTCGGCGGCATACGCCACCATGTGCATCTCCCCCAGGGAGTGGCAGCCGAAGCAAGTCGTCCATTAGTACGTTCCACAGCGCGGGTCCCTACACCGATCCCTGCGGGCAACCCATCGTTGCAGCCTTCCATACCACCCGGCCGCTGACGGCGATTGACGAAATAAGTACTCCAACATCCGAAAGATGTTTGGTGGGCATCTCCCGCGCTTCACCTTGAGCATGATCATCGGCCACCAAGCGTTGTCGAAAGCCCCAGAGATGTCCAAAAATATCGCCTGTACATACTTCGACGAACTCTCTCTAGCCGTCCTGAATGTATTATTCAGGGCGGACACCGTCGACCGTCCTCGAGTGAACCCGTGCTGACAGTCCGATAACTGTCGCGTTATTTGCGGGGCACACCTTAACATTACGCGCTCCAAAATCTTGCCTAGAATCGGCAGCAGAGTGACGGGGCGATACGCTTTTGGGTCGGTAAGCTGCTTGTCGTTCCCTTTTGGCAACGCAATCAGCCTGAGGTCCTTCCACGCATCCGGACAGCATCCCTCCTGGACACATCGCCTATATAATCTTGAGAAATCACCCGGCGCGGCTGCATAAACATGTTTTACGATGCGAGCCGACAACCCGTCGATCCCCGGTGCTGTGTTGGGCAAATCCCGGACTATTCCCTCCACTATACTGTCGGAGGGAGGCGGCGCATCTTCTCCTGATGGTGTGAATGAAGCCACTAACCGCACTTGCCTGTGATACTCACTGTCCTTGGACACATCGTCGTCCGGACAGAGAGTACGCATGAGGCTGTGTATGGCCTCATCCACTCCCCCAGCATGTCCTTCGGCGAAACTCGTGCCATTAATTACGTTATGGGGAGGTCTATGCCTCCCACTCGCGACACGGTAGGTCTGTCCCCAAGGGTCCAGGTTTCCGGAATTAGTGATTTTCCTAAAATGCAAAAGTTGCGCTTCCTCCATGGCTTCCCTGTATGTCTCCTATGCGCATGGAAACGCTCCCTGGCATCCGATTCCTCAAGCCCACCGCTCCGACGGATCGTCTGCCAGGATCGTCTTAACCTATTGTTCTCATGACGCTACCGATCAAGCTCGGGCGTCCACCATTCGTATCCCCGGTTCGTTCAGCCTTAACCAACCCCAGCGTCTGCTTTGCGGTGCTCCCTACCAGAACGGTGAATTGAGCACAGACTGCCGAGGCGGAACGTTCCCATCTTAGGTTACCCACCCTGCCGTGTATGCGACGCTCGAGTCCACACCCCGGTCCCGCAATTTCTTCGGCTCTTCTAGCGGCCCAGCGCGTGGAGTGGCCTCACTTGCCACTGTAAATGTAATGAGACGGTGGTCGCTCTCGAACTTATCTACCCTCACTCTCCATCCTGTCGCCAGGATGCCTCCTTTAATTAATGTGAGGTCGATGTTGGACGATCCGTTAACCGTTGAGAACGTGGGCGTTTCGCCCTCCTTGTTTGCTAATAGCAGGCCTCGAGCCAGGATAAACGCCTACATCGACTCACGGCGGTGCGTGACGTCTGGCCCGCGTCCAGTGTATTGCCGCGGTTCGCAATACCACATCGGAGAATGCGCGTTGGAGTCTACCCCTATTAAGACCTTTTTCCCTTTCAGGGAATCCAGTACCATTCTCAAATGTTCTAAATGCATATCTATGTCGTCGCTGTACTGAAAGTACGCGGACACCACGTACAGTCCCTCTTCGTCGGTGAGTAGATGGCACACTGTACAGTGAGTGTTCGACAGATGGTGTAAGAGGGCGCAGGGTAGGTCCTTGCGACGGACGTACATGCATGACTTGGCCTCATCACTGCACCGCAGAAAACTGCTAGCGATGTCCTGATGGATCCCAGGGTAATGCTCCTGAGCCAGAACGACGTCTAGATCCATCTCTTCGGCTATTAGGGGTAGCTCCGCGGTGGCAAGTTCACCCCCTCCTAAGTTTACTTGTCTGACTGTACACTTTATCGGAGCCATTAATAATTTGGTGCTTTCCACCATACGCCTTTCTGCATGTACACGAGCTGGGCAGTCTCTTGTGCCAGTCACGTGCGTATCGGCACCCTTCTGCCCAAATCGGTGACATGTCGCACAGCGCGGTTTGTCAGCTTTGCATTCTTCCAACTTGTGGTCGCCTAATCCGCAGCGGCTGCATGTCGCGTTGTCTTGCCTGCACCGTTTGTCATTGTGCCCATACCTACAGCACTTACTGCAGCACACAGCAGTGGTAAAATCCTCCACACGACACACTTCCCAACCCACGTACAGTCGGCCTGTTCCGACCAAGAGTTTTCTCAGCGAAGGTGTACACGCCAGGACCATGGGGGATTTCCCTGACCCTAATCGGCTTTTTCTGAACGCCAATCTGGTTTCGTCCATAATCTTTTTTAATGGCCATTCCTCGTTGTCCGCAAAATTCTGCCTATGGATTGCCGCCATGGTCTTTCCTACGTCAGGGTCTTTCCCTTCCAGGTCCCGTATGACGACTAGAGGAGCCCTCCCATTTAAGTCGCTGGCCTTGACGGTATTCGGCAGAGCTGCCTTCAGCTTTTTTAGGTCCTCTGCGCGTTGGGTCTGTATAATAATCCCACCGTTGCCAACTCGACGGACCCTATCAACTTTGATCTGTAGTTTGGAGGGAGCCACTGAGGTCTTTAGCACTTTCTTGGTGTCCTCCAAGGACTTGATGTTTGAGCCTTCCACAGGATATATGGCAATCGTCGGTCCCCCCCTTTGTACCTTGTCCGCATACGATTGCCCCCCCCCCCCCCAATGCCGGGCGTAGAGAACGTTGCCGCCGCAGATGATGCGCCCTCGCAGTGGCTACCAGAGCCGCCGCCCTGGCTGCTTCCGCGTCCACCTCTGCCTTCGCAACTCGCGCGCACTCGCGCTGCCACGCCAGCGTAGTTGCCTCTGCCTTCGAGTTCGCCCTGCAAGTCTCTTTCCCGCCAGCCTCCGCAATTAATCCCAGTTATTAATAGTCGTTAGCAACTGCCTAGATGTTGCTCGGGATAGGTCGTCCATTTCTGGTTCCGTCTCCTCTCTACTGGAGCAAGGAGTGCCATAGTCAAGAGGAGTCGAGAGTCCCCTTTCCCTAGTTTACTCGTCCGGCGACAATATTCTTTTCCCCAGTCCGCTTGTTGAGGGTGCTAAAGGGGTAGCAGTTTCAGCTGGAGGCGAACGCCCTGGGGACAAACTGGCTACCACTGCCTCATATACAGCCGTACTTATCTCGGCCGCTGTGGCCACCAGCGACTTCTCCTTTTCCAGGTGGTGTCCTCCTAAGCAAAGACCTGGGCTTGAACACCGTTGGAGGGGGCCTGCCCCCTCCCTCCGAGCTACTGATATTAAACTTACTACTCTACCAAAAACTACCACTACACAGTATATGTCCTACTATATTCTACCAAGCTTAATAATAATTAGTAGGATAAGGGGAAATAAATAAATTAACGCACAAAACAAAAGAGAAAAGTTTATTAAAAATTGTTGCGGCACTCCTGCGGAGCGCGTATCAAGTACGCTGTATAAAAATCGTTTGTACTGACGCTCGATGGTAAAAATTTTCTAAGTCCTAATTTTTAAAGGTCCTTGGACACAATTGCAATGGCAACACTAATCCTGCCTTACTGACAGCCAATGTCACCTGTCAACTGTCTAAGAGAGATGACAACACAAACGTCAAATTTAAGCGTCAATGTCAGGTGTCACGTGTCAACGTCAACTTCACTCAGAACTATGATGTCGCTGTCAGTGTCATAAAACTCAGAAAATGCACGTGGCCGTTGACATACGTTAAAAACCACGTGCGCACCACGTTAACCTAACCTATAAAAACTACAAGTTATGTTCTAATACACAAACAAGCAATCAAACACTAAAAAATACAATTAACACTATAGTAATTAAGCTAAGCACACAGAATATTAACTATGAAGCGAGGAAAAAGTTTAAGAAGTCCTAAAATATTTAAATTATACTCCCTGGTATATGCGTCCCTTTCGCTAAATCACCTTCACCATAGCACTAAAACCTATTTAAAAGCGTCAATTTCGCACTATTTTATAGTAAATCAATTTGGTAATAAACAAGAACACAAAATTATAACAGTATAGCAATCAATTAAGCGTTAATTAAAAGCAATGAAATAATTGCGCGGTACACCTCGGGTACGTGCGCACGCTGCGGCGGTCGACACCGAAGTCAACGAAGTAGGGACAACACTCCACCAACCCATGGTCCTGCCTACCTTACGGCATACGGATCGAAATCTTGGGAGAGTGCCGGGGTACTTGCATTGGCTCTTTCCCCGCGGCACTGATACTTCGCTCCCTACAAATTGTCTTTATCCGTCCCTTCTGTTGCACACTCTCCCCCTTCTGGGGCATGCGACGACACAGTATGTTACTTCGCAAGCGGGCTGCTCTTAATCTGTTACCTTAATCTATTCAAATGTACGTCGAATGGTGTGTCAGGAGTGCACGAATTCGCGCAGTGCGTCAAAGTTGCTATCACAATTAGTGAGGTCCTCGTAATACGTCGGTCCAGGTTCTGCCTTGTGCAGTCGGTCGAGCATGATGTTTCTGGCTTCTGCATACAGCGAACATTCCCAGAGGGCGTGATCTCGAGTCTCGTCAACTCCTTCTTCACACGGACATAATGCAGTCTCGCACAGCGTTAGTCGATTCAGGCGCTGTCTGAAGCATCCATGCCCGGTGAGTATTTGAGAAACAACATAATCCGGTTCAATCCAGTTTCGAGACATCCTCACAGCAACGTCAGGGAAGAATCTGTATAATTCGCGTCCGTCCTCGCTCGATTTCCAGCGTTCCTGCCAAATGGCAACGATATCCTCCTTAACGGCTCGCCTCAATCGCCGGCGCTCCCTAGAGGCCAGCTGGATTGCCTCCTCCGCAAATCTTCCCGCACGAACAACCTCCAGGTCGGCAGGGAACACACCAGCTAACACAGGTAACGCTGCGGTGCTGCACGTCCTAGGTCTTCGTTAATAAAATCAGTGCCGGTCTCTGCGTACTCAGCAACGCTCTTCTGACAACATAGTTGGATGAGCGTCGGCACCATACTGCTGCAGCGTAAGTCAAAACAGCCACATAGGTCCCTGAAAACAGGACTCTAAGGGCCGGGTACTTCACACCCCATGTCGATGCGGATACACGTGCGACTTTGCCGAAGCATTTGGAGGCGTTCTCACCAATCAATTTAGCATGCGGCGCGTAGGACCTAGCATCATCCAGAGTCACACCCAACACTCTAGCCTGAGAAACGCTCGCTATCGAAACTCCATCTAACTTTACTATCGGCGACCGTTTGAATTTCCCTTTATAAGTCATAGTAAGGCATTTTCCCGGGGAAAAACCTAGGCGATTCCGGATTCCCCAAGCGGACATAGACCCTAATATGGACGCGGATTTCCTCTCGATCTCAGCACGCGACGAAGCCTCAACAACGATCGTTGCGTCATCGGCGTACGCAACTACGTGGACTCGGTCAGGTCTCGGCAGCAACAGGAGGTCATTTAGGAGGAGGTTTCAAAGTGTCGGGCCCAAGACTGATCCCTGTGGACAACCCATGGTGCAGTGTTTCCACGACGTCTGTCTCCCAACAAAGAGAGCCACACGCCGGTTCGTGAAGTAACTTACCAAGATTCTATACAGATTCGGCGGAATACCTGATTGTTTGGCCTTGACAAGAATCATTGGCCACCACGCGTTGTCGAAAGCGCCAGAAATGTCCAGAAAAATCAGCTGCACGTACGGAGATTCACTACTGTCTGTAATAGCGTCGATACGCTTGAGCGCTGTGACCGTGGAGCGGCCACGGGTAAAACCGTGTTGGAACTCCGAGATGTGACGGTGCAGGCAGGGAGCGCAGTAGATAATCAGGCGCTCCAAAATCTTGCCAAGTATCGGCAGCAAAGTTATCGGCCTATACGCCTTCGGGTCTGAAAGAGGCCTATCGTTTCCCTTCGGCAGTACCACTAACTTTCCGGTCTTCCAGATGTCCGGAAAGACCCCTTCGACAGTACACAATTTATACATAGTCAGCATCTCATCACCCGCAGCCTTCCAGGTCCACTTGACCATTCTAGCCGTGATACCATCCGCACCAGCGGCGGTATTCGGTAGCTCGCTAATAATCGTAGCGAGTGACAACTTGCTGGACGCCTGACAGTCCTGCCCTGAAGGGGCAAAGGCTGCAGCAACACGCACATTACGGTGGTAGGAGGTATCCGTTTCGGGCCAGTCATCCGGGTACAGTGAAGTGAGCAGCTCGTACATGGTGTCACCGGAGTCGGCCGTGTATCCTTCTAACAGTTTCAGGCCATTAACTACGTTTGGTGGCGGGCGTAAACACCCACTCGCCATCCGGTATGCTGCTCCCCATGGGTCGTCGTTACCTGACTCCGCGATTTTGCGATAGAAATCCATCTCTGCCTTCTTCATGGCCTCTTTGTAGCGAATACGAGTGGATCGCAGTTCATCATGAAGTAGCTCTTCTTGGATTCCTCCCGCACGACGTGATCGCTTCGAGTTCCGACGAGTTCTGTTGACATTACCGCGCTTCTGATCCAGCTCCGGTGACCACCATTCATACTTGCCGTTGTTTATTCGTGCTCGATACCCTATTACTTCACGGGCTGTTCGTAACAGGATTTCAGTGAAACGTTCACAATACAGTACAGCTGGAAGGCCGGGTCTCAAATTTCCCACTCTCACATGTAGTATAGAACAAAACCTGGACCAGTTAACGCCTCTCACTCTAAAAGGTTCTGATAACACGACATCTTCCTTCTCACCAGAACTAAATGGCTCACACTTGTAGACATAATCGAAGGTAATCAACTGGTGGTCACTCAAACTGGAGCCTTCATGCACGGTCTAGTTGCGTATGGTTATTCCTCTAGTCGATAGTGTAAGATCCACGTTAGATGATCCATTAGGTCCACTGAAGGTCGGTGGTTGGCCAGGAGCGTTATGTAAAAGAAGGTTTCTTCCGAGTATAAGTCCCTCCATGTGATTACTTCTCTGCTCCGTGTCTCTCCCTCTTCCCTCATACTGCCTTCTTTCACAATACCACATCAGTGAATGCGCATTGCTGTCCACTCCAATAAGCACTGATTTCCCTACTAGTTGCGACAGCACACGTTCCAGATGTAATTATGTGGTAACTGATATCATGTCCATATACGAAATATGCAGAGACAACGTGGACGCTGACTTCCTCATACGCAACATGGGCGACAAAGCAATGTCCTGTACACAAGTTATGCAATATCGTAAACGCAATGTCTTGGTTAAGAACGAGAACTCCAGCCATCGGCTTATCACACTTCAGGAGACCGGGTAGGCTCCCAAGCTGTTCTTGGACAAGAACAAAGTCGAGCCCGTTGATTCTCGCAATCACCAGTAGTTCCGTGGTGGTTTCCTTACAGCCATTGAGGTTCAACTGCCCAATGCGAAGTACTTTAGATGACCTATCCATACTGCATCATATTGACGGCTTGCTGTTCTGCATGTAGCCTTGCCGGACAGTTATTTATATAGTATGCGCATCTTTCCTTTTAAATCGGCGACAGGTGGCACAACAATGTGTGGCCGATTGGCATTCTGTCGATTTGTGACCAGTCTCTCCACACTTCCCGCACACGGTTTCCTTAGAGCGGCAATACTTTTCTGGGTGCCCATATTACGGGCACTTGTTCCAGCAAGTCGCTCTGATGTGATCACTGACTTCAGCCTCATCCTAGCCAATGTATATACGACCAAGACGCACCAGCTTGTCGCGGGGGGCATGCTGCACTCCAGGATATAAAGGATCTTTTGGCCCAGGTGCATCTTAAGGGCCACCTTACACGACTTCCTAAGTCTCTCTGCACTCCATTCCGGATCATCCGCCAAATTCACTCGATGCAAATCGTTAAGGAGATCCTCGTCGCTGTATTCCGATCTCAGGTAGCGAAGCCAGCTACACGAGGCTGTCTTGCCTTAGGATCTGCTACTTTAAGGTTTAGCGGAGCCGCAACCTTCAACTTCTCCGCCGACCCCAGAGTTACCCACCATGCGAACACTTTGAATACGGATACCTTCGGATCCGGGCTTAATCGCGTTTTGTAACGCCTTCTTAGTGTCCTCCGCCGATTTCATGGATTTGTCCGCCGGGTAGAAGATGACCGCAGGGCCCTGCGGTTGAACGGCCAACGGAACTTTACCTTTTGACATCTTAAGGGCGCCCGCATAGCTGGGAACCACCGGACCTGTCGATACTGGTGCGCCTGGGGTCCTTTCTTGGGCCACTAACAGCTTCTTGCTGTACTCCAACTCGGCGTTCGCAGCCTGTAATTTAGTAGCGCTCAGTTGGTGTTCAGTATCCGCTAGTCTTATTTCAAGGGCAGCAACAACCGCCAGGATGTCCTGGCTATGCGACGCCACAGATGTCTTATCAGTGATGTTTAATTTGTTTTGGGCGTTCGCAACATTGGCTATTCCTTTTATGGCCTTGTGTACCATCTCCAATAGCTGCAG
Organism: Diatraea saccharalis; assembly: GCA_918026875.4. NCBI lineage: Eukaryota > Metazoa > Arthropoda > Insecta > Lepidoptera > Crambidae > Diatraea > Diatraea saccharalis. The sequence continues at coordinate 62,285 of OU893353.1, forward strand.
TTTAGTCATGTTATGCAGCTCATTTGTTGCACTCGATCCTGTCGACGCTACCTTTGACGGCTGCTGCTGCTGTACCTGACGAGGCTGAGACTGAGTCGTGAGTATTCCTCCGACCGGCGGCACCGATTGTTTTTGGCGCTCCGTGATTCGGCGCCGCACAGCGTCCTGGACCTCCTCTGGCGATCCTAGTGTCCTCTTTCCCGCTGTATTCGAGAACACACGACTTGGCGATTCAGAGCGAGGGGGCACCAGGGGAGTCGTAAACCCACTCGGCGGAGTGCGAGCAAATGAAGCGCGCGGACTAAAACCGGACTAAAACCGTGACCAATGAGCGTTGTTGTAGTGGGCTTGGTTTCTTCCTCGTCTCAGTTCCCATGGATCCCCCCGGCGGAGTCCTCCTCAAAGAGGACCTCGGTCTGAATACTTGGTGGGGGGGCTTCCCCCCACCCTCCGAACTACTCATACTATGTACGGTTTACTACTATGTTCTACTATAACTTCTACCAGTTACTACTATAGTGCTGGTAGTACTATAATAATACAAATCTTAAGAGTAACACTTATAATCTAATTAAATACACACAACTAATCTTTAACATGAAATATAAAGTTAATAAGAGATAATAAAACTTGTAAGTTCATATGAAAATGCAGTACTACCTGCGATAAAAGCGTCCGTTCGCTGTTGGCACAATCACCACACCTTAATAATAGTTTATAGCGTCAAATTCGCACAGATTCTACATTAATAGTTTTTAATTAAAACAACAATATAAAGCAAACACAAATTAAACACAAGAAAGCTACAAATTAGCACACAGTAATTAATGAATAAAAATTACACGGAGCACTTCGGCACGTGCACACTCGACGGCGGTCGGCACCGAAGTAGGGACAAACCCACCAACTTCCCATGGCCTGACGCAACCGTCTTGGTTATACAGGTCGAAGCAGCGGGAGATGCGCGCGGAATGGCCTCCACCGCGCGCACTACTTGACTCCCTACAAATTGTTTCTAGATCTGTCTCCTTTGTCCCTATGGTCCCTCTCCCCATTCTGGGGCGGACGTACACAAAGACGCCTTCGGTGCCTCCCAGGTCGCCCCGTGCCCACTACGAAGTGGTACCGCTGGCCTCCGTTCACAGTCCTCTTCGCTCTTCACCTCGGGACTTCGCCTCTCTCTCGAGGCCACTCCGAATCTTGTGCCACTCACGCGCGAAATCCTGTAGCCGCCTGAAGTTCGCCTCGGATCCCACGAGGTCCGGGTAGTAGACCGGGCCCACCCGGAGAGTCACTACAGCCCCCAAAAGTTCCCTACGCGCTTCCCCGTATAGGCTACATTCCCACAGGACATGATGCACGTCCTCTACCTCCGACTCACCACAGAAACAGTCCCCTACCTCCGAGAGACGCATCCTATGCAGCCTACTCCTAAAGCAGCCGTGTCCCGACAGCAATTGGGAGACTTCGTAGTCCGGCTCGACCCAAGTAGCCTTGAGTCGAACCTCCACTTCCGGGAAAAACCGATATAGCTCCCTCCCCTGGTCCGACGTGTCCCAACGCTCTTGCCATTCGGCAAGGGCGGACTCAGTTAGCCTGAGTTTGGCGCTCCGAAGCTCCTTCTTGGCAAGCGTCATCAGACTCCTCGAGCCCACCGCTCCGACGGGTCGTCTGCCAGGATCGTCTCAACCTGTTGTTGAGGTGACGCATCCGATCGAGCTCAGGCATCCACCATTCATATCCCCGGTTCGACTTCTTAGCCTTGACTAACCCCAGCGTCTGCTTTGCGGTGCTCCCTACCAAAACGGTGAATTGAGCACAGACTGCCGAGGCGGAACGCTCCCACCTTAGGTTGCCCACCCTGCTGTGTATGCGACGCTCGAAGAGCGCCCAGTCCACACCCCGGTCCCGCAGTCTCTTCGGCTCTTCTAGCAGCTCGGCGCGTGGAGTGGTCTCGCTTGCCACTGTAAACGTTATGAGACGGTGGTCGCTCTCAAATTTGTCTATCCACACTCTCCATCCTGTCGCCAGGATGCCTCCTTTACTTAATGTGAGATCGATGTTGGACGATCCGTTCGCAGTTGAGAACGTGAGCGGTCCGCCCTCCTTGTTTGCTAATAGCAGGCCTCGAGCCAGGATAAACGCCTCCATCGACTCACGGCGGTGCGTGACGTCTGGCCCGCGTCCAGTGTATTGTCGCGGTTCACAATACCACATCGGAGAATGCGCATTGGAGTCCACCCCTATCAAGACCTTTTTCCCTTTCAGGGAATCTAGTACCATTCTCAAATGTTCTAAATGCATATCTATGTCGTCGTTGTACTGAAAGTACGCGGACACCACGTACAATCCCTCTTCGTCGGTGAGTAAATGACACACTGTACAGTGAGTGTTCGACAGATGGAGTAAGAGGGCGCAGGGTAGGTCCTTGCGACGGACGTAGACGCATGATTTGGCCTCATCACCACACCGCAGAAAACTGCTTGCGATGTCCTGATGGATCCCAGGGTAATGTTCCTGAGCCAGAACGACGTCTAGATCCATCTCTTCAGCTACTAGGGGTAGCTCCATCGTGGCAAGTTCCCCCCTCCTAAGTTTATTTGGCCGACTGTACACTTTGATGGAGCCATTAATAATCGGTGCTCTCCACCATGCGTTTCTCTGCGTGCGTTCTTGCCGGGCAGTCCCTGGCGCCCGTAGCATGGGAGTCCGCACCCTTCTGTCCGAATCGGACACAGGTTGCGCATCTTTGCTTGTCCGATTTACAGTCCTCCACTTTATGTCCGTTTACACCACAGCGGCTGCATGTTACAGTTTCCTGCCGGCACCTCTTCTCGTTATGCCCGTATATGCTGCATTTGGTGCAGCATATGGCGGTTGTAAAATCTTCCACCCGGCAGACCTCCCACCCCACGTACAGTCGGCCTTTTCCTATCAGCAACTTCCGGAGTGCTGGTGTACAGGCTATTACCAACGCTGATCTGTCCGATCCGTGCCTGCTCTTCCGGAATGCAAGTCGGCCCTCAGTTTTCATTCGCGCGAGAGTCCATATTTTGTCCTCCGCGAAATTCTGGGTGTGAACCGCCTGCAGGACGTTGCTGAGGTCGGGGTCCTTTCCCTCTAGGTCCCTGATTACGACTAACGGCGATCTCCCCTTAACATCGTTCGCCTTCAAGGTCCCCGGAAGTGCTGCTTTCAACTTTTGTAGATCCTCTGCAGTGTGGGTCTGAACTATAATCCCCCCGTTGCCCACTCTTCTTACTCTATCAACCCTAAGCTGGAGCGAGGAGGGGGCTATTGAGGTCTTTAGGACCTTCTTTGTTTCCTCCGAGGTTTTGAGGTTACTCCCTTCCGCCGGGTAGAGGGCGATCGTCGGTCCCCCTCGTCTGACTTTCTCCGCGTAAGAGATTCCCGATGTGGTGGCGAGCGGTCTCGCTGCAGCCTCTGAAGCCCTCGCTGCCACTGCCAGTGCCTCCTTCTTTGCTGCCTCTGCCTCCGCTTCCGCCCTCTGGACACGCCCGCGCTCCCGCTCCCAAGCCACGTTTGCCACCTCCGCCTTCGTGTTGGCGCGCTGAACTTCCCCTCTGCCCGCCTCTGCTATCAGGCCAAGGTGCGCGATCACCTCCATTAACACCGATAGCTGGCTATTTATGGTCGCTAAGTCTGCCTTGTTCAGCTTAGAGGTGGGACCTCCAGCGACCCCGGAGATGGCCCTCGCCGACTCGTTGGCCTAGATAGTAACTGGCGAGAAGTCGCCCGCGATAAGTCCGTGGTTGCCGTTCCCGCACCAAATATCTCCTCTTCCTCCTCATCTCCACTCGACTGCGCAGTCCCATATCCCGGCGGCGTCGTGGTACCCCCACTCTTAGGGTTCAGTCGTCTTCTAGATTGGGTTGTGGTGGTCCACTCATCCGGGGACCGGAATCTCTTACCCCCTTGCTGGCCCTCCGGAGTGGTTTTTGGGGCGGGAGGGGATTGTCCAGGTGAGAGTGCCGCCATCACCGCTCCGTACACCGCCGCGCCTATATCCGCCGCGCCTATATCCGCCGCTAATCCGACCACTGAGCGCTGCGGGGGGCTCGGGTGGTCTGCCGTCCCAGGTACTAGCCCCGACCCAGGCGGGGTCCTCCTCAACGATGACCTTGGCCTAAAGACCGTGGGGGGGGGTTTCCCCCCTCCTTCAGAACTACTCATAATGACCGCAGTTACAGTAGCAAATTACACACACAGCAATTTAAAACACCAAAAAGAAAAACTACCACAAACTACCATTACTATAGGTCCTTTCCTACTAAAACACAACGCAAATATTATAACTAAGATACTAGGAGCAAATAGCCAATGAAGTAAACAAACTAAAATTATTTATAAAAGGAAGTTTGTTAGCCGGCACTTTTGCGGAGCGCGTATCAAATGGTGCCGCCTATAAGTGCGCAGTTGCATGACAAAAATTAAAAAAATTTCTAAGTCCTAAAAACATGTAGTGCAAGGCTATAAACAATTAGTCAGTGTCCCAGAGCACCTCTGACAGCTATCAGTTGTCAAAGTCAATGTCACTTGTCAACGACTCACGTCAATGTCAACGTCACAATTTTATACCGCTGTCACTGTCATACGTCAGTGTCACAATGTTAGAAAAAGCACGTGGCTATTGACATATGTCATAAACCACGTGCCCACACGCGGTTAACCTCAAAATGAGGTTATGTTGGAACTAATTAACTGTTCATAAGTAATTAGAGGCACACAAATTATCAAATAGAATTACAATAAGAATAAGAAAGCAAAAACGTTCGTGTTGTACTATAAATTAATAACTAAAAACTAAGTACTCCCTGAGAGCATGCGTCCATTTCGCTATTCGCTGTCCACATTCACAATTGTTATTAAAAGCGTCTAATTCGCACCAATTAACACACAACAGCAAACTAATAATATTAGAAGCACTCAACAAAGCCAATTAATAGAAAAAGAAAACAGTAATTAGCAATTAGTTAGCGAAGCAATAAATATGAATACGCGGAACACTCCGGAGACGTGCGCACGATGCGGCGGTCGACACCGAAGTAAGTAGGGACAAACCCACCAACCTCCCATGGCCTGACGCAACCATCTTGGTTATACAGGCCGAAGCAGCGGGAGATGCGCGCGGAATGGCCTCCACCGCGCGCACTACTTCACTCCCTACAAATTATTTCTAAATCTTTCTCCTTTGTCCCTATGGTCCCTCTCCCCATTCTGGGGCGGACGTACACAGTAACGCCTTCGGTGCCTTCCAGGTCGCCCCGTGCCCACTATGAAGTGGTTCCGCTGGCCTCCGTACACAGTCCTCTTCTTTCTTCACCTCGGGTCTTCGCCTCTCTCTCGAGGCCACTCCGAATCTTGTGCCACTCGCGCGCGAAATCCCGTAGCCGCCTGAAGTTCGCCTCAGATCCCACGAGGTCCGGGTAGTAGACCGGGCCCACCTGGAGAGCCACTACAGCCCCCAAAAGTTCCCTACGCGCTTCCCCATATAGGCTACATTCCCACAGGACATGATGCACGTCCTCCACCTCCGACTCACCACAGAAACAGTCCCCTACCTCCGAGAGACGCATCCTATGCAGCCTACTCCTAAAACAGCCGTGACCCGACAGCAATTGGGAGACTTCGTAGTCCGGCTCGACCCAAGTAGCCTTGAGTCGAACCTCCACTTCCGGGAAAAACCGATATAGCTCCCTCCCCTGGTCCGACGTGTCCCAACGCTCTTGCCATTCGACAAGGGCGGACTCAGTTAGCCTGAGTTTGGCGCTCCGAAGCTCCTTCTTGGCAAGCGCGGACTCGCGTGCCACACCTAGTCTGCCTGCCCGAATTACCTCGAGGTCGGCCGGAAGAACGCCGGCCAAGACCGGCAGCGCGACAGAGCTCGTCGAGCGATACGCCTTGGTCAGAAGGACCAAAGCGGGCCTCTGGGTGCGCAGTAATGCGCTCCGCACAACGTGAAGGGACGCACGCTCGTGCCAACACGCAGCAGCATACGTAACCGTGGCGACATATGTACCGTGGTACAGGACCTTAAGGGCCCGGTGTTTGATTCCCCATGAGGCGGTCGAGACCCTCGACATCTTGCCGAAGCAGTTCGCCGCCCTGTCCCCTATCGCCACCGCATGCTGCGCGAACGACAAGCTCGAGTCAACCAATACTCCCAGCACAGTGGTTGACGACACGCACCTCACAGAAGTCCCCCCGAACCTGATGGTGGGTGGCCTCTGGAATTTTCCCCTGATCGTCATAGTTGCAGACTTTGCAGGTGAGAATTCCAGTCTATTACGGGCCCCCCACTCACCGACGAGCTGCAAAGCCGTAGAGGCCGAAGCCTCTATGCTCGCCCGGGACTTGGCCTCTATGAGGATTGTGACGTCGTCGGCATACGCCACCATGTGCACCCCCCCAGGGAGTGGCAGCCGAAGCAGGTCATCCATCAGCACGTTCCATAGCGCGGGTCCCAGCACCGATCCCTGCGGGCAACCCATCGTTGCTGCCTTCCACATCACCCGGCCGCCGACAAACATACCCACACGGCGATTAACGAAGTAGTCCGCCAACATCCGAAAGATGTTGGGCGGGCATCCCCCGCGCTTCACCTTGAGCATGATCATCGGCCACCAAGCGTTGTCGAAGGCCCCAGAGATGTCCAAAAATATCGCCTGTACATAGTTCGACGAACTCTCTCTGGCCGTCCTGAATATGTAATTCAGGGCGGACACCGTCGACCGTCCTCGAGTGAACCCGTGCTGGCAGTCCGATAACTGTCGCGTTATTTGCGGGGCACACCTTAACATTACGCGCTCTAATATCTTACCTAGAATTGGCAGCAGAGTGACGGGGCGATACGCTTTTGGGTCGGTAAGCTGCCTGTCGTTCCCTTTCGGCAACGCAATCAACCTGCCGTCCTTCCACGCATCCGGAAAGCATCCCTCCGGGACACATCGCCTATACAGTCTCAAGAAATCACCCGGCGCGGCTGCGTAAACATGTTTGACGATACGAGCTGACAACCCGTCGATCCCCGGTGCAGTGTTGGGCAAGTCCCTGACTATTCCCTCCACTACACCGTCAGAGGGAGGCGGCGCATCTTCTCCTGATGGTGTGAGTGAAGCCACTAACCGCACTTGCCTGTGATACTCACTGTCCTTGGACACATCGTCGTCCGGACAGAGAGCATGCATGAGGCTATGCATGGCCTCATCCACTCCCCCAGCATGTCCTTCGGCGAAACTCGTGCCATTCGCGACACGGTAGGCCTGTCCCCAAGGGTCCAGGTTTCCGGAATTAGCGATTTTCCTAAAATGCAAAGGTTGCGCTTCCTCCATGGCTCCCCTGTATGTTCTCCTATGCGCATGGAAACGCTCCCTGGCATCCGACTCCTCGAGCCCACCGCTCCGACGGGTCGTCTGCCAGGATCGTCTCAACCTACTGTTGAGGTGACGCATCCGATCGAGCTCAGGCGTCCACCATTTGTATCCCCGGTTCGACTTCTTAGCCTTGACCAACCCCAGCGTCTGCTTTGCGGTGCTCCCTACCAAAGCGGTGAATTGAGCACAGACTGCCGAGGCGGAACGCTCCCACCTTAGGTTACCCACCCTGCTGTGTATGCGACGCTCGAAGAGCGCCTAGTCCACACCCCGGTCCCGAAGTTTCTTCGGCTCTTCTAGCAGCTCAGCGCGTGGAGTGGCCTCGCTTGCCACTGTAAACGTTATGAGACGGTGGTCGCTCTCAAATTTGTCTATCCACACTCTCCATCCTGTCGCCAGGATGCCTCCTTTACTTAATGTGAGGTCGATGTTGGACGATCCGTTCGCAGTTGAGAACGTGGGCGGTTCGCCCTCCTTGTTTGCTAATAGCAGGCCTCGAGCCAGGATAAACGCCTCCATCGACTCACGGCGGTGCGTGACGTCTGGCCCGCGTCCAGTGTATTGTCGCGGTTCACAATACCACATCGGAGAATGCGCATTGGAGTCCACCCCTATCAAGACCTTTTTCCCTTTCAGGGAATCCAGAGTCATACTTAGATGTTCTAAATGCTTATCTATGTCATCGCTGTACTGAAAGTACGCGGACACCACATACAGTCCCTCCTCGTCGGTAAGTATATGGCATACTGTACAGTGAGTAGTCGACAGATGGTGTAAGAGGGCGCAGGGTAGGTCCTTGCGATGGACGTAGATACATGATTTGGCCTCGTCACCGCACCGCAGAAAACTGCTTGCGGTGTCCTGATGGATCCCAGGGTAATGTTCTTGAGCCAGAACGACGTCTAGGCCCATCTCTTCAGCTACTAGGGGTAGCTCCATCGTGGCAAGCTCGCCCCCGCCCAGATTCACCTGGCCGACTGTACACTTTGTCGGAGCCATTAATAGCTAGTAGATTCAACCATACGTCTTTCAGCGTGGATGCGGGCTGGACAGTCCCGGGCTCCGGTAGTGTGTGTCCGCACCTTTTTGGCCAAATCGTTGACAGGTCACACACACAGGCTTGACAGATTTGCAGTCCTCCGCCTTGTGATCGTTGCTGCCACATCTACTGCAGGTTGGTTTTTCCTGTCGGCACCTTTTCTCGTTATGGCCGTATATGTGGCACTTACCACAGCATACGGCCGTAGTGAAGTCCTCCACACGGCAGACCTCCCATCCAATGTACAGTCGACCTTTCGTAACTAATGCCCTCCGGAGTGCCGGCGTGCACGCGATGACTATCGCCGATCTGTCAGATCCTTGCCGGCTTTTTCTGAACGCCAATCTGCACTCCGCCTTTATTTTGGTTAGGGGCCACTCAGCGTCGTCCGCAAAGTTCTGAGTGTGTACGGCCCTCAACGTGTCTCCCAGATCAGGATCCTTACCCTCTAAGTCCCGTATGACCACAAGGGGTGATCTGGACTTGAGGTCGTTGACTTTCAATGAGTCTGGTATCACCGCTTTCAGCTTTTTAAGGTCTTCCTCCGTGCGCGTCTGGATAATTATTCCCCCATTTCCCACGCGCCGCAAACGGTCTACCTTAATCTGTAGCGAGGCGGGGGTTATCGAGGTCTTGAGAACTTTCTTTGTCTCCTCCGAGGTCTTGAATTTGCTACCGTCCGCAGGGTATAGCGCGATCGTAGGTCCACCCTTCCTAGCCTTGTCCGCATATGATGCTGGTCCAGCGCTAACAGGTCTAGATGCGGCTGCGGCCTCAGATGCCCTTGTGGTGGCCTCCAGTACCGCCGCCCTAGCTGCCTTCGCCTCCATCTCGGCCTTCTCCACCCGGGCACACTCTCGCTCCCAAGCCAGTGTGGTAGCTTCAACTTTCGAGTGGGCCCTACCTATCTCCTTCTTCCCTGCCTCCGCAACTAAACCCAGATGGGCCACTACCTCCATTAGCACCCCCAGTTGTGTGTTGATCGTCGCAAGGTCTGCTTTATTTAGCTTTGAGGTGGGTCCCCCCGCCACTCCTGAGATTATTCTTGCCGTTACGTTAGCCCTCGTTAAAAGTTGACGTGTAGTCGCTCGTGACAGATCGTCCAGTTCTGTCTCCGCCTCGTCCCCACTGGAACACGGAGTACGGTAGTCTGGGGGGGTCGATAACCCACCTTCTCTCGGGTTCGGGCGCCTCTTAATTCTGGAGGCCGTGGCGGTCCACTCGTCCGGCGATAATACTCTCTTAGCTGGTCCACCAGACTGCAATTCTAGGGGGGAAGCCGGTCCTGGCTGAATGGCTGGTGATGTTCTGCCGTGAGGTGAACCGCAGCGGGTTTTACCAGGTAGGGCCTTCACCTACTGCCCTTCTCAGGGCGGCCTGTCCTTTTCAGGACAGGGGTGGAGGAGGAGCCCTGGTTTAAGGCTTAAGGTGCATTTCCCCTGCGTTATCAAAAAAAAAAAAAAATGGTGATGTTCTGCCTGGTGACAGTGTGGCCACAATTGCCTCATACACTATCGAGCTAATGTCAGCTGCAGAGGCCGCTAGCGATTTCTGCGGGGGGCTCGGTGTCTTGGTCGCCGGCATCACTCCCCCAGGTGGTGTCCTCTTCAGTGACGCTCTAGGTCGAAATACCGTTGGAGGGGGCTTCCCCCCTCCTTCAGAACTACTCATACTTGCCGGGCTCTAAACCCTATCAAATTGTATTACTATACCGAAATCTACTAACACAATTTTAAATTACTACTAAAAACTACTAACTAAACTACCTAATAAGTAAGTAGGGACAAACCCACCAACCTCCCATGGCCTGACGCAACCGTCTTGGTTATACAGGCCGAAGCAGCGGGAGATGCGCGCGGAATGGCCTCCACCGCGCGCACTACTTGACTCCCTACAAATTGTTTCTAGATCTGTCTCCTTTGTCCCTATGGTCCCTCTCCCCATTCTGGGGCGGACGTACACAAAGACGCCTTCGGTGCCTCCCAGGTCGCCCCGTGCCCACTACGAAGTGGTACCGCTGGCCTCCGTTCACAGTCCTCTTCGCTCTTCACCTCGGGTCTTCGCCTCTCTCTCGAGGCCACTCCGAATCTTGTGCCACTCACGCGCGAAATCCCGTAGCCGCCTGAAGTTCGCCTCGGATCCCACGAGGTCCGGGTAGTAGACCGGGCCCACCTGGAGAGTCACCACAGCCCCCAAAAGTTCCCTACGCGCTTCCCCGTATAGGCTACATTCCCAAAGGACATGATGCACGTCCTCCACCTCCGACTCACCACAGAAACAGTCCCCTACCTCCGAGAGACGCATCCTATGCAGCCTACTCCTAAAACAGCCGTGACCCGACAGCAATTGGGAGACTTCGTAGTCCGGCTCGACCCAAGTAGCCTTGAGTCGAACCTCCACTTCCGGGAAAAACCGATATAGCTCCCTCCCCTGGTCCGACGTGTCCCAACGCTCTTGCCATTCGGCAAGGGCGGACTCAGTTAGCCTGAGTTTGGCGCTCCGAAGCTCCTTCTTAGCAAGCGCGGACTCGCGTGCCACACCTAGTCTGCCTGCCCTAATTACCTCGAGGTCGGCCGGAAGAACGCCGGCCAAGACCGGCAGCGCGACAGAGCTCGTCGAGCGATACGCCTTGGTCAGAAGGACCAAAGCGGGCCTCTGGGTGCGCAATAATGCGCTCCGCACAACGTGAAGGGACGCACGCTCATGCCAACACGCAGCAGCATACGTAATCATGGCGACATACGTGCCTTGTACCTTGGTACAGGACCTTAAGGGCCCGGTGTCGGATTCCCCACGAGGCGGTCGAGACCCTCGACATCTTGCCGAAGCAGTTCGCCGCCCTGTCCCCTATCGCCACCGCATGCTGCGCGAACGACAGGCTCGAGTCAACCAGTACTCCCAGCACAGTGGATGACGTCACGCACCTCACAGAAGACCCCCCGAACCTGATGGTGGGTGGCCTCTGGAATTTTCCCCTGATCGTCATAGTTGCAGACTTTGCAGGGGAGAAGTCCAGTCTATTACGGGCCCCCCACTCACCGACGAGCTGTAAAACCGTAGAGGCCGTAGCCTCTATGCTCGCCCGGGACTTGGCCTCTATGAGGATTATGACGTCATCCGCATACGCCACCATGTGCACCCCCCCCGGGGAGTGGCAGCCGAAGCAAGTCGTCCATCAGCACGTTCCATAGCGCAGGTCCCAGCACCGATCCCTGCGGGCAACCCATCGTTGCAGCCTTCCACACCACCCGATCGCCAACGAACATACCCACACGGCGATTGACGAAGTAGTCCGCCAACATCCGAAAGATGTTGGGCGGGCATCCCCCGCGCTTCACCTTGAGCATGATCATCGGCCACCAAGCGTTGTCGAAGGCCCCAGAGATGTCCAAAAATATCGCCTGTACATAGTTCGACGAACTCTCTCTGGCCGTCCTGAATATGTAATTCAGGGCGGACACCGTCGACCGTCCTCGAGTGAACCCGTGCTGGCAGTCCGATAACTGTCGCGTTATTTGCGGGGCACACCTTAGTATTACGCGTTCTAAAATCTTACCAAAACAGAGTGACGGGGCGATACGCTTTCGGGTCGGTAAGCTGCTTGTCGTTCCCTTTCGGTAGCGCAATCAGCCTGCCGTCCTTCCACGCATCCGGAAAACATCCCTCCTGGACACATCGCCTAAACAGTGCAGAGAAGTCACCCGGCGCGGCTGCGTAAACATGTTTAACGATACGAGCTGACAACCCGTCGATCCCCGGTGCAGTGTTGGGCAGGTCCCTGACTATTCCCTCCACTACACTGTCAGAGGGAGGCGGCGCATCTTCTCCTGACGGTGTGAGTGAAGCCACTAACCGCACTTGCCTGTGATACTCACTGTCCTTGGACACATCGTCGTCCGGACAGAGAGCATGCATGAGGCTGTGCATGGCCTCATCCACTCCCCCAGCATATCCTTCGGCGAATCTCGTGCCATTAATTACGTTATGGGGAGGTCTGTGCCTCCCACTCGCGACTCGGTAGGCCTGTCCCCAAGGGTCCAGGTTTCCGGAATTAGCGACTTTTTTAAAATGCAAAAGTTGCGCTTCCTCCATGGCTCCCCTGTACATTCTCCTATGCGCATGGAAACGTTCCCTGGCATCCGACTCCTCGAGCCCACCGCTCCGACGGGTCGTCTGCCAGGATCGTCTCAACCTATTGTTGAGGTGACGCATCCGATCGAGCTCAGGCGTCCACCATTCATATCCCCGGTTCGACTTCTTAGCCTTGACCAACCCCAGCGTCTGCTTTGCGGTGCTCCCTACCAAAACGGTGAATTGAGCACAGACTGCCGAGGCGGAACGCTCCCACCTTAGATTGCCCACATTGCTGTGTATGCGACGCTCGAAGAGCGCCCAGTCCACACCCCGGTCCCGCAGTTTCTTCGGCTCTTCTAGCAGCTCAACGCGTGGAGCGGCCTCACTTGCCACTGTATATGTGATGAGACGGTGGTCGCTCTCAAACTTGTCTATCCACACTCTCCATCCTGTCGCCAGGATGCCTCCTTTAATTAATGTGAGATCGATGTTGGACGATCCGTTCACCGTTGAGAACGTGGGCGGTTCGCCCTCCTTGTTCGCTAGTAGCAGGCCTCGAGCCAGGATAAACGCCTCCATCGACTCACGGCGGTGCTTGACGTCTGGCCCGCGTCCAGTGTATTGCCGCGGTTCGCAATACCACATCGGAGAATGCGCATTGGAGTCCACCCCTACCAAGACCTTTTTCCCTTTCAGAGAATCCAGAACAATTCCTAGATGTTCTAAATGCATATCTATGTCATCGCTGTACTGAAAGTACGCGGACACCACGTACAATCCCTCTTCGTCGGTAAGTATGTGACACACTGTACAGTGAGTATTCGACAGATGGTGCAAGAGGGCGCAGGGTAGGTCCTTACGACGGACGTAGATGCATGATTTGGCCTCGGTACCGCACCGCAGGAAACTGCTAGCGATGTCCTGATGGATCCCAGGGTAATGTTCCTGAGCCAGAACGACGTCTAGATCCATCTCTTCGGCTACTAGGGGTAGTTCCGTTGTGGCAAGTTCACCCCCTCCTAAATTCACTTGGCCGACTGTACACTTTGTAGGAGCCATTAGTAATTGGTACTTTCAACCATGCGTCGTTCTGCGTGCACTCGAGCCGGGCAGTCCCTTGCGCCAGTCGCATGGGAGTCAGCGCCCTTCTGGCCGAATTGGAAGCATGTTGCACAGCGCTGCTTGTCTGCTTTGCAGTCCTCAGATTTGTGATCGCTTACCCCACAGCGGCTGCACGTTGCATTATCCTGCCGGCACCTCTTCTCGTTGTGGCCATACATGCTGCATTTGGCGCAACATATGGCAGTTGTGAAATCTTCTACTCTGCACACTTCCCAGCCTACGTACAGTCGACCTTTTTGTACCAGAACCTTCCGGAGCGATGGTGTGCAGGCTATGACCATTGCAGATCTGTCCGACCCCTGCCTACTCTTGCGGAACGCCAGACGGCTTTCTTTTTTCATCCGTTCCAGGGACCAAATCTTATCTTCCGCGAAGTTTTGGATATGAATAGCCTCTAGGACATTATTGAGATCGGGATCTTTTCCCTCTAGGTCCCTTATGACTACTAATGGGGAACGTCCTTTAATATCATTTGCTTTTAATGTCTCCGGAAGGGCGGCTTTTAGTCTTCTCAGATCTTCCGCTGTATGAGTTTGGACTATGATGCCTCCGTTGCCCACTCTGCGGACCCTATCGACTCTCAGCTGGAGCGAGGAGGGGACGATCGAGGTCTTTAGGACCTTCTTCGTCTCCTCCGAGGTCTTCAGGTTGCTGCCCTCTGCTGGGTACAGGGCGATCGTCGGTCCTCCTCGTCTTGCTTTTTCAGCATAAGTCATTGTCGCTGACGCGGCGATGATGGGCCTTGCCGCGGCCTCCGAAGCCTTCATAGCGGCCTCCAGCGCGATCTTCTTGGCTTCCTGGGCTTCTGCCTCCGCTTGCTCCACGCGGGCACGCTCCCGTTCCCAGGCTTCGTTCGCTACCTCAACCCTGGTATTGGCCTTCTCTACTTCCCCTTTTCCAGCTTCCGCCATCAGGCCCAGATGCCCCACGATCTCCATTAGCGTCGAAAGTTGGATATTGATTGCAGCCAGGTCTGCCTTATTTAATTTGGAAGTCGGTCCTCCTACGACTCCCGCAATGTTCCTGGGCGACACATTGGCCCTAGTAAGTAATTGCCGGGCCGTCGCTCGTGATAGGTCCGATGGTCTGTCTCCTTCGTCGGTGTCCTCTTCATCCTCTTCCCCGCTCGACTGGGCAGTGTCATATCCGGGCGGCGTAGCGTTCCCCGCATTACGCGGGTTTAACTTTCTCCGCGTACTTGGTTGCTTGGTTGCAGCAGCCCATTCGTCCGGTGATAGAACCCTTTTCCCTGTTCCCCCTTGTTGCGGTTCCGGAGTCTTAAGAATAGTCCCCTGGGGAGGTGGTGATCGACCAGGCGACAAGGTCGACATTACCGCGTCATACACCACGGCACTAATTTCCGCTGCCGACGTCACCAGTGAACGCTGTTGCGGGCTAGTCCTCCTTGCTTCTGATCCCTGGGAACCCCCAGGTGGGGTCCGTCGCAGAGAAGACCGTGGTCTAAATCCCTGGGGGGGGGGTTTCCCCCCTCCCTCCGAACTACTCATGGTGTATTAATAAAAACTACTATCTATACTAAAAACTACTATTATTTCCTACTAAACACAACTATAACCTACCAATTCAGTAAAAGCAATAACCTATATGAACAGCACAATACGAAAAATAAGCAAAAACTAACTAACGTCGCCCTTGCGGAGCGCGTATCAAGCACCTCTACGTAGTAGCGCTTGCACTGACGCCCGAGGACGAAAATTTTCCAAGTCCAAGATTTTTCGAAAAACTGAAAACTATATACAATGTGAGTCTATAAATGCACACTCTGTGTCACAGCACACCTGACAGCTGTCACCTGTCAATGTCAGAAATCACTTGTCAACGTCACGTCAACGTCAAGTGTCAACGTCACACACGTCAAATGTCACTGTCACAATGACGTGGAGCACATGTCTATTGACAGATGTCAATTTACCACGTGCCCACACGTGCTTAACCTCAAAGTGAGGTTATGTTATAACTAATTAACAGTTTATGTGTAATTAAGGCACAAATTAACAAATAGAAATACGCTAAGTGAAAGATGTTCGTGTACTTATATATAAAAACTAAAAACTAGGTACTCCCTGCGAGTTTGCGTCCATTCCGCTGTTCACTTTACACAGAGTCACTAATATTGTTTAAAAGCGTCTAATTCGCAACAAATTTTATCACCATACACATAAAAAGCTACTAGCAGCAATAATAATTAACAAAGCCAATCAAAACACAGCAATTAACAAAACAATTAAAATAGCAATCAATATTGAAAGCGGAACACTTCGGAGACGTGCGCACGATGTGGCGGTCGACACCGAAGTAAGTAGGGACAAACCCACCAACCTCCCATGGCCTGACGCAACCATCTTGGTTATACAGGCCGAAGCAGCGGGAGATGCGCGCGGAATAGCCTCCACCGCGCGCACTACTTCACTCCCTACAAACTATTTCTAGATCTTTCTCCTTTGTCCCTATGGTCCCTCTCCCCATTCTGGGGCGGACGTACACAGTAACGCCTTCGGTGCCTTCCAGGTCGCCCCGTGCCCACTATGAAGTGGTTCCGCTGGCCTCCGTACTCAGTCGTCTTCTCTCTTCACCTCGGGTCTTCGCCTCTCTCTCGAGGCCACTCCAAATCTTGTGCCACTCACGCGCGAAATCCCGTAGCCGCCTGAAGTTCGCTTCGGATCCCACGAGGTCCGGGTAGTAGACCGGGCCCACCTGGAGAGCCACTACAGCCCCCAAGAGAACCCTACGCGCTTCCCCGTATAGGTTACACTCCCATAGTACGTGATGCACGTCCTCCACCTCCGACTCGCCACAAAAACAGTCCCCTACCTCTGACAAACGCATCCTGTGTAACCTACTCCTAAAACAGCCGTGACCTGACAGCAGTTGGGAGACTTCGTAGTCCGGCTCGACCCAAGTTGCCTTGAGTCGAACCTCCACTTCCGGGAAAAACCGATGCAACTCCCTCCCCTGGTCCGACGTGTCCCAACGCTCTTGCCATTCGGCAAGGGCGGACTCAGTAAGTCTGAGTTTGGCGCTCTGAAGCTCCTTCTTGGCAAGCGCGGACTCGCGTGCCACACCTAGTCTGCCTGCCCGAATTACCTCGAGGTCGGCCGGAAGAACGCCGGTCAAGACCGGCAAAGCGACAGAGCTCGTCGAGCGATACGCCTTGGTCAGAAGGATCAAGGCGGGCCTCTGGGTGCGCAGTAATGCGCTCCGCACAACGTGCAGGGACGCGCGCTCGTACCAACACGCAGCAGCATACGTGACCGTGGCGACAAATGTACCTTGGTACAGGACCTTGAGGGCCCGGTGTCTGATTCCCCATGAGGCGGTCGAGACCCTCGACATCTTGCCGAAGCAGTTCGCCGCCCTATCCCCTATCGCCACCGCATGCTGCGCGAACGACAGGCTCGAATCCACCAGGACTCCCAGCACAGTGGTTGACGACACGCACCTCACAGAAATCCCCCCGAACCTGATGGTGGGTGGCCTCTGGAATTTTCCCCTGATCGTCATAGTTGCAGACTTGGCAGGGGAGAAGTCCAGTCTATTACGGGCCCCCCACTCACCGACGAGCTGCAAAACCGTAGAGGCCGTGGCCTCTATGCTCGCCCGGGACTTGGACTCTATAAGGATTGTGACGTCGTCGGCATACGCCACCATGTGCACCCCCCCAGGGAGTGGCAGCCGAAGCAAGTCGTCCATCAGTACGTTCCACAGCGCAGGTCCCAACACCGATCCCTGCGGGCAACCCATCGTTGCAGCCTTCCACACCACCCGGCTGCCGACGAACATACCCACGCGGAGATTGGCGAAGTAGTCCGCCAACATCCGAAAGATATATAGGCGGGCATCCTCCGCGCTTCACCTTGAGCATGATCATCGGCCACCAAGCGTTGTCGAAAGCCCCAGAGATATCCAAAAATATCGCCTGTACATAGTTCGACGAACTCCCTCTAGCCGTCCTGAATATATAATTCAGGGCGGACACCGTCGACCGACCTCGAGTGAACCCGTGCTGACAGTCAGATAACTGTCGCGTTATTTGCGGGGCACACCTTAACATGACGCGTTCTAAAATCTTACCAAAAATCGGCAACAGAGTGACGGGGCGATACGCTTTTGGGTCGGTAAGCTGCTTGTCGTTCCCTTTCGGTAGCGCAATCAGCCTGCCGTCCTTCCACGTATCCGGAAAGCAACCCTCTTGGACACATCGCCTAAACAGTCTTGTGAAATCACCCGGCGCGGCTGCATAAACATGTTTTACGATGCGAGCTGACAACCCGTCGATCCCCGGTGCAGTGTTGGGCAGGTCCCTGACTATTCCCTCCACTACACTATCAGAGGGAGGCGGCGCATCTTCTCCTGATGGAGTGAGTGAAGCCACTAACCGCACTTGCCTGTGATACTCGCTGTCCTTGGACACATAGTCGTCCGGACAGAGAGCATGCATGAGGCTGTGCATGGCCTCATCCACTCCCCCAGCATATCCTTCGGCGAATCTCGTGCCGTTTATTACGTTATGGGGAGGTCTGTGCCTCCCACTCGCGACTCGGTAGGCCTGTCCCCAAGGGTCCAGGTTTCCGGAATTAGCGACCTTTTTAAAGTTCAAAAGTTGCGCTTCCTCCATGGCTCCCCTGTACCGTCTCCTATGCGCATGGAAACGCTCCCTGGCATCGGACTCCTCGAGCCCACCGCTCCGACGGGTCATCTGCCAGGATCGCCTCAACCTATTGTTGTCTTGACGCATCCGATCAAGCTCGGGCGTCCACCATTCGTATCCCCGATTCGATTTCTTAGCCTTGACCGACCCCAGCGTCTGCTTTGCGGTGCTCCCTACCAAGACGGTGAATTGAGCACAGACTGCCGAGGCGGAACGCTCCCACCTTAAGTTTCCCACCCTGCTGTGTATGCGACGCTCGAAGAGCGCCCAGTCCACACCACGGTCCCGCAGTTTCTTCGGCTCTTCTGACAGCTCAGCGCATGGAGCGGCCTCACTTGCCACTGTAAACGTTATGAGACGGTGGTCGCTCTCAAATTTGTCTATCCACACTCTCCATCCTGTCGCCAGGATGCCTCCTTTACTTAATGTGAGGTCGATGTTGGACGATCCGTTCGCAGTAGAGAACGTGGGCGGTTCGCCCTCCTTGTTCGCTAATAGCAGGCCTCGAGCCAGGATAAACGCCTCCATCGACTCACGGCGGTGCGTGACGTCTGGCCCGCGTCCAGTGTATTGCCGCGGTTTGCAATACCACATCGGAGAATGCGCATTGGAGTCCACCCCTACCAAGACCTTTTTCCCTTTCAGAGAATCCAGAACCATCCTTAAATGTTCTAAATGCATATCTATGTCATCGCTGTACTGAAAGTACGCGGACACCACGTACAATCCCTCTTCGTCGGTAAGTATGTGACACACTGTACAGTGCGTATTCGACAGATGGTGCAAGAGGGCGCAGGGTAGGTCCCTACGACGGACGTAGATGCATGATTTGGCCTCGTTACCGCACCGCAGAAAACTGCTAGCGATGTCCTGATGGATCCCAGGGTAATGTTCCTGAGCCAGAACGACGTCTAGACCCATCTCTTCAGCTACAAGGGGTAGCTCCATCGTGGCAAGCTCGCCCCCGCCTAAGTTCACCTGGCCGACTGTACACTTTGTAGGAGCCATTAGTAATTGGTCGCATCCACCATACGCCTTTCTGCGTGAATACGGGCCGGGCAATCACGTGCTCCGGTGCTGTGGTTATCAGCCCCCTTTTGGCCGAAGCGCTGGCATGTCACGCAGACTGGCTTTTCCGACTTGCATTCTGTCGTCTTGTGATCGTTGCTACCACATCTGCCGCAAGTGGCTTTCTCCTGCCGGCACCGTTTTTCGTTGTGGCCATATATGTGACATTTGCCACAGCATATGGCCGTAGTGAAGTCCTCCACTCGGCAGACTTCCCATCCCACGTACAGTCGACCTTTCCCGACTAACACCCTCCGCAGTGCCGGTGTGCACGCCAAGACTAGGGCCGATCTATCGGAACCCTGTCGGCTCTTTCTGAAGGCCAGTCGACACTCCGCCTTCATCTTTGTTAATGGCCATTCGGTATCATCTGCGAAGTTTTGAGTATGCACTGCTCGAAGGGTATCACCTAAGTCAGGGTCCTTCCCCTCCAGGTCTCTTATAACCACCAAAGGCGATCTCGCTTTGAGGTCATTAATCTTTAGGGAGTCAGGTATAACGGCTTTGAGCCTCTTCAGGTCCTCCTCCGTGCTAGTCTGTATGATGACCCCTGCATTTCCCACGCGCCGTAATCTGTCCACCTTTATTTGTAACGAGGCGGGGGCAATAGAGGACTTCAGGACTTTCTTTGTCTCCTCCGAGGTCTTCATTTTGCTGCCTTCCGCTGGGTATAAGGCAATTGTAGGTCCACTCTTCCTCGCCTTATCCGCGTATGATGGTGCCCCCGGACCTGTACTTAGCGGCTTTCCTCCAGTTGCGGTCTCCGAAGCTCTCATCGCGGCCGCCATTGCGTTCTTTTTGGCCTCCTCAGCTTCCGCTTCCGCCTTCTGCACACGCAGTCGCTCCCGCTGCCAGGCCTCGCTTGCCACCTCGGCTTTGGTGTTTGCCTTTTCTATCTCGCCTTTTCCCGTCTCGGCTAGCAGGCCCAAGTGTGCCACTACTTCCAAGAGTACCGACAACTGGGTATTAATAGCCGCCAGGTCCGCTTTGTTAAGCTTGGAGGTTGGTCCTCCAACGACCCCCGAGATTGCACGCGCCGATTCATTGGCTCTCGTCAGGAGCTGTCTCGACGTCGCCCGAGACAAGTCGGACGGGCCAATACCAGCACCAATGTCCTCCTCCTCTTCCTCCTCGCCGCTTGACATGGCAGTACCATAGCCCGGCGGCGTCGAAGTCCCTCCCGATCTTGGGTTTAGTTTCCTCCTGGTTCTCGCGGCGGCGGTCCGGACCGGACCGGTGATAGGACTCTTTTCCCAACCCCACCTTGATGCAGCTCCAAAGTGCTTGGTGTCCTCCCAGAGTCAGGTGGGGACCGTCCGGGCGAAAGGGTAGCTACCACGGCCTCGTACACGGCAGCGCTAATCTCTGCTGCAGACGTCACCAATGACCGCTGGGGCGGGCTCGGGTTACTCCTTCGTTCAGGTCCTGGTGTTACTCCCGGTGGAGTCCTCCTCAGCGAAGATCTCGGTTTAAAACCATGGGAAGGAGGGGGCTTCCCCCCCCTTCTGAACTACTCATAATAAATGATACTTCAGGGACTACTATAAACTACTATTACTGAGCTACCAATTACAACTAAGGTTTAAACTACTAGTTACTACTAATAAGTCAAGCAGGTTAACAAGAAACACCTAAAAGGGCAAAAAATATTTTATTTATATAAAAGTAGGATATTTAAAAATCTAACTGTGGCAACACAAAATTGTCAATAGTTTATCGAGTACCATAGATCACGTCAGCTGTCACCTGTCACTTTCAACTTCACACGTCAACGTCAACGTCAGACGTCAATGTCAGACGTCAACGTCAGATATACACGTGCTCCCACGTGCTTAACCTCAAAGTGAGGTTATTAAGCCGGTAATTATTAACACTAGAAGGGCCATGGCCGTCAATTTGACGGCAAAATAATTTTGATGGCTAATAACTTTTTGTCTGTATTTCAGTTTGTATTCATATTTAATGACTTTTCATAACTTATGATTGTATAAGTTTTAACTTAATAAAAATAAATAAATAATGATTGATATGCGGGGTATGCTTACTCATACCTAATAAGACCGGACGCCGTCAATTTGACGGCACTTGAATACTTTGAAGTGTTATAAACAAAAATTTTGTTTCTACCTTCTTATCTTACCTATATATTTATATGTTGTGTTTATTGACATGACTTACAGTTTCAACTGATTATTTGAAGAGAATTGTCGTGTGTTTATTTTATAATGAGTTCCAATCGGCGTTCCAAACAGCTCTCGAGTTTAGAAATAGAACGAGAGTTATCGCAACTTTGTAATATTGTAGAAGATGACTCAGGTGATGAAAGTGGCAATGAATTATCAGTAACGCATTGTGATAACGAAGATGAAGACTTTCAGCTAGACCAAGAAAGTTCTACATCTGAGGATTCAGAAGCCGACATTCCAACTGAAAGTCATTTCGACAGTGAAACGCAGGACAGTAATTTACACAGCGAACGTGGTATACGTAGAAGTCGTGGCAGAAGACCTGGATCCAGCGGAAGAGCAGTGCATTCGGGAAGTATAACACGTGGTGGGAGGCAAGTCAGAACGTCATCATTACCCGAAATAGGTATGAGACAAGTGGCTAGTGATGGCACTGAATGGACGTGTATTCCTAGTTTTAGTGGTGGAACGACGGGCCGTCGAAGTCGGCAAAATGTACTGAGAGAAAACCCAGGTCCCACTCCATATGCAAAGCGGTATGTAGAATCCAAAAAAGTTATTACTTCTTGGCGTCTTTTTATTCAAGAATTTATATTACGACGCATAAAGTTGTGCACTGAAACTGAAGCACGTATCAAATGTCAAGATGAATCGTGGGAAATTTCTTTAGATGAATTAGATGCTTTCATTGGACTGATTTATGCACGTGGAGCTTACAACATGAGCCATTTAGACCTAGACATTTTATGGTCCTTAGAATGGGGTCTGCCAGTTTTCAAAAATACTATGAGTAAAAATAGATTCAAAGAAATAATAAAATATTTACGATTTGATTTGAGAAGCACGCGTAATACACGTTTATCTACTGACAAATTTGCAATGATTTCTGATATATGGAATAATTTTATAGAAAATTGCCAAATGTGTTATATTCCTGGTGAAAATATGACTGTTGATGAGCAGTTATTTCCATCGAAAACACGTTGCCCTTTTTTGCAATATATTGCGAACAAGCCTGATAAATTTGGAATAAAGTTTTGGTTATTAGTGGATGTTGAGAGCAAATATCTGTGTGGGGGTTTTCCTTATTTACGAAAAGATAGTGAGCGCCTAAGTAATATGTCGTTACCAGAACATGTTGTTATGAAATTGTTACAACCTTACCTCAAAAAAGGTCGGAACGTTACAACGGATAATTTTTTCACATCTCTAAAATTGGCAGAAAAGCTTAGATCTGAAAGTACAAGTATTGTTGGAACAATGAGACGGGCAAGACGAGAAGTACCAGCGAATTGTAGAAACATTCGTACAAAGAGATATGAAACCTTTATACTGAAATCGGCAACAAACACAACCCTAACAATTTATCAAGGTAAACCTGGGAAAAATGTCATTGTATTGAGTACATTACACGAAAATATTCATATTGATGCTGAGTCAAAAAAAAAACTACCGGAGACTATACAATTTTATAACGAAACTAAGGTAGGCGTGGATATAATTGACCAAATGGCACGAAAATACACTGTAAGAGCTGGAACACGAAGATGGCCAGTCCACGTCTTCTATAATATTCTAGATTTGGCCGCCATAAATTCATGGATTATTTATCGCCAAGTTACAGGTGAAAACATTTCTCGTCATAATTATATTCTACAACTTGTAAGTGAACTTCGCGCAGAGTACGTGAATAAAAAACAAAGTGCATCAGCTTTTCAACGTTTGGATAACATAACTATTGAAGAAGAACAGCCTTCTACATCACAAAAAAGACGACAATGTCAAATTAATTCAAAATGTAAAAAGAACCGCACTTGTGACTTATGTACTATTTGCCAGAAAGCTGTTTGTGGTCAATGTGTAAAAAAAGTATTTAAAAAAATTATTTGTAATAAATGTTTTATGTAACTAATCAAAGTATTTAATTAAAAGCATTAATTAAAATTCGTAATTTTGTTTTTATGACACACATAGGTACATATTTCAATCATATTTTCTCCGTAATTATCATATACCGTCAATTTGACGGTCGCGGTCTTTGAAGGTATGCAATTTCCCCGACCCTTCTAGTGTTAATACATATATTGAGTAATTAAACTAGCAATATTATAAAGTAAAATAACAAAATCACAAGAATGTTCGTGTCCTATTAGATAAAGAAACTTAAACTAAATACTCCCTGTGGGTAATGCGTCTCTTTCGCTATACACTGACTACACCAATTTATTGTTTAAGCGTCAAATTCGCACTGATTTTACACACTTATAATCAAAGTTACAATAGCGAGTTAATTAGTAAAACAAATTAAAAATAACAATAGCAAACACAAAGAGAACAATTACTTAAAGCGGTAATAATCGCAATAAGCACGGAGCACTTCGTGAGCGTGCGCACGCGGCGGCGGTCGGTACCGAAGTAGTAGGGACAAACCCACCAACCTCCCATGGCCTGACGCAACCATCTTGGTTATACAGGCCGAAGCAGCGGGAGATGCGCGCGGAATGGCCTCCACCGCGCGCACTACTTCACTCCCTACAAATTATTTCTAGATCTTTCTCCTTTGTCCCTATGGTCCCTCTCCCCATTCTGGGGCGGACGTACACGATAACGCCTTCGGTGCCTTCCAGGTCGCCCCGTGCCCACTATGAAGTGGTTCCGCTGGCCTCCGTTCGCAGTCCTCTTCTTTCTTCGCCTCGGGTCTTCGCCTCTCTCTCTAGGCCACTCCGAATCTTGTGCCACTCACGCGCGAAGTCCCGTAGCCGCCTGAAGTTCGCCTCAGATCCCACGAGGTCCGGGTAATAGACCGGGCCCACCTGGAGAGCCACTACAGCCCCCAAGAGAACCCTACGCGCTTCCCCGTATAGGCTACACTCCCATAATACGTGATGCACGTCCTCCACCTCCGACTCGCCACAAAAACAGTCCCCTACCTCTGATAAACGCATCCTGTGTAACCTACTCCTGAAACAGCCGTGACCCGACAGCAGTTGGGAGACTTCGTAGTCCGGCTCGACCCAAGTTGCCTTGAGTCGAACCTCCACTTCCGGGAAAAACCGATGCAACTCCCTCCCCTGGTCCGACGTGTCCCAACGCTCTTGCCATTCGGCAAGGGCGGACTCAGTTAGTCTGAGTTTGACGCTCCGAAGCTCCTTCTTGGCAAGCGCGGACTCGCGTGCCACACCTAGTCTGCCTGCCCGAATTACCTCGAGGTCGGCCGGGAGGACACCGGCCAATACCGGCAACGCGACAGAGCGACCAAAGGGGGTCTCTGGGTGCGCAGTAGTGCGCTCCGCACAACGTGAAGGGACGCACGCTCGTGCCAACACGCAGCAGCATACGTGACCGTGGCGACATAAGTACCGTGGTACAGGACCTTAAGGGCCCGGTGTTTGATTCCCCATGAGGCGGTCGAGACCCTCGACATCTTGCCGAAGCAGTTCGCCGCCCTGTCCCCTATCGCCACCGCATGCTGCGCGAACGACAAGCTCGAGTCCACCAATACTCCCAGCACAGTGGTTGACGACACGCACCTCACAGAAGTCCCCCCGAACCTGATGGTGGGTGGCCTCTGGAATTTTCCCCTGATCGTCATAGTTGCAGACTTTGCAGGTGAGAATTCCAGTCTATTACGGGCCCCCCACTCACCGACGAGCTGCAAAGTCGTAGAGGCCGAAGCCTCTATGCTCGCCCGGGACTTGGCCTCTATGAGGATTGTGACGTCGTCGGCATACGCCACCATGTGCACCCCCCCAGGGAGTGGCAGCCGAAGCAAGTCATCCATCAGCACGTTCCAGAGCGCGGGTCCCAGCACCGATCCCTGCGGGCAACCCATCGTTGCTGCCTTCCACATCACCCGGCCGCCGACAAACATACCCACACGGCGATTAACGAAGTAGTCCGCCAGCATCCGAAAGATGTTGGGCGGGCATCCCCCGCGCTTCACCTTGAGCATGATCATCGGCCACCAAGCGTTGTCGAAGGCCCCAGAGATGTCCAAAAATATCGCCTGTACATAATTCGACGAGCTCTCTCTGGCCGTCCTGAATATGTAATTCAGGGCGGACACCGTCGACCGTCCTCGAGTGAACCCGTGCTGGCAGTCCGATAACTGTCGCGTTATTTGCGGGGCACACCTTAATATAACGCGCTCCAAAATCTTGCCTAGAATCGGCAGCAGAGTGACGGGGCGATACGCTTTTGGGTCGGTAAGCTGCTTGTCGTTCCCTTTCGGCAACGCAATCAGCCTGCCGTCCTTCCACGCATCCGGAAAGCATCCCTCCTGGACACATCGCCTATACAATCTCAAGAAATCACCCGGCGCGGCTGCATAAACATGTTTAACGATGCGAGCCGACAACCCGTCGATCCCCGGTGCTGTGTTGGGCAAATCCCGGACTATTCCCTCCACTATACTGTCTGAGGGAGGCGGCGCATCTTCTCCTGATGGTGTGAGTGAAGCCACTAACCGCACTTGCCTGTGATACTCACTGTCCTTGGACACATCGTCGTCCGGACAGAGAGCATGCATGAGGCTATGCATGGCCTCATCCACTCCCCCAGCATATCCTTTGGCGAAACTCGTGCCATTAATTACGTTATGGGGAGGTCTATGCCTCCCACTCGCGACACGGTAGGCCTGTCCCCAAGGGTCCAGGTTTCCGGAATTAGCGATTTTCCTAAAATGCAAAAGTTGCGCTTCCTCCATGGCTCCCCTGTACATTCTCCTATGTGCATGGAAACGCTCCCTGGCATCGGACTCCTCGAGCCCACCGCTCCGACGGGTCGTCTGCCAGGATCGTCTCAACCTGTTGTTGAGGTGACGCATCCGATCGAGCTCGGGCGTCCACCATTCATATCCCCGGTTCGACTTCTTAGCCTTGACCAACCCCAGCGTCTGCTTTGCGGTGCTCCCTACCAGAACGGTGAATTGAGCACAGACTGCCGAGGCGGAACGCTCCCACCTTAGGTTGCCCACCCTGCTGTGTATGCGACGCTCGAAGAGCGCCCAGTCCACACCCCGGTCCCGAAGTTTCTTCGGCTCTTCTAGCAGCTCGGCGCGTGGAGTGGCCTCGCTTGCCACTGTACACGTTATGAGACGGTGGTCGCTCTCAAATTTATCTATCCACACTCTCCATCCTGTCGCCAGGATGCCTCCTTTACTTAATGTGAGGTCGATGTTGGACGATCCGTTCGCAGTTGAGAACGTGGGCGGTTCGCCCTCCTTGTTTGCTAATAGCAGGCCTCGAGCCAGGATAAACGCCTCCATCGACTCACGGCGGTGCGTGACGTCTGGCCCGCGTCCAGTGTATTGTCGCGGTTCACAATACCACATCGGAGAGTGCGCGTTAGAGTCTACCCCTATTAAGACCTTTTTCCCTTTCAGGGAATCCAGTACCATTCTCAAATGTTCTAAATGCATATCTATGTCGTCGCTGTACTGAAAGTACGCGGACACCACGTACAGTCCCTCTTCGTCGGTAAGTAAATGGCACACTGTACAGTGAGTATTCGACAGATGGTGTAAGAGGGCGCAGGGTAGGTCCTTGCGACGGACGTAGATGCACGACTTGGCCTCATCACCGCACTGCAGAAAACTGCTAGCGATGTCCTGATGGATCCCAGGGTAATGCTCCTAAGCCAGAACGACGTCCAGATCCATCTCTTCAGCTATAAGGGGTAGCTCCATCGTGGCAAGTTCACCCCCTCCTAAATTTACTTGGCCGACTGTACACTTTATCGGAGCCATTAATAATTAGTGCTTTCCACCATACGCCTTTCTGCGTGCACACGAGCTGGGCAGTCTCTTGCGCCAGTCACGTGCGTTTCGGCACCCTTCTGCCCGAACCGGTGACATGTCGCACAGCGCGGTTTGTCGGCTTTGCAATCTTCTAGCTTGTGGTCGCTTAGTCCGCAGCGGCTGCACGTCACATTTTCTTGCCTGCATCTCTTGTCATTGTGTCCGTACATACTGCATTTGCTGCAGCATACGGCAGTGGTAAAATCTTCCACCCGACACACCTCCCAACCTACGTACAGTCGACCCCTTCCGACCAAGAGTTTTCTTAGTGATGGAGAGCACGCTAGTACCATGGCAGATTTGCCGGATACCTGACGGCTCTTCCTAAACGCTAGTCTGCATTGCTCTAATATCTTTTTCAGCGGCCATTCAGCATTGTCCTCAAAGTTTTGCTTATGGATGGCTGCTATGGTTTCCCCCACATCGGGATCTTTGCCATCTAAGTCCCTTATCACTACCAGTGGGGACTTTCCTTTTAAATCACTTGCCTTTACTGTGGTCGGAAGCGCTGCTTTAAGTTTGTTTAGATCGTCTGTGGTTTTCGTTTGGACAATTATTCCGCCGTTACCGACCCTTCGTAACCTGTCCACCTTTATCTGTAACGTGGAGGGGGCCACCGAGGTCTTAAGTACCCTCTTAGTATCCTCCGAGGTCTTTATGTCTGATCCCTCTGCCGGATATATGGCGATTGTCGGTCCCCCCCTACGCACTTTGTCTGCGTACGATGTCTTCCCCCCCATGCCTGATGTAGTGATAGCCGCTGCTTCTGATGCCTCCTTTCGAGCTGCCTCCACCTCCGCTTCCGCCCTTTGTACACGGGCCCGCTCGCGTTCCCAAGCCTCGTTGACCGCCTCAGCCCTGGAGTTAGCTCGCTCTATCTCCCCTCTTCCGACTTCCGCCATAAGGCCCAAGTGCGCCACAATTTCCATTAAGGTTGAAAGTTGGGTATTTATGGCGGCCAGATCGGCTTTATTCAATTTCGAGGTCGGACCTCCAACCACTCCCGAAATTGTCCTCGCGGACTCATTAGCCCTCGTGAGTAACTGTCGGGAGGTCGCCCGCGAGAGATCAGTAGGTCTCACTCCTGCATTCTCGTCCTCTTCCACGTCCTCTTCCTCTCCGCTCGATAGTGCCGTGCCATAACCCGGCGGTGTAGAAGTACCTCCACCGCCCGGGTTCAACTTCCTCCTCGTACGCGTCACGGTTGCCCACTCGTCCGGTGACAGTACTCGTTTAGCCGGTCCTCCCTGTTGTTGCTCCGGGGTATGTGATGTTGTCCCCTGAGTTGGAGGGGACCGACCAGGCGAGAGGGTCGCCACCACCGCTTCGTATACCGCCGCACTTATTTCCGCCGCAGATGTAACCAGGGAGCGTTGTTGTAGGGGGCTTGGCTTCTTTCTTGTCTCCGTCCCCATGGATCCCCCCGGCGGAGTCCTCCTCAAGGAAGACCTCGGTCTGAATACTTGGTGGGGGGGCTTCCCCCCACCCTCCGAACTACTCATACTATATACTACTAAGTTCTACTATAATTCCTACCAATTACTACTATATTAAATTGCTTAGTGCTGGTAGCACTATAGTAATACAAGTCTTAAGGGTAACTACTATAAAGGAAAACAAAATAAACAGAAAAATAAAGAAAAACAATCTTACGGCCCTCAAGCGGAGCGCGTATCAAAGGCGTTCCTAATAGATGCTTGTATAGACGGCTCGGAGTGAAATTTTTCTAAGTCTTAAAGCAACTAATATTGTTGCAGTGGCAACACCAAGACGTCGATGATTAACTGAAAGGAAGTATATGTAATGGCAATTCGGACGGAGTGCCGTCCACACTGATTACTAAGTGTCACTTGTCACTGTCACTATACTGTCGCTATCAATGTCAGATGCAATTTGAAACGTCAAAGTCACTGGAACGTCAACGTCAGTCCCTGACGTTTAACGTCACTGTCAAATGTCATAAAAACACGTGCCGGGTGACAGACGTCAAAAACCCACGTGCACGCACGTGGATAACCTCAAAATTGAAACTATGGTAATAAGTAACTAATTAGCCTATAATTAATTTAGATGGCTACAAAACATGAAATATACACTAAATAACAATAAAAACTTATAATCTAAATTGTACTCCCTGCACAATTAGCGTCCTTTCGCTATCCACAATTCACACGATGACTTGGTCTATATCCACTTAAAACTCTATAAAAACGTCAATTTTCGCACTGTTTATAACTATAAAGATTAATTACAACACAAAAGAATAGTTAATTTCAACACAAATTACTGGTAATTCGCATTAATTAACTTGAAGCAAAATTAAGGAAATTAATACGCGGAGCACTTCCGAGACGTGCGCACGATGCGGCGGTCGACACCGAAGTCGTTCGGATAACCGCACGATGATACTGTGGCACATGCGCCGCTGCGTGCTACCCAATGGGCCTCAGCAGGTGGCCCAGTCCACAGACATGGTCGGGGCATTCCCCGTCTCGTCCGCTATCTCCAAATCATCATCCGGTTAAACCAGCCCCATGCCATGTGGCTGCCTCTTATCCACATGGCATCGAAGGCAACTGTTTGAAGCAATGACTTTTCAGCCTTAGGAGCCCTCTTAAGTCAGAACAAGACTGAGGGCTCCACAGCCTCCTCCATGAAATCGTGCAGGTGGTAGTCGTGACACACTCACGGCGACAGTTTGTCCGTTACAATCTGTACAAACTCAGCAGGAGACCCGACCTTACGCCATAGACCGGAGTTGCCGATTTCTGATTCATTGTTGGCCATTGCGTTAAATAAAACTCGACCATGAGTGGGGGTGCAAGCCTCACTCCGGACTTTGCCCGTGATTCTCGAGCGCCCCAGCCAAAGTGAACCGTAAACTTCAAGTATCCACGAATGAATACAGGGGCTATTCGGAGCACGACCTCCGCGCCATCCCTCCTTGGTGCCTTTACGATCTTGAAACACTGCGCACCGCACGGGTGAGGGTTTCATCTACCTACGCTTCCGTCACCAACCAGCCTACGAGCCGGTCGTGAACCTACTCGTTAGCATGGTTCGCGGCGGAGGAATTGATGACTTGCGCTGCTTCCTGAGAGACGTGTCAACTTCGGTTCCCGTGCATCCCCACTCCCTTATTAGCAATAGCAACTACACTGCGAGCAGGCTAAGGGTAGGAGTTGGGATTTACACCTGTCATTGACGCTCGACCCTCTTGTCGACTCACAGGACGCGTTGATCCGTCCATCCGTGAACGGCACCGGCACATCACTGTAAGCTGGAAGCAACTATGATCAACTCGCGACCGTTAGGTTTACCAGGAGGAGAAGGCACTCATTTACTCCTCTCACGGAGAACGTTTGTATCTACCTCTCTACATTATAATAAACTAAGTATGTATTAAAAATATTTTTAATACATAATTAGTTTATTATCAATTATGATCAATGTTTTTTCGCAACTAAGACTAGGTAGTCAAGTTTTGGGAACTCAAACTTAATTTTTTTTTTAATTAAAAAAAACATAAATTTAATACAATTTAAATCTAAGCCTTAATACTATGTACTGCCGATTTGGAGACTAGCAAAAGAAATAATTAGAAAGCAAAAGAAAGATAAAATTCCAATAAAAACTGTCCAAGAGGGCCAGACAGCGACGCCCACGTGTTCATAGGAATTGTATCCAGGGTGCTGACTAAACCCTCTTTCAGGGTTAGCCTTTTAGGGTTAGTTTTTTCAGGGTTACCTACAGAGGGGCGAGGGGGTAACATAATTAGGTTGATGTAAATTGCAATGGTATTTGATTATTTTATTTGATATTTGTGTTTTGTAACAAATAATTGTTGTTTACTTGTAATACGCATACATTTTATTCAGCGTTATTTTGTCATAAGGGTAAAGGTATTCGTAAATTGTAACCATATTTGATTATTTTCTGTGTAAGAAATTTAAGATGTATTGTTTTCATCTTTTATCATGTAATTTTGCAATATTTACCTCAAAATGGCTAAGGATTTATAATACTTTTAATACTTAATATTCATTATAATATTTAATTGTTTTACTGTTAATAAGAGGGCTGATTAAATAATTTTATTAAAAGTAATGGTTTTAATTAATTCTCTTTTATATTGAAACTAGGTTTTGGCTCGCGTGGTAAAGTTACTTTGAGCAGCATTTCTAACGATTATTTATTAATTATATCTAGTAAAATACCTGAAATAAAGTTTCATCCCCTATTTTATCCCTAGGGATAAAATTGAATTGATAGAGGGAGAAAGTTGATTCAGACATCTTTACTAATTTTTAGAGCGGATAAAAAAAAATAATAATAAAAATGTATCTTTATCAAAATAAGACATACTAACAGCCTTTTAAAGTAGTTTGAAAAAAAAACTTGTAAACATAATTTTTATTTTCAAAACTAAAGCATATAAATATTTTTTTTAACACGATGTTTATTTATTTAATTTTTAGAAGAGTCACCGCTAAACAACGAAAAAATAACAAACTTAACAACAACAAAAAGCAAATTATAAGTATGTAAAGCGTAGTGGTAATCTACATCTCACAGTTGCTGCGAGCGCGAAAGACCGTAGAGAATAAGTCGCGGTCTTTAAACATACTCAAATAACATGCAGAAAAATGTCAAATCGTAAATTAATAAAATAGCAGTAGCAGGCTAAACTGGTCACTCGAGTAAAATGCCGATGACGCTCGAGGCTGCTACGAGTATATACTAAATGTACAGGTTTGCTAAGAATGAGCGCTGGAATCATGAACAATCATGAATTAATGTAAGACTAGATTCAGCTCCACGTGAGATATATTGTCAAATACTTATAGTACCGGGTATTATACGCGTTTTTTAAACTGACCTGCACCGACGTTTCGGCCGGGTTTCACCGGCCGTGGTCACGACGAGACTGAAACAGCAAGTTTACGCCTCTGCATCCGAATCTTCTTCTACCCTCAGATTTTGTATCAGACTACCGTCACAAATAACACTAACGGTGTCCCTATTCCGCACTTGAGCCGTATTCTGGAGATTTAAAGATTGCTAAAAAGAGGTTGTGTTTTAGCAAATACTGGATTCCACGCTTGTGACAATTTATATCCGCCTTCCCGATTGAAGTTATTAGGGAGTTTCTTAATTTCAATCGCTTACCGCACTCCTCTTGAATTAAAGTGGCAATCCGTGGAGCGGACTTGCGTACTTGCGCCCCTTTCCAGTAGGTGTTCCGCAATGGCAGACTTATTCGACTGACGGTTTTTTTCAGCTGCTATGTGTTCTTTAACCCTTTCCTCGATGGATCTCTTGGTTTGACCTATATAAGAACCACCAAAGCTGCAGTCGATTTTGTAAACCCCCGACATTGACAAAGGCAGAACATCCTTGGGAGTGCATACGATGTCACTCGATGACACTTTGAAATGCGCAATAGTTTAAAAGTGAAGATATATTGTCATCGGGATTAGGGGCTGGCTGTATGCTGGTTCGGCGCGGTGCTGGTGGTGGGTGTTGTGAGCGGCGCATACGACGATACAACAGTACCATTCCCACTATAACTAGCCCACCTATCAATTTATACAATACGGTGTAATGGTGAACGTCGTGATATGGTATGCGGTCTTTCTACTGCTCGTTATCCTTAATTATTGATATTTGTTCTCCAATTGATTTTAAGTCCTTGTCTTCGTCAGTTGTAATAATCAACTATTCACTGTCGTTCATTGAAAGTGATGTTGAAGATCTCATTAATCGGTGGTATTATGACTTTATCTGCTCTTGCATTTATGCCATTTTCGAAGAGTGTGTGTGCAAAAACACTAAAATTCTCTTATTCAATTACACAATTCTCGGAAACGAGGTTGGCTCGCGCCAGTCACTGTATTGTAACTTGAGCACCACATAATGTTCTTAGATATCAATACTCACAACAGAAACAGAAATGTGATTTATTCCATATGTTATGGCACTTCTAATTGTCAGACATTCGTTTTTGTTAGTTCCTGGAATCATACATAAGTCTTTATCCGATCTTATGATATATATAGGATTTTGTAAATAGCACATATATGTATCAGATTCATGTACTAAACATTGCTCTATGTCTTCGCATGTGATAGGTAGATAAGAATTTTTTGTAATAGTTTACTTAATAAACTGTCCTTGTTTAGAATGTTTACCTGAAGTCTTAATTTCCTGTTTAATACAAATAAATTTAAAGAAAAATATAATTAAAAATAATTGTAGGTACAATGTTAACAATTGTACTATGGAGGTAGGCAGACATAGGAGCGCAGCGCGGCTCATAGTGGTGCCATAGTATTTAAATGACTTCTCGCGAATCCAATGGATTCATTGTGATTTGATTTTTCCAAATTGTGTATTAGTGTTAAATAACCCCGAAATCGGGTGAGTGTTCTAATCATTTAATTTTTGCTGCTCGCTTATAAGTTATTACCTTAGAGTATTTTATTTTTAAAATCACAAGTCCAATAAGTAACTTTAAATTCTAAATCTATTTCGCTGTTTTATAATGTTTATTCATTGTTCATTGAATGTTATTACTGAAGTAAAAATCCAGTTCTTAACCTAATGTTCGATAATATTTTTATTCTATTTCAATAAAAGTGAAATAGATATTGTATTTAAGGAAAGAAATATTATAAAATTGTTGCTATACTTAAAGTAATAACATTCATAAAACAATATATTGAAACAAAACGGAGTTCGGAGACTATGCAAAATTAACATTTTATTATTTTTCTACCTTACAGATTTCATATTTAATTTTGTCTGCTAAAAATTAAATATAATCGATACATTGTCCGAATGCTAGTTATTTCAGTTTCAATTTGTGATTTTGTTTCCATCTCAGGTTCGATTCCCGGGTTGTGCTATAAATAATTTTGATAACCTTGAAATTTAGATGATTTTAAAGGGAACACTTAGTGCTTTCATTTTACTTGAAGTACGGGTTCGATTCCCGTATAATTTAATGTATTAGTAATTGTATTTTTTAACTTACAGATTATTATCATAGCATCTGTTATTTTAACTTCATTCTAAATGATCTTTGATATCATTTGAAACACACGTTTTTATATTTTTTTTGCCGGTAGATTTTTATAGAAGCTATAGCAAATGCAGCTATCTTAATTTTTCCAGGCCACAAGTAGCTGCATTTATTGAACTGCTATTCAGTGCTGTATTTATGTTACAGGGTTCTAGTTCTAGTTCTACTTCTACTTCTACTCCTACTTCTTCATCTACCCCAGTCCTCCTGAGCTTCGTGGACCTTCGGTGCTGTTGACCGGAGCTGACGACGGGTCTACACCCTTCTCAGCCTCTGCCCGGCCAGTGACGCGGACTCCGCGAACTCCTCACTAAATCCCCTAGCAAAACTTAAAGCTAATTCCACCCCTCGTAATTATAGAAACTTGAACCATAACGAGCGAATACCTTAACTACCCCCTGAGAACAAAAATAAAGATTGTTAAACTTTATTTCTAGTTTTATTCTTTATACTTGAAGCCTGGGGGGTGCTTCTCATCCCCCATCTACAACGCAAACGCTTCACTTTCTGTAAGTTTATTCCAACATACGTCGATATAGGTACGATGCTGATTAATATATCGGTCTGCATTTGTTTTGGTTTAGGAATTAATTTATATAATTCGTAGTAGTCTCGACTAATAAGTGGTAGTCGTAATTCAAATATCATATATTTTTCGGTCATTATTGCTTTTATTTTAAGTTAGTGATAGGTATATGTATATGTTAAAAATCGCTTTGTATATTGTCAATCAGCAAAATTAGATAATTGTCATGAATTTTTTGTCTAGTTCTTTCTGTCATTTTTGCGGTGTCAGTAGGTGGATACTGAATTTTCCATTAGATGTTTGTCAACGTGTCGATCAGAATATCTTGTATATCTTTTAGGTATGTATACATAATTTTCGAGGACAAAGTCGATAGTGTAAACTGATTCACATATTTAATTCGCTCTAAATCTGTCTTGATACTGGTAATATTTTTCTTCATTTCCAACATATGTTTATTAAACATATTTTGCTGCTTTTGGATAGTAGATTCTATTCTTTTCGATATATTATATTCAGCTTCTATAATAGACGTCTGGTTCTTCCAAAGGCTCAGTAAATGATGTTGATTATCTTTTAGTAACGTAACATCCTTTTTATATTTTTAGCAAAGCTATTGTCATTTACTCCAAACCAGGAGTTAGCGATATTTCCGATGCCATCGATCAGTCCTTGTTTCTGTTTGGGTTTTACTTGTTCGCGTTTCAGAATTTTTTCGAGATTATCAGAATATATTGAATATGCATTTATTCTTTCAGAAAACGGGTCCATTTCGTAGCAAGTGACAATTTACCATTCCTTTAACGAGTTGCATAATTCCTATTCGATCGAAATAGAGCGCTTGATTATTAAATTTGGGTTCTGTTGGAGCTGTATGTCATTGTGAATAATGACAACATGTACAATACTGTTATAAGTGTCGAAAAAATATTCTTGTTACGCCCCTTTCTTTGCTTGTCCATTTGTCTTTTGTCATTATCAGAGGTTGTGTTATTCGAATCCAATTTTTCGGCGATAGGTTGCGGCAATTGTTTATTGACAGGACGTTTTATAATATTGTTTTGCACCTTCAAAGAAACTACTCTCACGTGTCTATCTTATCCAAGGTGGAATTCTTGTACGCGAGCGAGGGTCCACTTTCCAGGTGGTGTGTTGTCTTCTTTTACAAGAACTATAACGTAGCTGTTGTAGATAATCTTTGGATCACATTTTCCAAAAATCTTTATACATTCCTTAAACAAGCTGCCATCTTGCTGGTAAGTTAATAATGTCAGGATATGCTTGAGATCTAGTCAACAATGATCCTCCAATAACCAAATGTCCTGGTGTCAAATATGTTTTATCTGGATATTTGTTATTTGACATATATCCAGATGACATATCGATGATCCAGCGAGTTGAGACAGTCCTCTATTTGATATAGGAGAGTAGTATACTCCTCGTATGTCAGTCGTTGCTCTCCGAGTACTCGTTTCAGATGGTGTTTGAAGCTTTTGACAGCCGCTTCCCATATACCACCAGCATTAGGCCACGCGGGAGCATTGAAATGCTATGTAATAATGTTCATATCTTCGGTGCCGTAGTCGAAAGAGTAGTTGATGAGGTCAATTATATCCTAATATTCCATTTTTAACGCTCTGGTAGCACCTTCAAAGTTCGTGCTGTTAGGTCTGCGGGCGCACAGTCTCTTAAATGCGGCGAGAAATGTAACCGTACTCATGTCAGAAACCAGTTCAAAGTGTACCACCTCCGTCGACATGCATACAAAGACGGCAACATAGCCCTTTGTTGTCTTAATTCCACGGCCCTTATTTGCCTTGATCTCTACGGGTCGTATAAAGTCGACTCCAACGTTAGTGAATGGGCGTGATTCTCACGTTTGGTAGATCCGCCATTATTGGTTGTTGATTGGCAGTACTGTAGCGTCGACACTTGATACTATTTCTTTAATTGTTTTTCCACTATTCTAAAACCGCTTATCACCTATTATTTTTCTTCGGATATAAGTCAGCGTCATTTTGGACCATCGTGTAAAGTCGATAAATGAGCATAATGAATGATAGGTTTAGTCAGGCGACTTCTTGGGTCGAGGAGTATGGGATGTTATTCGGAAAATGTTATATTCCAATTACAAAGTCGACCTCCGACTCGCAAAATGCGATCTTGATCGATGAATGCTTAATGTATCTAACGAAAAATGTATTGTTTTAATAATTAAATTGTGAGCATTTTCCTTTTCACTGAAAGTTAATGAACTCCCATATGTCATGCTTTGTTTATTACGTAAGCATTTGATGAAACGTGTAACCCTCTGTTGATGAGCACTCGCCCTTATTATTATTTGTTAATATGTAAACTGCGCATGCATAAGTGCGTTCTGATGCATTCCTAAAATCATGTTCTTGATAATTTTGTTGCATATCTTCAATGTATGCGAACGACGAATCGTGTGTTTGTTGATGGGGGAGGGGGGAGAAGCATCCCCCAGGCTTGAGGTAAAAAGGAACAAAACTAAAAAAATTCTCAGGGTTTCAGATTCGCGTGCTATGGTGCTTGTGGCTTCTATTGGGAGGACTTATCTTTAAAGTTGAAAAAGAGATTGAATGTCAAGTTCGTGGGATCAGAGTATCAAGGGCCGGGCAGCGGCTGGCAAGGGTGTCAGCTTTGGTCAGCAGCACTGGAGAACCACGAAGTTCCAACACGTAGGACGCAGAGTAGCGTAGGTCAGGCGGGTTCCTGAACAGAAGTTCAATAGCTACCTGTGGTCTATAACAAAACCGAAGCAAAGCTGCGACGTCTCGGTAGTTCCAATATTTCGAAGGTTTATAAACTGTTGTCGATGGGCTCGGTGACACAGAAGGCATAATATTATCCAATAATGTGTTATGCGGAGCGTTGCATTGTTTGCACCTCTTGAGAGAATTGCATTTATTATTAAACATACAAATCATCAAGCAACCAAATATATTCCAATTAAATACTAAAAGCCGTTTAACACACGAAAGGTTGGAGAATGCCTGGCGTTCATATACAAACTTATCGCCTACCCAAACAATGCGTAAGTAGCATAGTTATTATACCATATTAATAAAATGTCTACACAAGCAGTTATTTTATGACTGACTTGTAATTTATCAATTGTATTCATTTCATCGGGTGACACGTTCTGAATTTGTTTACACTTAAACAAGTCGTTTTAATGAACAATATGGGCATTTCCTTGTAAATGTTGTCACTTCTTGATATTTCTTTAATATCTGTTTTCCGTAACTATGATTGTGCTTGAAGGGAGGAGGCTTATAAGACGAAGTGTCCAATTTGTATGTATATACTGTGGTGTATCATAG
The DNA here is from genome assembly GCA_918026875.4 of Diatraea saccharalis. NCBI lineage: Eukaryota > Metazoa > Arthropoda > Insecta > Lepidoptera > Crambidae > Diatraea > Diatraea saccharalis. The sequence continues at coordinate 100,591 of OU893353.1, forward strand.
TATCACTAGATCGCGCTGTATAATAATGCATCGCAATGTGTTTTTACTTTACTGGTTTTTCTTTTTTTATAAGTCTCTTTTAAGATTACATAAAAATACTCTCGCTAATGGTATACGAGCAGTTTAAATATTTGGTTTTAGTTTGTATTACTTTGTGGTTTGGATCTGTGGATTTAGATTATGTTTCTATTAAATTCTTTAATGTTGTTTATTATATGACGAATTTATTTTATGTATGCTGTTGTGGTAGTCTGATGTTTGATGTATGCTGTTTGGAGATCATACGGGTTTAAATTATGATTGTGATTAAAGGTGTAACTAAAGGTTTGTAAATATTTAAAGCGGGAATTATTGAATTTGGGGCAATTTTCAATTAAATGATTGAGTGTTTGAATAGTGGTGTTATTACATGGGCATTTGTAGGTAGTTATTATTTTAAAGTTGAGTTGTGGCAAAATCCGTTGGTACACTTTCTAAGGTTTTGTTCAATGAGTCTATATTGGGCATGAGTTGTTTAGTATGTAGTCCTGTATTACTGTTTATATTTCAACTATTGATTTCCATTTCAGTTTCTAATTTGGTCATTCTTTTATGATAAGACACCGGGAAGTAGGTGAACACTTCCCTATATCTACTATTGATTTCCATTTCAGTTTCTAATTTGGTCATTCTTTTATGGTAAGACACCGGGAAGACGGTGAATTCTAGCGCTGTTTTCAGTGTAGTAGCTAGTTTTGCTGCTTGGTCAGCTAGTTCGTTGCCAATGAGTCCAAAATGAGCTTTTATCCATGAGAATCTAATGGTTCCTATTTTTTTTATGTTGTGTATTGATTTGTGTGCGGACCATATCAGTGAGTTGGTGGAATCTCTGTTCTCTTACTTCTTGAGAGCAGAGAGCGAGTCCGAAAAGATGACGCTGTCTTTGATATGGTTTTTATCGATCCATTCGCATGCTTTTTCAATTGCGAATGCCTCTGCTGAAAGACAGTGCACGAGTGTTGTAATCTCATTTTCTTTGTGATAGTTTTACCATTTGGTGCGATGGCAACAAAATCTGAGCCCACTCGATCGTCTTGTTTACTACCATCGGTGAAAATTTTATAAGTATTAGTGTTAGTTATATTATTGATGTCTTCTACCGTGGTTGTATTTTCTATTATAATTGATATTCTTTCAGCAGGGTGAAACAGTTGTGAGGAATGTATATGCTTATGGTAAGTGAGTCGTTAGGGAGATAAGGCGTGATTTCTGTGGATTTGGTTATTTCTGTATCTGCAGCTTCTTTTAACTTTAGATCGAGTGGGGTTAATTTAGCAAGAACAATAGAGATGACTGTGGGAATTGTTTTGAAACCTCTTATAATTTTTATGGCAAATTGTCTTTGTAAATAGAGGAGTTTTTTCTTTACAAATTTGTATTTTAACGCCACGGGAGCCCAGACTTCAGCAGCATATGTTATAATAGGTTGAATTACCATGTTGTATATTGTTCTCACATTTTCTGACTGAATTCCCCATGTAGGTCTGATATATATGTTTAATATTTTATTGATTTTTAGAGCTTTTTTAATGACGTGATTAGTATGACTGATGAATTTCAAGTTGCTGTCAATTATAATTCCTAAGTATTTAATTTCTTTTACAAAATCTAATGGTTTATTGTTTAATTTTCTTTCTATGTTTTTGGCTTTATTAGTGAATGCTATTACTTGTGTTTTGTCTGGGGCTATTTCAAGCTTTGCATTGTTATCAATCCAATCCAATCATCAATTGTTGTGTGTATGATTTGTTGAAGATTCGAAACATTTTTAGAACTCGCTATTAGTAAGAGGTCATCGGCGTAAGCTTGAAGGTGGCAGCCTAAGGGATATTTGTAGTTTAGAACTTCATCCATGATTATGTTCCAACAAATTGGGCCAAGCACAGATCCTTGTATGCATCCTCTTGTTTGATCCTTGATGAATTCTTCATCTGCATAGGTTATTTTAACTTTACGGTCACTTAAATAGTTCTGTATAATTTGGTAGAGATTTTTAGGACACTGAAGTATACTTAAACGTTTGACTAATAGAGGCCACCAGGCATGGTCAAAAGCACCTTTGACTTCAAGAGATATAGCAACAACTTGCTTTTTGGGCAGTTTAGCTTCTCTGACTTTATTTAAGGCTGTGTTAAGTGCGTGACTAGTAGACGTTTGGGCTTTGAATCCGAATTGCATTTTATTTCCTAGTTGTTTGGTATCTATGTGCTAAGTAATTCTGCGGGCGATTAGTTTTTCTAACAGTTTACCAAGTATATCCAATAATCCAATAGGTCTATATGAATTAATTTGTCTGCAGTCCTCCTTGTTCGGTTCCGGTATTGGTTTGAATATGGTGATTTTCCAACAAGATGGGTAATATCCCAATCCAAGGCATCGATTCATTAGGTCAGTTATCATTTTAGGGTATTTGTCTATGAATTTCATTAAGATATCTGCTGTTAAGTGATCATTACCTGGAGCTTTATTAGATTTAATTATTTTTATGCATTGCAATATTTCGTCTATTGTAAATTCTTTGTCGTTATTTGTATAGATTGTTTCATGTTGTTATTTATTTCTTTCTGTTGTAGATTGTCTTTTGAAGGGTCGTCATCTGGGTAGAATTTATTTAATAGAGTAATTGCAGTGTCTTTTGCGTCTTTCGTATAACTTCCGTTTTCCTTTTTTAGTGTGTATTGGGGTTGTTCTTTTGGGGCAAATTTTAGTAATTTCTTGGTAAGAGACCAAACGTTGTCCTTTCCTTGAAGAGTACAAAATTGTTTAAAGTTCTCACAGTTGATGCTTTTTGTATAGTATTAGAGTACTCTTTGTATAATAATATTTTGTAATGACTTATTGCTTCGTTTGAGTTGTTGTAATCGGTGATGTAGTTGTATGGATTTAAGTTTTAGTTATTCTATTTCTTCAGTCCACCATATGGGTTTCTGTTTTATTTTTTTATTTTTTTATTTATTTATAAAAGGCACAGCTACAGAAAACAAACCATACAATACAATATTACAAAATGTTATAGTTTAAAACTAAGTTTGTCCCCCGATTATAGCTACGCACAACACTTCAAGAATACAACTTATATTAGACAACACAGGCAATTATTATGAATTTATTTTAAGATCACACGTGCGCAAGAAAATGGGTAAGTTTTGGGAAAAAATGTCCAAGTCTTTACTAATGTTATTGTAAGCTCTACACATACGAGAAACTTGTAGTTTATTGATGAATTGTTTCCAATCTGTTGATTTAGTGTTGTATTTGTATGTAGATGTATTTTTATTCCTTTTTATTTTTTGTTTATTTAGATTGATCTTGAAGGTAATCACTTGATGCTCAGATTGCTGACATGCATCAGGCTCCACTATCCAGTCCGTAATATTGTTGCATAAGTTATTAGATGTTATTGTTAGGTCTATTATCGATTCTCTCACTACTCCAAGTATGAGTTTTTGGTTGGTTCATTTCCACTGTTAATTATAGCCATATTGCTTTGTGCTATTAGGTCGCAAACTTCTTGTACTCTTTTATTAGCTTTGGCTGAACCCCATAATTGGTGCCAGCCATTGAAGTCGCCACCAATAATGTGGTTATATTTTTGAGTGCAATGAAGGAAGTAGTCCAGTTTATTTAAAGTGTCGTTGCTATCTATTTTTGGTTCAACGTAAGCGCTTGTGATATATTATGTTTTAGTATTGGTTCTAAATTGTACTATACTGAGATTTGCAGAGGAGTATTCAGGTACACCAAGAACTGTTCCAAAATCTTGTTTTATGATGACGCAGGCTTTTGTTTTATTATTACTATCATGGTATTGGTAGATATGGTATCCGGCAATATTTCGAACATGATTACTATTTCCAATATAGGGTTCACTAATTAAAGCTATTTTAAAATCATTAGTTATTATATAATTAAAGTTCATGATGCGCATTGTAGCATTTGTCCACATTGCATTGTATTATTTTTATGTTATTTATATTCTTAGTGTGTATTGTTTTGTCGCTAATAATATTATGTTGTGTTTTAGTATCCATAATCTATTTTCTGTTCAACTGTTTTTAATATGTGTATGTATTTAGGACATGTTTTTGATGTTGCACTATGGGTTATTTTCGTTGAGTTCAATGGTATATTTGTTTTAATGTTATGAATTTCACAATTTAGACATTTAAGTTTCTCTTTATTAGTTTTATTTGGGCATTCTTTGAAACTATGTGTTTTTGAGGCGCAATGAGAGCAGCAAGTGCTTTTTTTTGTACATTATTTGGTGGTGTGTCCGTACTCCGTACTGTAGGCATTTTAAACATTGAAGTATAGGCACGTGATTCTCAACATGTATTCGGTAATAGTCGATATTAAGTCGTCCAGCTTCAATTACAGTTTTCCAAATTTCCGGTTCAGTCATAAAAATCGCGTTGTATAAATTTTACGTTGTATAATACTTTACTGGTTACATAACTTACTTTCATGCTTGAGAATAAGTTTTAACAATATTTTGTGTTAGTCTATACGTTCCGGAATGTTGCAGTTTCGTTGTCTTATTCCTTGGCTTGATATACCCTTGGACACGAAGATTGTGTATTGAATCGAAGGAATCTCCTTATATTTTGTATGAATAGGCTCCAATGCAATAAATTTTTATATTTTGAATTTGTGGTGTTGCTGCATTGTAGATGCAGGCTAAGCCGTTATTTTGGCGTCATTGTGTTGACTGCTTTTGTGGTGAGTCGGAGGTAGAGGACGTGCATCAGGTCTTGTGGGAGTGTAGCCTATACGGGGAAGCGCGTAGGATGCTCTTGAGGGCTATAGTGGCTCTCCAGGTGGGCCCAGTCTACTATCCGGACCTCGTGGGATCCGAGGCGAACTTCAGGTGGCTGCGGGATTTCGCGCGTGAGTGGCACAGGTTACGGAGTGGCCTCGAGAGAGAGGCGAAGACCCGAGGAGAAGAGAGAAGACTGAACACGGAGGCCAGCGGTACCACTTCGTACCACACAGGCACGGGGTGACCTGGAAGGCACCGAAGGCGTTTTCGTATACGTCCGTCCCCGAATGGGGAGAGGGACCATAGGGACAAAGGAGACAGATTTAGAAATAATTTTTAGGGACTCAAGAAGTGCGCGCGGTAGAGGCCATTCCGCGCACATCTCCCGCTGCTTCGGCCTGTATAACCAAGATGGTTGCGTCAGGCTATGGGAGGTAGGTGGGTTTGTCCCTATCTACTATCTACTTCAGTGCCGACGCCGAGTGCGCACGCATACGAAGTGCTCCGCGTTCTTACCTTTATTGCTACTTTAAGTAATTCCTCTATTTCTGTGATTGCTATTCTGATAATTTTGCTAATTACTCTTGCTATTGTATGTTTGATTTGATATAGTGTAAAATCAGTGCGAATTTAGACGCTTTAAACAATATTTTGTGTTAGTGTAATCATAATCAGTGTAACAGCGAAAGAGACGCATTACTCGTAGGGAGTACTTAGTTTTAAGTTTTAATTTTATAAGGACTCGAACATTTTTGTGCTTTTGTTTTTCTTTCTTTGTATTGTTAATTATAAGTATCCAATTTGAATAGAACTATTAATTATCTGTATCATAACCTTATTTTGAGGTTAAACAGGTGTGAGCACGTGGAAATTGACGTCTGTCAGTCGACACTCGGCGTCATTGTAACATTGACAGGTGACGTTGACACTTGGTGCTTGACGTTGACGTGTGACAGGTAACAGCTTTCGGGTGTGCTCTATGACATTTAGTATAATATTGACGTTTTAGTGTTGCCACAATTAGATTTTAATCTGTGTTTATTTTTAGGATTTAGAAAATTTTTGTAAATTTCCGTCCACGGGCGTCCGTAGAAGTAATTTTATACTGACTTCTTTGATACGCGCCCCGCGCGGTTGCCGTATAAATTTTTATCTTAATTTTTGTTTTCTGTTTTCCGCTCATCTTAGTAGAGTTAATCAGTAGTTAAGTATCTTAGTAGTAATTGGTAATTTAGTAATAGTAGTTAATAGTAGTTTTCGTATAATATTTTATTATGAGTAGTTTAGGAGGAGGGGGTAAGCCCCTTCCTCCCCATGGGTTTAAACCAAGGTCCTCACTAAGGAGAACAACACCGAGAGCTGTACCAGGACCTGAACCAAGTAGGAACCCGAGCCCGCCCCAGCGGTCTCTGGTAACATCTGCGGCAGAAATTAGCGCTGCCGTATATGAGGCCGTGCTAGCGACCGTTTCGCCTGGCCGGTCCCCAATCGCTCCAGGGACAACTCCAAGTACTCCGGAGCAGCACCAGGGTGGTACTGGAAAAAGGGTCCTATCGCCGGACGATTGGACCACCGCCGCGAAAATAAGGAGGAAGTTAAACCCTAGGTCAGGAGGGACTTCGACGCCGCCGGGATACGGTACCACGATGTCGAGCGGTGAGGAGGAAGATGAGGAGAATACCAGTGCTGTTGCGGGCCTGTCTGATTTGTCTCGTGCAACGTCGAGGCAAATACTGACGAGAGCAAATGAGTCAGCGCGAACAATTTCGTGGGTCGTTGAAGGACCAACCTCCAAATTAAATAAGGCGGACCTGGCAGCCATCAACACCCAGCTGTCGGTGCTCATGGAAGCCGAGGTAGCAAGCAAGGCCTGGCAGCGAGAGCGATCGCGCGTACAGAAGGCGGAAGCGGAAGCTAAGGAAGTTAAGAAGAGCGCCATGGCGGCTGCAATGAGAGCTTCGGAGGCCGCAGCTTGAGTAAAAGCTTTCAGCACATGCCCGGGAGCAGTATCATACGCGGACAAGACGAGGAAGGGCGGACCGACAATAGCCCTATACCCGGCGGAAGGCAGCAAAATGAAGACCTCGGAGGAGACGAAGGGAGTCCTTAAGTCCTCAACAGCCCCCGCCTCGCTACAGATCATGGTGGACCGATTACGGCGTGTGGGTAATGCCGGGGTGATCATCCAAACGAACACAGAAGAGGACCTGAGAAAGCTAAAAGCAGTAGTCGATCGGCGCTTCTATAGTCAAGACGTATAACTCGCTTACTTAACTTACATACATCACCAACCTTTTTTTCCTAATTACGAACTCAACTATCACTAATCACTGTTAATTATTTTATGAACTTTTTTAACTATCGATCAAAATGAAGTGCGCTTCTTGTGACGAATTATTTACGGATGGAGTGCAGTGTGGTGGATGTAAAAAGCATTTCGACTTTGTGTGCGCTAACATTACTGAGGCTGGATATCGTAAACTTGGAGTAGATCGCCGAGCAGCATAGAGATGTTAATCATGCAAGAGTGCCCCTGTTCAGTTGTCCTCATCACCTGCAAGCCCGGCTATTTTGGAAACGATTCTTAGCGAAATTCGTGGAATAAAGGATCAACTATTGAGCTTACCTAAACTGTTAGACGAGATAAAATCCATCAAAACTGAGATCGCCGACCTTAAGAATACGTGTGAGTTTAATATTGCGAGCATCAAGGAAGTCGAGGAAAAATGTTTAGTAGTTCAAAACCAGTGCAGTGAAATTCATACCTTGAGAAGTGCACTCGAGTCTACTAACCAAGAGTTATCTCGTATGAAGGAAGATCTGGTGGTAAAAGATCAGTGGTCGAGGCTGAACAATATTGAAATTAAAGGAATACCATCGAGGAAAACTGAAAATCTTTTTTTAATAATCGAAAATTTATCGAAATTAATACAATTTGATTTGCCTAAGACGCAAATCAACTATATTGCTCGTGTCCCATCTTTCAACAACAAAGAGAAAAACATCGTTATCTCATTCAACAATCGATATATGAAAGAGGATTTCCTAGCTGCAGCCCGTTCATTCAAATTATTAAATACATCTGACCTTTCTGGGTTCGGTGACGTCAAACAAAGAATATACCTGAACGATCACCTCACTTCTGCGCACAAACAGTTATTGTCTAAAGTTAAAGCAAGCTGTAAGGAAAAAGGTTATTCATATGTATGGGTGAAATATGGGAAAATTCACACCAGGAAGAACGATATGTCTCATGTACAAATCATTTCCAGCGTCAAAGATTTAAACAAAATTGTTTAACGTGTTGCTATAAAATATTGAAAGTTGCTCATTCATGTTGTCACATTGATTTATCTTGCTTTAATAATTTACCAAATATCAGCTTTGCTTACTGCTTTTATATTCGAAAAATGTTGCTAATGCCTGTGTTGTTGAACCTGTTACTCGAGCGCTGTTCGCGCGCCTCGCTGGTTCGGAACCGGTTTGCTGCCATTAGTGTGTTGGCTATCTTGCTCTCGCTTCTTAGTTTCCTTGCTATTTTAGCTGCTTATCGTTGTTACATGCTACGCGACGAGTTGTTTATTGGAATAAGTCAACATTATTACCTCCTTTATTTGTGTTACTGGGTGTATTTATTAAGAACATGTACCGTCGCATATATTTATTTAATTAGTAATGTGCATATTGATGTGGGAGGTGAGTATTTGCGTATGCATGTTTTAAACTATAATAATTTATTTTTTATAAACCTAATATTTTGCGATTGTGGACAGTTCACGAACAAAAATGCTTGCTCACGATATGAATAGATTAAAGGTTTACTATCAAAATGCCAGAGGATTACGCACTAAGACATTGACATTCTATAGAAATGTTTGTTTATCTAATTACGATATGATAGTAATTACTGAATCTTGGTTAATCGAGGGGATCGGCTCGATCGGATTAATTTACGATCAGTTATATCCTTGTATTAGACATTCAATAAGTCCTCAGCAACATGGATTTCTGAAAGGCCGCTCAACAGTTTCCAACCTTGTTCTTTTGAATGAGACCATCGCTGATACAATGGATAATGGAGGGCAGGTGGATGTTATATACACAGACTATAGCAAAGCCTTTGACAGAATTCCACACCATTTATTAGTTTCTAAGCTATCTGCGATTGGAATTAAGGGAGATCTTTTTAGGTGGTTTTCATCCTACCTTAACAACCGGTCTCAAGCTGTAATTATTAATAATTACATTTCCAGTTGGGTTAACATACCTAGCGGAATTCCGCAGGGTTCATTGCTTGGACCTTTGCTGTTTTTAGTTTTCGTGAATGATATTGAGAAATGCTTCAGTTTCTCTAGTCTTTTATCATTCGCCGATGACATGAAGATCTTCGCTAGGATATCGTCGTCCATGGACGCTCAATCCCTCCAGGACGACCTCTTTAAATTTGAAGCATACTGTGACGTTAATTGTTTAGACCTGAACCCTGCAAAGTGTTGTCTCGTAAGCTATAGTAGGAAACGAAACCCTATAATCTTCAACTATGCCATAAGAGGCGAACAGCTCGGAAGAGAGACTAGCATACGCGATCTTGGTGTATTTCATGACTCGCGAATGATATTCGATGTCCATATCAACAGTATTATCGCTAAAGCATACAAGGCATTAGGCTTTATCAAACGCGTATCTCGTGATTTTAAGCAGGCTAAGACTTTGAAAATCCTTTATTGCTCATATGTACGCAGTCATCTAGAATACGCATCGCAGGTTTGGAACCCTAGATACTCGACCTACATTTCTAGATTGGAAAATATTCAGATTAAATTTTTACGTTATCTATGTTTCCGACTGTCCGAGCCATTTTCCTCCTCTGATTACCTGCTCCATTGCAAGAAGCATCATCTCATACCACTAGAGCAAAGACGTTTAATTGCTGACCTCTGCTTCCTGCTTAAGATCACATCCAATGTCGTCGATTATCCTCAATTGTTAGGTTCGATTTCCATTATACTGCCTCGTAAAATCTTAAGATCAAATGCGCTTATTTATCTTCCACAAGTTAATACTAATTATAGGCAAAATTCCTTTATATGGCGTGCATGTAACAACTTTAATAAAATATGTGTCGAATTCGATTTCGACCTATTTAATACTGGTTTTGAGAAAGCAAGGCGTGCATTGGTGGATGGTTTTTTTTTACATCGATAATGATCGATGGAAGGATTAATTAAGTGTGATCCCTAATTTGGAACAAATTTATTAAGTATGAGTATATATTGTGATTCGATTGTTTGTTTACCAGTTTGTAAACCATCTGTGTGGACCTGTAAATGGCTTCCTATAGTCTATTTAATCGCTATGTATTTGTTATAGTTGTTGGTCTTCCCAAAATAAATAAATAAATAAATAAAAAATAAAATAAAATACCTGACTCATTAAAGGTCAATGACCTCAAGACGAGATCGCCTCTAGTGGTCATAAGAGACCTGGAGGGGAAAGATCCATACCTGGAAAACACGCTCCGCGCCGTGTACACCCAGAACTTCGCGGACGATTCCGAGTGGCCTCTAGCAAAGATGAAGGCGGAGTGCCGACTGGCTTTCAGAAAGAGCCGTCAGGGGTCCGATAGATCGGCTATAGTCATTGCGTGCACACCGGCACTGCGGAGGGTGTTAGTTGGGAAAGGCCGACTGTACGTGGGATGGGAAGTCTGCCGAGTGGAGGACTTCACTACGGCCGTTTGTTGTGATAGATGTCACATATATGGCCATAATGAAAAAAGGTGCCGACAGAAGAAAGCCACCTGCGGAAGATGCGGCAGCAATTAACACAAAATAGCGGAGTGCAAGTCGGAAAAGCAAGTGTGCGTGACATGTCAACGTTTCGGCCAAAAAGGGGCAGATAATCACAACACCGGAGCACGTGATTGCAGGCCTGCCTAAAGACAGAACGTATGTCTTCATAGAATAGTTCAGTTGCTCTTCTTTCCATTTTAATGGGCAGTAGAATCAATACGCCTTGTAAAAAATACATACAAATGTTTCCTTTGAAATAGTAGTCCTTGATTGTGTGCGCAGTGGATAAATTTTCTCTCTTCACAAAAGTATGGATGAAATGTACAGAGATTTTTTATAGTATGAATTAGAACTGTGTATTGGGGTGTTTGAACTAATTTATTTAATTTACTGAGTGTGAAAAAGTCGTAGTCTAGAATGAGGGTTTATCGAAAAACTGAAGTTTAGCCATATAATATATTAACGGTAACAGTCAAAGTTTGAATTAATGAATCACAAAACTATATAAATCGTATTGAAATGAGCTCTTACCGCGATTCATGCTGGCATAGCACCATTTGTTGTCTCAAATTGGAATCAATTTATCTAATTATACAATGTGCAAATCAACTTATATTGTTATCTTATATTTATTGTTTATTATTATGCATTATATTTATTTATCATATATTTAATATATGTTGAGCATAAATTATCTATGGGTCAGTCCAAAGAAATTAACTATTATCGCACTTATATTTGATAACTCAATGAATTCTAAAAATAACTTTTTATACTCGGTGGAACAGAACGACCGACACACCCGAGGTTCCTGGAGAGTACTTTTAGTCTTTAATATGATGTAAAAAAAAATTATAAGTCCAATAGTTTCGGAGATTTTAAATAACAAACTTTTTGAAAAAAAAATTAGTGCTTACAACCCTGAGTCAGCTGTTTTTGGGACGTACTAGGTTTTTAATGTGTCATTGACTTCTTCATTTCTAAAAACGAAATAAACTAGTTTGTGATTTATAAGACTGCTTTCATGCAAATTCTACCAGACAATCAATAAACAAGGCAGTCTAAATGCTTAAATCGATTTACAGACTAACAGCCGGTTTCTGATTTGAAAAAAGTAGATCTACTGCTTATTCTCAATAAGCTAAGTTTTCTTAATTACACGAGTCAAATAGTCCTAGTTTTATTAAAAACTGCTATCAGCTGATCATCAAAAAAAAAATCGGAAACGAAAACTAAGTGATGTTAGTTTGAGACGTTTAACTTTAAATTCTCAATTAAGAAACCGATTGTAAAATTTCCTAAATTATTGTAGAGAGATCAGTCTAACATTAACCTACGTTATTTTAAAGGAGCAGTTCTCCAAAAAAATTGTTTGAATGGGATAATACTCCTTTAAAAACGGGATCGTTCATTAAGCTCGATAAACTCACAAATCTTCCAGCGATTCATCATTAACACAAATGAACTTTGTTTTAAATAGCATTTAAAAAGAACATTAAAAAATGCGTGATATCAAAAGACAAATAAAAAAAATGTGAACAGAGTTCGTCCCTCAAAGCCCCATCCGCCCGCCAGCCGACAGGCGGCTTCATTATTTTATCGGTATTTTCTGGCCGATCAGTTGCCGCCGACCTTTTGCGTTGGAGTGTTGTTGCGCATCGCCGCCGACGCACCGCTGCGAAGTGTTTTTTTGTCGATTTTTGTTTTGTTCTAGTGCATTTTTAATTGAATTTTAATTAATAAGATACTAGAGTGTTCGTCTTGAGTGTAAAGTTTAGTTTAGTGAAGATTGTGTTTAGTTTTGTATGAAATGTGATGTGTTTTGCGCGTGCATGCACTGGCATTGAAAAGAGCGTGCTTAGCTCAGTCTTCAGAGAGGAAGTAAATAATTAAATTAAATTAATGTATTTCGCGGTTCTTAGTAACCTGCACACAATCGATATTGCGCATGCGCGTTATAGGGCTGTCAACACTTAGAAATTTAAAATTTTTACTCCATTTTTACACATCCTCTATTTTTAAATATTTGTCAAATAAAATGAACGTTTGCATGTAACCTAACTTGAAACTTCCGGCTGTGTCGGTCATTTTGTTCCTTCCAGTATGTAAACGAAATTAACTTATATCAACAAGCAAAACTCTTAACACGGCTATTCACATAAAATTATAACGTCATTTATTAGAAACTAATGTGAAATGTATGTTAACGTTTGAGAAATGTGTGTTTCCACTTTGACTGCTGCTTAAGATAGTATAGTAGGGTAGGTATAGATAATTTTCTTTTAGCTTGTGCAATCGTCAGATTTATTTTTTTCTCGTCAAAGTAAATTATTCGTATGCAACTCCCAACCTACAATGGCTTCGGATCCTACCACAAGCACTCGCGATATCTTGGGACAAATCACTTCGCTAGTCTTCGTAAATGTCACTGTCTAAAAATGCGTACTTTTAAATACTCGTGGAATGGGTTTACGGTATAAGTGTTTCAGCGAAATCGTACTTGCAAGACTCAGTCAGCCTAGTACGTCTCATCTCTAGTATGAATATAGTTGTTAACCGTCGTGATGCTTGCGTCTTCGTCCCGCTAGGGCGTGCTGATGTGCAGTCGCAGTGACACTAGAGCTCCCAGCTGGCTTAATGTTGTTGTGTGCCACAACATACTCCCGTTGCGTTGCACAGGTTTAATTTATTGGTAAGGGACATATGTTATCGTATGCCCGAAGGGTAGTGCCTTTCTTTGTGTAGATTTCTGCTACTCGATGTGACGAATCGACTCTGGAATGAAGCTTGGAGATGCGACTCAATGATCACAGAAGAGGTGAGGTTTTATTTTTGAACCAGGGATCCAACTTTTAACTTATCGCCTTTTGGTAATTTTCATTTCAATTTGGCGATTGTTATGTCTCCAATATGTTCCTTCAGCTTGAATACGATCGAAGGGTTGTAGTCGATTTATGTTGATATCTGCTATTTGTGAGGAAGTGAGATTTTGGAGATGTGGGTGTTGAGGTATCTTCAATGTTTCAGAAGGTGTGCAAAAGGAGACGAAATAATAACTACGGTTTCGTAATAAATATCGGCGCGTGAGCATACGAGTGTGTTGCGTATCGATCCGAGCGACATGCGCTTTGCGTTGTGGTCAGTTTACTTGAATGCAAAGGAATGCGTATAAAAACTCGAACAATTGAAGTGCGTAAGGCGGCTACTATACCGCGCCAAGCTATGTTCGTGCGTTATAATGCTATGCCAAAGATTTTATTAGATTACGTTTTAAATTATTTTCTTGCTTATTATGTGTGTATTATATTTCGATGTTATTTAATAAATATTTGTTATACTGTAAATATATAGATATAAGTTTTTATAAGGTTTTAGAATGTAAGTTGTAAATATTAGTGTAAGTTAATTTTATTGTATACTAGCTGACCCGGTGAACTTCGTATCACTTACCTCTTAATAAAAACCATATTAATATTGAAAAATATTGCGTAAACTGACCACTACACGACCATAAATATTGATCGTCAACTGAACGTTTGACAGCTAAGAACAGTTTGTATGGGAAAGTCAAATTGTCGTTTTTATTATTATACTCGCAATTTTGTTATATTTTCTCATCGTTTAAACCTCTTCCAAGAATATTTCAATCGACTTCCAAGAATATTTCAAGACTAAAATTTGTCAAATCTGTTCAGCAGTTCTCGAATTTTAGCGAGACTAACGAACGGAAATTCATTTTTGTTTATATAGATTTGTGTGAGTATAAATTGTAATATTATAATGGTTGCCACAAGATGAACAGCGTCCGAGGACATTGGGATAAGTGGACGAGAGTTTAACACGGGTTCTATTTGAATCAAGCACGTATTCATCACCTCGTACTTTAAATGTATAAGAGACAACATTCGTCGTAAGTGATGTTTTACTGATTTTACAGCCGATTCCTAAAGACAGCAAAAGCGCGTTGTATAAGGTTGAATCAAATAAAAGTTTGTACATTTTTGTGGAATATTATCAGAAGATGTCTTTAGCGTTGATTTAGTTTGATTGCATGCGCTAACAAAAGTAGTATCATTATAAGAATAAATAGTTTGTGGTAGACCGCGACGCGCTGTCAAACGTTATAAATCCGCCAAAAGAACGGCTTTTAATTCTAAACAAACAAACACATATGTCTTAGAGACACCAAGGAGGAATAGCTCGGAGGTGGTGTTCCGAGTAGCCCCGTGCCTGTGTCCATACTTGGACACGGGAAGTTCGCTTTGGCTGGGGCGCTCGAGAACCGTGGGCGAGGTCCGGGGTAGGGCTTCACCCCCATCCATGGGCATGCATTATTTGCGCAATGTCTGATAATGAGAATGGAACCGGCAACCCCGGTTTTCCACAGTAGCCAGGGGCGTCGAATAATACTTGTCGGGATGTTTGAAGTCCCGTCTACCCTCAGCGTAAGTCGTCGTCTGGGTGGCCATGCTCGTGTGCGGGCGGGCATTCATACAACGCGCGCCTATCTCGTAAAAGCCTAGGCGCAATGCTCTTCTCCGCAGCTGATGCGAAGGTGGTTTGAGGAAGAACTCAAGGTGCTGGTTGTTGCTGAAGCTCGCTTGTTATTTGCTGGTGCAAGAATATTGCCCCTATAAATACACTGCCTCAATTAGGGCGTTCGCTCGAGGCAGTGAAAGGCGTGCGAAGGAAAGACACCTACAGGTCTGCGGTGTCCAATGAGTTGGAGCGACTACGCACGCGTGACGGCGGAGGTGTTGGT
Source organism: Diatraea saccharalis (assembly GCA_918026875.4). Classification (NCBI taxonomy): domain Eukaryota; kingdom Metazoa; phylum Arthropoda; class Insecta; order Lepidoptera; family Crambidae; genus Diatraea; species Diatraea saccharalis. The sequence continues at coordinate 115,943 of OU893353.1, forward strand.
TGTGGAGTGTCTCAGGCAAGGACGGAATGCTGTTGAGTCTAGAAGAAAGTTGTCGAGTAGACAGCGACTGAGAACAGAGTACGCAAGACTGCAAGATCTGTGGTGGCAATGTAGTAGTCGAGCAGCGGCTGAAGTGATCGATGGTCACTGCAGGGGATTGAAACACTCTATCGAGGAACTGGAGGCCTATTGACGTCCAATACTCGAGAAGATGTTTGATGCTCCCGGACCCAGCCCAGTCGCTCTGCGAGTGAAGGCAAGTGGAGCCCGAGGGAGGGTCGTAGGATGCTAATCTGCTCTGGGAGTCGTTCACCGCCGATGAGACGAAAACCGACCGACTCGATACGCGCACCGCCCCAATGGGTCTCCAGCTCAACTACAATATGAGCTCCTTGTTGTCGATGATGCCGGATGGTAAGCGTAAAAAACCAAACTATCCTACTGGCCGATGTTTTCGCATTGGTTGGCTTTGGCTTAGGCAGGTGGATTGCTTTGAAAAATGGCGCTACTTCGGCGTAGACTTTCAGGCTCCTGGATGCGTTGTTTTGGAGCATGAGATCAAAGGAGCCTTGAACAACATTTCAAAGGCTCTTCTTAAGCCCTAGGAGTGACTGGAGGTCTTGAGGAGACACTTGCCGCCTCATTACCATTACGCTATCACGTTACTGTGCTTGGTACGATAACGGACGATAGGTTGGGCATGCTCGATGTACAGATCTGGACTGCAGTGAGGAAGTGGTTTCTTTTTTATTATGTTCGGCCTTACATACTCGGCCGAGCCCTACATTCCCTCCGACTTATTAGCAGGCCTTTATAACTACTCTTCCATTCCAGTTCTATCACTTTTAAGTACATTCGTTCTGCATACTTTGTTTTTCTATCATTATTCTCATTCATACCTCGAGCGACAGGGATTTCCGCATTTGTAATATTAGTCAATTCTTTCCTTATTCTATTTTTTTTTATTTTAATATAACACGTTTCTTTATTGTTTAATTTTTTTCACATTTTGTAATTATATCTATTTATTATTTTTGTAATTTTACTATTTTTGTTTTTACTTATACTATTTTTATTTTTTTTATTTCTATTTTCTTATGGTATTTATATTAATTGTTCTTACAAATTTTTCATTCTTTATTTCAATTGCATTTTGTTATCTTAGTGATTACATATTTGTGTTTGTTGTTACAATTCTTTACTACGCTAATGCAATGTTTTCTACCTTTTTACTATACTTATTATTCTATTCTTATTCTATTTTACATTTCTTTGCTATACTTATTGTCTAATACATTAACTGTTTATTAATTATTGACTATGTTGATTATCCTATTTTACTATACTCCATTATCAGTGTTCATCCTTTTTATCCCCTTTTTTGTTTAATTTCTCTTTTTAGATTTATATTCTTCTATCGTATTTTTCTATTCTAGTCTATTTGTTTTATCCTGTTTATTTCGTTTTATTGCTATCCTAATTATTTTAGTAATTGTTTAGTTCAATAATGTAATGTTTAATAGTTCATTTGATAAGAACACTGTATATATGATAAGCAAACATATGTATTACTTTTCCTTAATTGGTTTTATTCCTAGTATTTTAATTTATGTTCCAATTTACGAGGGTCAAACTGAAAGTTCTTAGAACTGGCCATTTATAAACAATATAATAAAAAAATAATTCTAAAATTTGAAAATATAACTCTTTGCCAATATTACTGAGTATATATTTCATTCATTTGTCATTTGTTTTACGATTTGGCGGCAAATTGAAAATTGTCTGTGTCACGTCATCATGAATTTAACACGAGAAAATTTTCGTGCAATGATTTTTTATGACTTTCGATGTCATTTAAGTCAACAAGAAAGTTATGATAGACTACGATTGGCCTTTCACGATGAAGCCCCATCTCGTGCGACTGTTTACAACTGGTTTAATGAGTTTAAACGTGGTCGCACTAATCTCACTGATGATTTACGTGAGGGACGGCCTTCTACGGCGACGACTGAAGATAACATCTGTGTTGTGCGGCGTATGATAGAGACTGACAAAAGAGTGACCTATCAACAGATTCGGACAAGCTTAGGCATCGGTATGAGTCAAGTGCACAAAATCCTCCACGAACATTTAGCGGTCAGGAAGCTTTGCGCCCGGTGGATACCTCATAATTTGACTGAGGCTCAAAAACTCCATCGTGTGGATTGGTGTCGTAAAATGATTGAAAGATTTAACGGAGGTGACTCAAATGCTGTGTTCGACATACTAACAGGTGACGAAAGCTGGATTTACTGTTATGATCCTAAAACCAAAAGACAATCTGCTCAGTGGGTGTTTCCTTTCGAGGAGTTGCCAACTAAAGTGAAGAGAGATCGAAGTGCGGGAAAAAAAATGGTGGCCTCGTTCTTTGGAAGGATAGGTCATTTTGCAACAATTGTGTTAGAGGATCAAAAAACAGTTTCTGCAGAATGGTACACTACCAATTGTTTGCCACTTGTCTTGGAAAAAGTTCGAGAGAAACGACCTCGCAGTAGGATCCTCCTTCACCACGACAACGCCTCGTCGCACACCGCCAAGCGAACGATCGACTATTTGGCGACATCAAACGTTGAATTACTGGGTCACCCGCCGTATAGCCCCGACCTCGCGCCTTGTGATTTTTATTTATTTCCAAAAATTAAAGAAAAACTTAAAGGAAAGCGGTTTATGAATGCTGAAGAAGCGGTGGCTGCGTATCGCGATGCCATTGAAGAGACCCCTAAGGACGAGTGGGCAAAGTGCTTTTCCCAGTGGTTCCATCGCATGCAGCGGTGTATTGACGTGAATGGACAATATTTTGAAAAGATATAATAAAACTAATAACTGGCTAATGTAATCAGTTTTTGATTTTCTAAGAACTTTCAGTTTGACCCTCGTAAAATTAAAAGTATCGATGATCACGCTCTCTCTACAATCGAGTAATTAAGTAATCGAGTAACTAAATCTATCAACAGTTGATTTACGTTGATAGATTCAAAAAAAGGATTATTCACATTATCATCATCAACATGTTTCTTTATTAGTTGCATATTTATTGCAATAGGTATAGTCGTTTGTTTGAGTACATTAGTTACATTTTTTTATATAAACTAATGTTTTTAGTTATATTTTTTCGAGAGTACATAACTACATTTTTAAGGTTAAGAAATGTTTGATTCTATTTATCACCGTCAATGAAAACATTTATTTTAATTGTTAAAATATGCATAAATATATTTCTGTCTTTATAAAAACAAGGTTCTATATCTGCAAATTTACAATTAAAATAATTGCTATGATAGAACTGTACAAGAAACACCGACAATTTACTAAGTTTTATTCAGCATTATGTGTAAATTTGATTTCAATTTTAATATTTTCGTCGTACATACCAGTTCCTAATATCACTATATAATGTTTCGACTTACTTATTGTTTTACAGCGATGGTGTTAATGGGGAAAGAGAACAATTATGTGCATATATATTCAGATGTTGCAGTTAAGATAATTTACGTATAGAGAAACATACATATTTGGTCTTCTCTATATTTAGTGTCAAACTGTTTGCAGCGAGCTACTGTGATACAACATTGAATCCATTTTTTGCCGATATAAAACTTCGTCTCATGTATCCCCAGAAAAAATAAGGGCAGTATCATCCGCATATGATATTATTTACAATTTTGTAGCCTTAACTGATAAATATCATTTATGTAGCACAAAAATTAAAAGTCGGACCGATTATACTTCCTTGTGGAATGCCGAAATTAAGTGTTTGTTCGCTACTTAAGTGATTTCCTATTTTAACGCACTGTGAACGGTGACAAATAATCTTAAAAAAGAGGCAACCAAAAAGAGAAACCACTCGACTTTTTGAAATGAGTTGCATGGATAAAACTTTATTAGAACAATATCGCAAAATACTAAAACCTTGAATAATTCAAGTTCAATATTGGTCCATTTGAGTCAAATTGGCAAATTCAAAAGCTTGACAAATGGTTACCCCACGAACTCGATGATTGCCAGCGCGAAGTACGCGACGAGACGTGCCTTACACTGCTCAACTGGCATACAAATGAAGGAATTCTGAACTGCATTATTACTTGTGACGAGAAATGGATCCTGTCGCCGTTGTAAAGTCTTCTACCCGGCAGACCTCCCAACCCACGTACACTAGCCCTATACGGAGCGCCCGCGAACATGCAATGACCATGGTTGCACTGCTTGGAGTGTTTCCCCCAAGTCTGGATCGTTCCCCTCCAGGTTCCTTATGACGAGCAGAGGTGACCTACCCTTGAGGTCGTTTACCTTCAAGGTATTTGAGATTGCTTGATTTTTTTCATATCCTCAGCGGAGTGGGTTTGTACTATAATACCTTCATTCCCGACTTTGCGCAGTCTATCCACCTTTATTTGAAGTGCCGGGTATAGAGCTATCGCAGGCCCTCCTCTTCTCACTTTATCTGCATAAGAATTTCCCCCTGGTGCAGCCTAGCAGCAGTCACAGCCTCTGATGCTCTCGTAGCAGTCGCCAATGCTTCCTGCTTTACATTTTCGGCTTCAGCTTCCATCTTCTGTACGCAGCTACGCCCCAGGCCACGTTCGCCATCTCCGCCCTTGTATTGGCTTTATCTATGTCATTTTTGCTGGACTCCGGTGTTAGGCCCAAATGTGCCACCACCTCCATTAGGACCGATAGCTGGTTGTTTATAGTCGCAAAATCCGTCTTATTTAATTTAGAGGTGTATCTCCCAGCTACCCCTGATGTAGCCCTCGCAGACTCATTGGCTTTTGCCAGCAGTTGGCGGGAGGTCGCACGCGTCAGATTCGATGACTTTTCCCCGTGCCAGAGTCTTCTTTCTAGTCTTCCTACTACATCTCCTCGCCACTTGATAACGCTGTCCCATAGCCCGGTGGAGTCAAATCCCGGTTCTCGAGGTCAGCTTCCTTCTCGTCGTACGAATTGTGGCGGTCCACTCATCTGGCGAAAGAATCCTCTTACTCGTTCCCAAACCCCCCTAGGGCAGCTCCGGAAAACCCGGCGTCATCTACGGGGCAGGTGGTAATCGTCCCGGCGAAAGCGTGTATTACCGTCTAGGCGATTTATTAAGCTTCTAACTGGGTCCCCTCACCACACTGGATATACCCCTTGCTGTTGCATTGGCTCGTGATAGTAGCTGCCTCGACGTTGCCCGGGACAAGTCATCTAGCTCCTGTTCCATCTCGTCCCCGCTGGAGCAAGGCATGCTGAAGTCAGGGGGAGTCAACCATCCCTCTTCCCTAGGGTTTAGCCGCTTCTTCGTGTGGTAGAGGACCATTCGTCCGGTGACAACACTCTCTTCCCTGGTCCGCTTGTTGGAGGCGCTTGAGGGTAGCAGACATTGGAAGACCGGCTGGAGACGAACGCCCTGGGGAAAAACTGGCCACTATTGCCTTGTATACAGACGCATGTATCTCAGCCGCTGAGGCTACCAACGACTTCTGCGGTGGGCTTGGGATCTTCATTCGATGTGGTGCTGTCCTAGGTGGCGTCCTGAGTGAAGACCTGGGCTTGAAGACCGTTGGACTTACTCCCGCCTCCGAGCGACTCATTCTAAACTAGGGTTTTGTACACAATCGAATTTTTATATCTACCAAAAACTACTACCAGACAGTCTATTTCCTACTTTATACTACCATACTTAATGCCTTATAATATGATAAAGGGGTGGATTTCCCGACACAAAAAATTGCGTGGCATCGATGAAATCGGTATTAAAAAACCTAGTTATAGCGTTCTAATATTTTTTTCTGATTAGGTGAAATAGTGAATTATGTGGAGCACTAAATATTACATTAATGGAATTAATGAGTATTTACTTAAAAATTACTAAACCTCGAAATATTTCATTCCCGTGTTTGTCCACAATCCACCTTGATTTGTATTATACTTGATTGATAAAAATCTATTGGTTATTTATATTATATCATACTTTTATTTCATACGTGAATAGTTAAAGTATTGTTACGGAATACATTTATTCAAATATTTAAACAATAAAACGAATAGGCAATAAAAATCCATTTGTCCCAGAACTTCCTTTCATCGACGTGGCCTAAGCTTGTTTTAGTTTTTTTTTTATCTAACGGCGTGCGGTTACCCATTTTGTGCGCTAAATGTATGTATATTAGTGTCGCCTATGTGCCCGGCCTGGAAGGACTTACATATGTGCCTGCGTTTTTGGGCCATAAATGTAAGTATTCAGTTTTTCAATCACTGGACACTTTTTCTTTCATCGACGTGTCTAGGTATAACTTCTATTTGAATAAGTTTATCCTCTTGATTAAGTATTCTGATATTCGCCATTTCTGTTCTGTTTATTTGTGAAATATTTATAACGTCGAATAATTAATACATTTTTTGTTATTTTATATTTTTGCCTTGGTTTTCATCGCTATGCTTTCATTTCCGCGGTTTCCGTGGGCAAAATTTGCTATGGTAATGAAAAAAAAGACACGGAAATGAAAAAAAAATCATTGCCATGCCTTGTAAAACAAGTTAGTTTCATTGCCGTGGTCAGATGTTTCATTTCCGTGACTTTTGTTTTCATCGCCATGGTATGGTTAAGCAAAGAAAACATCTTTACATGTAATACAGGTGACGAGTTTTACTGTACAGTCAACTACAAAAAAATGTTTCCACGTGAACCATAAATATTGATCTTTAGATACCCTAGCACACGTATACAGCGTGTAAAGGAACGAACAAAAACGAAGAGAGATGGTGGACTAGATTTTATCTTTAGACTTTAAAAATGTTATCGTTTTGCTTTGCATTGATGTGCAAATTGAAAAATCATGTTGTGTTATGTTAGTTGTTTGTAGTTCATGCAATTGCTATTGCATCTTTTGAAAATCCTATTTGTTAATATTTTTTTGTAGAAGAATTGAAATAAATGATTCTGCTTTTATTCTATAAACTTTTTACTCCTTTACCTTTTACGCAGATAAATTACAAATAGGTACTTAGTTCGCAAAATATAATATCATATTTTGTGAGCAGGTGTAGTTAGTTCACTATAAAAATAATATTAGGAGGATAGTAAACATTGTGAATCAAGTGTAAGTTTATAAAATATTAATTACGCATGTTTAATATGGATTTTCATTTCCGTTGATTGATTTCATTGCCGTGGCACACAGTTCTTTCATTGTCGTGGACTTTTGTTTCATTGCCGTGCTTGCATATTTCATTGCCGTGGCACGAGATTTTGAAACTAGTATATCTAGTTCAGTTTTTAAGTTATCTGTTAGATATTAAGCAAGAATACATATATTATCGAAAACTTTAAAAAAACGTTTTCGTTTTCTTTAAATCTTTAAAGAAAAAAAAATCCATGGAAATGAAGATTTTAAGGGACTTGTTGAAATTGACCCAAAGGGAGGAACATAAAATAACACTACTAATTAAAAGTTTATTTTATTCGCACGAAACAATATGCAGCACGAAACAAATTCTCTTGTATATTGGTACTGCTAAACAGACAAACAATTTAAAAGAACTGGCCACTTTCATCATGAAAGTATACCCACCAAATTGGTTTGACATCAAGTCAAAATCCTCTTGTAAATTTGGTCTGATTATTATCTTTAATATGGTCAAAAGGATTATGTACTTGTGAGATGATTTAAAAAGTATTGTCTTCAATCCCAGTGAGATAGGGACCCAAAGTGACAGCTCAGTGGACGGACTCGAGTTACACGAGTCCAATTCATGCCCTGCATCTACTAAGTGGATCAGGGAGCGAGCTGAGAAGCACACGGGCCGCGACTTCGTGCAGTTCATGCATTGCCATATTAACGCGCACTATTCGCCCGTGCGCAATTTTAGGGGGCGCAGGGATGGTGGGGTTGAGTTGAACTGCCGTGCAGGTTGCATGGTCAGGGACACGACTGCCCATCCTATCCAACAATGTGTTCTGTGAACATATACGGGGCCCGAATCAAACGTCACGACTTTGTGGTGAATTACCTTGATGGTTGTAGGACCGAGATGGGTTGGAGTGTGGTGCGGAAGCCGAGGATAGCTACCTCTGTCGGTCTGAGGAAGCCAGACATCTTCCAGGGACGGTGTAGGTGTGATCGTTGACGCACAAGTTGTCACAGGGCTGCTGGACAATGCTCATCATGAGAAACGGCACAAGTACGGGTCTCATGCCGAGTTTCTACAGTTGCTAGCGGACATACTGGGACTTCCCGGCACGACTCTCATGTGCTTGTACCGGACTTCTGCGTTCCCCGTTAATTCATAATGATTACTACTTTTCACGCTTACGAAGTATGTGTCAGCTAGCTTTCAAATAGCCCTCGCGGATGTTGACGCAATGTGATTTCTGCCCAGTGCTCTGAATGTCAACGTGAAGAAATTCAAGCGAGCGCGGGTAAACGGCGGGAGTAACTATGACTCTCTTAAGTGGTGAGATGGTGACCACATGTGGGTTTGGTGGTGCCCACTAGAGCCAAATTGTAGAGAGTAGTACACGAACGTTACCTGTGAGAGAGGGGTGTATAGGTGTCTTCTCTTCTTCGTCGCAAGTTGTTTATAACAGGTGTAAAACCCAACTCCTACCCTAAGCATGCTCGTGACGTCGCTGCTTTCACTAATAAGGGGGGGAGTGGCAACGAATCTAAATGCGGGGTCTGGGGTAGCCTTGCGGATCCGGAAGTTGACACGTCTCTCTGATGCGATCTCTATGGACAGAAAGGCGGCACAGCGCAAGTCAGTCTCGAGAGCTTGGAGACACCAAGGAGGGAACGCTTGGAGATGGTGCTCCGAGTAGCCCCGTGCCTGTATCCATTCGTGGGTACAGGAAGTTCACGGTTCGCTTGGGCTGGGGCATACGAGAAACGTGGGCGAGGTCCAGAGTAGGGCTTGCACACCCACTCACGGGCATTTTTTTATTTGACGCACCTACCGAGAATGATAAAGGAATCGGCAACTCCGGTCTTCCACAGGAGCCGGAGGCGTCGTATAAAACTCGTCGGGGCGTTTGACGTCCCGTCCGCCCCCGGGGGAGAGTCGTCATTCGAGTGGCCATGCGCGCTATGCGAATGGGCCTTTGGAGCAAAAACTGGCTTGGGGGTGCATTCAAGGCGCGCCCATCCAGGCTAATGCGCAATGCGCTCCTCCACAGTGAAAGCGTGGCTTGAGGAAAAGCTCAAGCTGCTGGCGGCTGCAGAAGCCAGGCTGATATTTGCCGGGGAGAAGTGCACGAATGTTGCCCTAATAAATGCACTGCCTCAACTTGGGCGTACGCTCGAGGCGGTCAAAGGCGTGCGGAGGAAGGACACCTACAGGTCTGAGGTGTCCATTGAACTAGAGCGACTCCGCACGTGTGACGGCGGAGATGTTGGTGGTAGCCACGCCGTCACCGAAGAGGGTAACAGCATGGACAGTAGGGGGTCCCCGGTAGTACAGCGGGGGCGGAGGCAGCGTCAGCGACGGGGATCTGAAGGCGAGCCGCTGGACGCTAATACTGGACTGGACATGGCGGAGGGTCCTAACAGTCCAAATTATCTCCGTATCGTGGACGTTCTTCTAGTAAGGGCAGAAGCGAGGATGACAAGAAGGGCCATGACGGGGCCTGATGATGCCCAAGGAAGCCGGCGCAGCTGGCGTAGCAAAGACGATAGGACCTGCAAAAATACTGCTGAGACCGGGAGGAAGTTGATGAGTAAGCAGCGACGGAGAACTGAGTACGCAAGAGTGCAGGATATGTGGCGGAAATGTCATAGTCGAGCAGCGGTTGAAGCACTCTATCGAGAAACTGGAGGCCTGCTGGCCTCCAATATTCGAGAAAGTGTCTGACGCCCCTAGACCCAGCCCGGTTGCTCTGCGAGCCGCAAGGCAAGTGGAGCAGGAGGGAGGGTCGCGGGCCGTGATTCAGCTCTGGATATCCTTTACCGCCGACGAGGTGAAAACGGTCCGACTCGACACGCGCACCGCCCCGGGCCCAGACGGTATTCGTCTAGAAGACTGGAGAGCAGTTCCTGCACATTCGAAAGCAGAAATGTTCAATGTGTGGATGACCGAGGGGGAGATACCTGAGACTGCGCAGACCCCGCATTTAGATCCGATGCCCCCCAACCTTATTAGCGAAAGCAGCGACGCCACAAGCATGCTTAGGGTAGGAATTGGGTTTTAAACCTGCCACTAGTGCTCAGCCCCTTTGACGACTCACAGGATGTGTTGATCCGTCCATCACTGCAACCACGTGTGAACGGCACGTCTTTGTGAGTCGGAAGTAACTATAAACAACTCGCGACCGATAGATCTGCCAAGAAGAGAAGACACCTATACACCCCTCTCTCACAGGTAACGTTCGTGTCCTACTCTCTACAATTTGGCTCTAGTGGGCACCACCAAACCCACACGTGGTCACCATCTCACCACTTAAGAGAGTCATAGTTATTCCCGCCGTTTACCCGCGCTTGCTTGAATTTCTTCACGTTGACATTCAGAGCACTGGGTAGAAACCACATTGCGTCACACCGTCCCTGGAAGATGTCTGGCTTCCTCAGACCGACAGAGGTAGCTATCCTCGGCTTCCGCACCACACTCCAACCCTTCTCGGTCCTACAACCATCAAGGTAGTTCACCACAAAGTCGTGGCGTTCGATACGGGCCCCGTGTGTTCTGTGAAATTGCTGGATAGTATGGGCAGTCATCTCCCTGACCATGCAACCTGCACGGCAGTTCAACTCAACCCCAGCATCCCTGCTCCCCTAGAATTGCGCAAGCGCGAATAGTGCGCGTTAATATGGCAATGCACGAACTGCACGAAGTCGCGGCAAGTGTGCTTCTCAGCTCGCTCCCTGGTCCACTTAGTAGATGCAGGGCATGAATTGGACTCGCGTAACTCGAGTCCGTCCACTGAGCTGTGCAGGGCTTCACGCCAGTTTTATTTTATTATTCCTGTTTATCTCTTATATTTTGTCTTGTTCTAATTATTAATCCTATATTAATTTTAATTCTATTTGAGTTTGGATCACTGGGCATATATGCATTCATATATTTAGTGATCCGAGCTTTTCCTGCTTTGTTGTTATTCTTATTTTGAGTTTGTTTTGTAGCATCATCATTATGCTCATGTTCAAATTGTCCCGTCCTAATCTTATTTTTAACATAAGTTCTCCCAAAAATTTTCTAGTTATGTTTTTGTTTTGTTTATTTTTATTCCGTGTTTGTAGTATGGCTTGGTTTGTATTCCCATGAATATTCTTCAAGGCATATTGCATATTGTTTTTCGCTTCGTGTATTTATGATTGCTTTTGTGTGTTTATGTTTTATAATATTTGTTCTATGTGTTTTAGTAGTCGTGTAGTCTATTATGTTCTTTTGTGTTTGTGTGTGTCTTACTCCTTGTAATTGTCTGTTTTGTTCCTTTTTAATTGTATGCGGTGGTGGAACGGGCCAGACACTCCTATTTTCCTCTCGTTCTGCATTCGTTGCTGAACGCATTATGGTCCGTTTGGTCTTGTTTGGCGTGCACACAGTTGCAGCACTGCGGAGGAATCCCTGCTTTCCTGTCCAGACATTTTGTCCGCAGGTGAAGGTCCCGGCAGTGGCTGCATCTGTCTGCACTTTCGGAGCAAAATTTCCCGCCATGTCCAAATTTCAAGCACCTTCTACATTGGATTAATGGCGATTGATCCTCCACTTTTAGTCTTTCCATTTCCAAGTACAGGTGCCCTACGTTTATCATGGCATTCCATATTCTGGGTTTTGTTTGAAGAATTAGATGGCATCGTTCTTGGTCCCGTGTTTTGCGCCTGTACTTTATTTTCATTCGTCTATCTTCTTCGTTGGTGTTCTCGAATAATTCCGGGTTCTGGTTTATTATCGATGCCATGATTTCCTCGTCTGTCAATTTATAAATAACATTCTTTATGATCACCAGAGGGTCTTTGTTGGTGACTTTTTCTATTTTTATACCTCCTCCGGACACTAGTAGAATAAAGAAGAGACAACCAAATTAGAAAAAAAAATAGAATGGATCCTGGGAAGGATTTGATTCGAAATCCCGACTCTCCAGGCCCAATATTGACCGAGATACAAAGATTCCAAAATTTCAAAAATGGCCGATCCAATATGGCCGACCACTTTTTGGAAATTTATATCATATAAAATTTAATAATACGTGTAATTAGTGTTTTTACTGTGTTTCCTTATTTCTTAGTTGATTAGTTATCTGTATAGCTCATTGACAGTGTGTTTTTCTAATAGACAATAAGTGGATACGGACCAAAAACTTTAGTGTGCAATGTGCTAGATTACGAAGCGTAAGGACGTTTTAATTATCTTATTTTTGTATATTTCTTGTGTCTTTTAGTGTTTCATTGCAAATTGTTTTTTTTTTATATTGACTCCCCAATCTGTATCAGGTTTTGTTTTGTTTTTTATCTTTTTATATCTTTCTTTCTTTTTTAACTGTTTTTCTTTTTCTTAGGTGTTTGATCACCTCGTCTGAGGGGTATTTTTCTTTTTACCCTTTGTCATTTTTTTAATATTAGTTAACTAAGGTACTATATTTTATACTTGTATATTATATTAATTACAATCTGTTAATGCTTTCTATATTATTTATATTTGTTTAAATTTGCTTCTCTTCTCTTTTTCTTTCTTAAATTGATACTGTTAGTATAGTTTAGGTTTAACGTGTGTAAACGTGGTTTTTGACAGCTGTCAACGGTCACCTACTTATTCACATTCTGACATTTATGACATTCACATTAACAGTGACAATGAGGTATTTGACAGATGACAGGTTTTATTAACACTGTCAGAGCAGACGGGATCAGTGTTTCACTGTAATTGTGTATCTGAACAAAAGAACAAAAGAAAAATTTTCTTCGATTTTTCTAGGACTTATAAATTTTCGTCCTCGAGTCCACTACAAGCACGCGCCCCGCACGAGTGCCGTAAAAAAAATTAATAAACTTTTTGGAATGTTTCTTTTGTGTGTTGTACAACCTAGTAGATTTAGAACCCAATACATAGTTTATTTTATTGTAGTAGTAATTAGTATTAGAATATATTATTATATTATATATTTAACTATCAAATTTTCCTATGAGTAGCTCGGAAGGAGAGGGCAAACCACAAGTGTTTAGGCCAAGATCCTCACTGAGGAGAACCCCGCCGGGGGTTGCTCCGGGACCAGAATCGAGGAGGAATTGCCCATTCTGGGTACACAGAATGGGCAATTCCTCCTCGATTCTGGGAAACAATACTGCAAACCCATACAGCAGAGGACCTGCGTAAGCTGAGGACAGCACTTCCGGAGACCCTAAAGGCCAATGAAATAAAGGGGAGATCGCCGCTAGTAGTCATCAGGGACTTAGAAGGGAAAGACCCCGACCTTAGCAACCCATTACAGGCGATACACATTCAAAACTTCGCAGAAGATAAAGAATAGCCTCTCGCGCGTATGAAATCGGAAAGTCGACTGGCTTTCCAAAAGAGCAGCCAGGATTCGGACAGGTCAGCGATGGTGATAACCTGTACACCATTACTATGGAAGATGCTAGTGGAAAGAGGCCGACTGTACGTAAGGTGGGAGGTCTGCCGGGTGGAAAACTTCACCATCGCCATATGCTGTGCCAAGTGCAGTTTATATGGCCACAATGAGAAAATGTGGCAGCAGGACAACGTAACTTGCAGCCGTTGCGGGGTTATTGGACACAAACCGGAGGACTGCACAGCAGATAAGCAGCGGTATGCAACTTGCTACCACTTTGGTCAGAAGGCCACTGACTCCCACGTTACTGGCGCAAGGGACTGCCCTGCACGAATACATGCGGAGAGACGCATGGTGGAGAGTACGAACTACTAACAGCTTCGTCAAAGGGTACAGTCGGCTAAATAAATTTAATGGGGAGGTGAATTTGCTACTATTGAGCTACCCCAAGAAGCATAGGAGATGAGCCTAGATGTCGTTCTGACTCAAGAACATTGAACCCTGGGATTCATCAGGATATCGCAAGCAGTTTTCTGTGGTGCGGTGATGAGGCCAGATTAATTGCAACAATGATGAAATAAATTCTACTTGAAATATACCTCTTTTTATCGAAATTGGCTCAGTAGTTAACGAGTCGTGAGATCCACGAGCTGTTTCCACGTAGGCAATTTTAAAGACAGACACCACAATTTTAAAGAATGGTTTTATTATTGACGGACATTTGCAGATTCAAAGATTTTTATAATCCATTCTTAGGATAATCAAATTCCTTTTGATAATCTATCCACACCATATTCAAATGTTTTTGGGACAGGTGAGCGTCCTCTAAAATTGCCTTATTGACTATGAGATGATCTTTACAACCCCTAGCATTACGTCTACACCCTCTCTATTCAACAGCGATAAGGTTCTCCTGACAATGGTTAAAAGTTTATATGTATATACTAGGTAAACGCAATTGGTCTCAATTTTTTTGCATGTTCTTTTATTTTTTTTTTTTAATTAAAATAACCTGCCCCGTGGTAAACCATTGTTCTAATGCTTCTCAACCTTTTACTTATTTGGTGAACTCTTTAGCTAAATATAATTAATTAGTACATGGTTAACCATATCCGATAATAATTGTGTATTTTGTCTGTTTCTGGTGTTTCCTAATTGTGTAGTTTTTTGACCACTTTCAGTAATTTTTCTTCTGTAATTTCATCTGTTTCTCTGACATAGTTTCAAGTTCGTGTATCCACTATGCTTCTTTGTTATATTGTATAGGATTAGATAGCATTGATTTCCAGAAATTTTCTATGTCATATTTACTCGGTAATTTTATATCTCTGGCTATATTGTTGTTCACTAAGCTTCTGTAAAATTTATTTCTATCTTCTGCAATTAACCTATTTTGTTCATTACGATAGTTCATGTTTTCATATCTTTAAATTAAATCTGCTAATGCTTTAATTTTCTGTTTAATTACTTCTGTTTTTTCGATCGTTGTCATTTTGAATATTATATTTTTTATATAGCCTGTCTTTTATATTCAACATTCTGCATGCATTTACTTCACTGTTTATTTCAAGAAACTGTCCTTATTCTTTTCTTAGTTTTTATATTTTATTTTTTATTCTATTCTTCCATGGTGGATCTGTCGTTTTAGTAATCAGATTTTTAGGTATAAATGGTGTTTATTTATTGTTAAGAATTAATGTTTTGGCTGTGGCATATATTATTTGTATTATTTAAATCCCTCAAAGTGTCAATAGTTCTTAGTAGATTTGGCAGAACAATTATTGATATTGTTTAAATTTTTTACAAATTCTCTAATAATTTTAGCTTTTGGTAGCATGCATCTTGTCTCTAGTGGTGTTTCTTTTGTTTCAGCTAATACTTGTAAGAAATTCTGTATTGATGTTGCACCAAATGTACCCCCGTGAACAGCTCTGGGGAGCGGCCATATACGTTCATTATTTATTTGCTTCTCTATGATTGAAAAGTGGCAAACACTTATTGGCTTATACGTTTTTGCTATAGATTTAAGGGTCCTTATCCCTTGTGAATCTGGTGTTCAATTCGGACGTTAGTGCTTGGATTTGGGGAGGGTCATTATTATAAACAGGTATAAACTCATTTCCTAATCTATCTAGTAGAATACAGGATTCCCCTTCTAGCATATGCTAGAAGGGACTCCGACGGGACATCTGCCAGTATCGTCTCAGTCTATTGTTCTCACAACGTATCCGATCAAGCTTGGGCATCCATCATTCGTTGAGAATTGAACACACGGTGAATTGAACACAGGCTGTCGTGGCGGAACGCTCCTACCAATAGTTGCCTACCCTGCTGTGTATGCGACGCTCGAAGAGGCCTTAGTCCACACCCCGGTCCCGGAGTTTCTTCGGCTCTTCTAGCAGCCCAGCGCGTGGAGTGGCCTCGCTTGCCACTGTGTGAGTGACGGTGGTCGCTCTCAAATTTATCAATCCACGCTCATCCCGTCACCGGGATGCCTCCTTTCATTAATGTGAGGTTAATGGTGGACGATCCATTCACCGTTAAGAACGTACCTCGGGTACCTCGACACCACCGAGGTACGGGGTCGTGCTATCGAGTAGCGAGGAGGAGGAAGAGGAACCTGGTGCTGACGAAGGGCCATCGGATCTGTCACGGGCGACGTCTCGAGAGCTATTGACGAGAGGCAATGAATCAGCGAGATTCATTGCCTCGGGGGTGGTGGAGGATAGACCTCCAAGTTTAATAAGGTGGATCTGGCGGCCATCAACACCCAGCTGTCAGTGTTGATGGAAGTTGTGGTGCACTTTTGGTGGGCTTGATAGCGGAGGTCGGCAGAGGTAAGGTCAAGCGAGCCAATACTGGAGCCTAGGCGGTGAGCGAGGCTTCGGTATCAGCGGCGGCCGATGTGGTAGCACATCTGGCATCTCAGGCGGGCATTCATACGCCGATAACGTACGCAGAGGGGATCGACAATCGCTATACACCCGGCGGAGGGATCCAACATAAAGAACTCGGAGGAAACTAAGAAGGTTCTAAAGACCTCAGTAGCCCTATCTAAGCTGCAAATAAATTTAGATGGGGTGCAAAGGGTTGGCAATAGGAAATTATAATCCAAACATGAACTGGAAAGGTCTTAAAAAGATTGAAAGCAGCACTTCCGACTAACGTGAAAGCAAACGAATTGAAGGGTAAGTTCCCTTTGGTAGTAATTCAGGATCTATCAATACACAAACAAAACTTTGAGGAGTGGCTATGCGGAGTGACCCCTAAAGAAAATGATGGAACAGTGTAGACAGGCCATCAGGAAAAGCTGCCAAGGCTCTGGAAATTCCGCCATGGTCCTGGAATGTACGCCGTTATTACGAAAACTTTTGGTCGGAATAGGCCTATAATATCCTCGCGTTTGGACTACGCCTCCGCTTACCATCAGGTGGAACGCAGTCATTTGCCCTCCATTTCATAAAAAAAAAAAATCTAAACGTGGGGTGGGAAGTTTGAGGTGGTAAATGTAGCCTATACGGGCACAATGAAAAGAGGTGCCGTCAAGAAACTATGACGTGCAGTTGCTGCGGTGCAAGTGGCCACAACGCAACAGACTGCAAGGCTGAAAAACCAAGATATGTATCATGCCATCGATTTGGACAAAAAGACGCCGACACACACGTCACGGGTTTTCTGTGGTGCAGTGATGGGGTCAAGTCATGCGTCTATGTCCACCGTAAGGACCTACTGTGCGCCCTCTTACACTACTATTCACTGTACAAAGTCTCATATACCTACGAAGAGATGTCTAAACGTGGTGTCTGCGTACTTACAGTACAGCGACGACATAGCTACGCACTTAGAACGTTTAAGCATGGTTCTGGATTTCCTGAAAGGGAAAAAGGTCTTAATATAGGTAGACTAACGCACACTCTCCGATGTGGTACTGCAAACCGCGGTAGTACACTGGACGCGGGCCAGATGTCACGTACCGCCGTGAGTCGATGGAGGCGTTTATCCTGGCACGAGGCCTGCTACTAGCAAATAAGGATCATAAACCACCCACGTTCTCAACGGCGAACAGAACATCGACCTCACGCTAAGAAAAGAAGGCAACCCGGTGACGGGGTGGAGGATGTGGGTTGATATATTTGAGAGCGACCATCGGCCTATTACACAGTAGCAAGCGAGGCCACTCCACGTGCTGGGTTGCTAGAAGAGCCGAACAAACTGCGGGATCGGGGGTGTGAACTGGGGCCTCTTCGAGTGTTGCATACACAGCAGGGTGGGCAACTTAAGATGGGAGCGTTCCACTTCGGCATTCTGTTCTCAATGCACCGTTTTGGTAGGGAGCACCGCAAAGTAGACGCTGGGATTGGTCAAGGCTAGGAAATCGAACCGGGGATATGAATGGTGGACGCCCGAGCTTGGTCGGATGAGTCATGAGAACAATAGGTTGAGACGATACTGGCAAATGACCCGCCAGAGAGGTGGGCTCGAGGAATCTAATGCCAGCAAACGTTTTCATGCACATAGGAGAACATATAGGTGAGCCATGAAGAAAGCGCAACTTGTGCATTTTAGGAAAGTTGCTTATGTATTACAAAAACCTGGACCCTTGGGGACAGGCCTACCGAGTCACGAGTGGGAGGCCTAGATCTCCTAGGCCTGGGTAATTAATGGCATGAAATTCGCCGAAGGATATGTTGGGAGAGTGGATGAGGCCATGCTCAGTCTCCTGTATGCTCTCTGTCCGGGCGGCAATGTGTGCAAGTACAGTGAGTACCACAGGCAAGTGGAGTTAATGGCTTCACCGAGACCGTCAGGAGAAGATGCGCTGCCTCCCAGTGACAGTTTAATGGAGGGAATAGTTAGGGACTTACCGAACACTTAAGAATTATATATTCAGAACGGCTAGAGAGAGTTCGTCGAATTATGTGCGGGTGATATTTCTTGACATCTCTGGGGCCTTCGACAACGCCTGGTGGCCGAGGTTCATGCTCTAGGTCAGGGGTTCTCAAACTTATTTTGTCTAAGTTCTCAAACTTATTTTACCCACTTTGAGAATAAATTATTTTTTAACGCCCCTATTTTTTCACCTCTTTAAAAACCACTATAACTTCAAAGTAAATTAATTCATTATTGTAAGCTATATTAACGGAGATTAAACATTAATTTTAAACGAGACTTTTACTATAACTCGCAAGAGTTATCTTGAAACCTGAGCGCAGTTGGTAATACACAACGGCGCTCGGGTCTCAAGTTAACTTTTACGGGTTACACTTGCGAATAAAAATTATTATGGAAACGCAACTTCCTAGTATTTTAACAAAATATCTTTTATTCAAAACAAAAATAATTGATTCTTATATAAAAACTAATGTGAAGGAATCTGATGCTGTTTAATAAGTCTGTTGCTATCAGGTCTCAATTTACTCAAGAACAGTCGCAAGTCGCAACGTTCGGTAACATGCAAACGATTTCTCTTTTTAGTAAGCAGTGTTGTCACAGCACCAAATCCACGTTCACACAAATATTGCGAAGGGAATGCTATAAAGAATCGTCGAACGATTGACCACAATCCAGGGTACAATTGCGGGATTGGTTTTTGTAGCAAAAATTCTTGGTAACCATTTTTGAACTTGACTTTTATTTCCTTGTTTGTTATCAGTTCTATAAGTTCTTCTTGCTATGGTAATATTGCTGTGTTGATATCTGAAAACGGATCCAATACCCAGTCTGGTATTTCCAAGTTTAAAATGTCCTAATATCGTTCGGTGAAGTCAATATGGAGATTTTCCAAATGTTGGCAGCAGGCAAATAAATCGTCGTTACTGCAGGATTTGCAGGATAATGAGCTTATTGTGAAATTTTGTATTTATAGTTTCCAAGAACTCTATCACAGAATTAAACAGGTTGTAAAATCGAGTTAGACAATTGACTCTTGATAGCCAACGAACTTCAGTATGAAACAACAAACGGTTAAAATCCTCGTAATTATAAATACAAAGCTGAAAATAATCTATCATTCAAAGAGCTGTTGCGGATTTTATTGACTTTAATGACACATTGCAGTGATTGAAATAGAAACATGAGTAACGCAATGTACAGGACACATGGTTTTTTAAGTGCGCTACGAAGTCTTTATGGCACCCTTTCATAGGCCATCTGTAGCAACTGATATATTTTTCAAGGAAATCTCTTTCTCATTACAAAACTTTTCCAATGTATTGAATATGCTTTCGCCTTATGTATATATGTCTTAATTTTAGCGAACAACGTTCTTCACATATTTTCTAATCTTTAATAAACCTCATGTAATACAGCAACAATGCTTCATTAGTTGGTAAAGTGGACTCATCGAGTTGAACTGAGAATTGACTTGTTCTCAGGTAATCGCACAATGATCCTTCAATGTTTTCAGCCAATTCATCAATTCGTCTTCGCACAGAATTATTACTCAAAGGAATTTTTCGGATAATCTTTGCGGCTGGTTTATGAACCACAGTAGGTATTACTTCCTTTATTGCTGGCAAAATTAAATCTTCTCCGATGTTATGTGGTTTGCCTTTCTGAGCAATTAACAAAGCGAAATTGTATGAAGCTCGAAGTCCGTCGTCATCTTGCTTAGCAAAAATAGTTTTGATACACTTGGCTGAGTATTATGCTTTTTCCCTAGGTCTTGAAAATTGAAAATATTCTATATTCTTGTCTTTCTTATCTGTATACATTTTATTCAAATGATCTTGCAGTCTTGAAGGCTTTATTGCGACTATGGGTTTGTGGGATTTTCAATGAATCCGAACTTATTTTCCGCACCGTATTGCCATCTGTTCTTTTTTACTTCCAACAATGTTTTGTTTTGTATCACTTTTTTCGTAAATAAGTGTTGAACTTAAGTAAGCACTACTTATCTTTTACACGCGAAACCGCAAATGAAAATAAAATAAACATTACGTTGTTTGTTTAGGATTGCATAAGCAACACGCACTACTAGTAATAGTAAATAATAACAATTGACATACAATGCTACTTTTATGAATTCACTCAGTGAACACGCGAAAAGGTCGATATTCTCGGCTATATGATTGAGGGTGCGCAGTGCACACACCAGTGGAGTCTTGGTCATTAAGTTTGTCCGACCTCTAGGCATCACCAGTAGACGCAGTTGACGCCGCCGCTCAATGTATCTGTCCGAGACATATAACTCCATCATACCCAATATTTGTGCATTTACTATTTTTCCTCTAATCACTTTAAATAAATACGATAACAAGGCTACTTCCCTTCGCACTCTCATTTCACTATATCCCACCGTACCTATAACAAATTAGGTAGGATACATCAAAGAATAGAATGGATATACCCCATACAATTGCCAGTATAAATATCTAGTAAATTTATTCTGTATTCACTCCAACATGAGGAATATTTAGTTTCATGCGGAGCCCAGATAACAGCATTGCATTACAATGCCTCACCAACGCATTGTATAAAGTGAAAATTGCATTAATGTTACTAAAGCCATGTACCCTACGAAGAACAAACCCAAGGTTTCTAAAGGCCTTCTTACAGATGTTAATGATATGCTCACGAAACGTCAATTCGGCTGTGAAATTCACTTTTACTTGTGTCACTTTTTTCACCGTATGGGTTTCGACATTATAACAATACTGAATTGGATTCCTGAATTGACTGAGTAGCGCGGTGGCGTAGTGTATAAGTGCCGCGGCCCGCGATCGTTGTCGTTAAGCAACTTTCACTAGGGTTGGTAACGGGATGGGTGACCAAAAAATTATCATCTCGAGCTACTCCGTGCTTCGGGAGGCACGTTAAGCCGTTGGTCCCGGCTGCATTTGCAGTTGTTAATACCCTCCGATCCGCATTGGGCCAGCGTAGAGGGTCTTGGCTCATCCTCCTTAACCATCCATAAGGAAGGTCTGAGCCCCTGCAGTGGGGACGTAAAGGGCTGATGATGATGATGATGATGAATTAGATTCCGTGTTCGGGTGAAAGTAATAGTAATGCATTTAGATGTATTATAAAAGAAATTGTTGTCCTTGCTCCAAGTTACTACCCTATCTATATCCTTCTGCAATCGGTCACAGTCTGATGTATCTTTAATGGATAGATACATTTTTAGGTCATCTGCAAATAATAAGCATTTAGAGTCCTTAATGACCTCTGGCAGGTCATTATTCATTATGAGAAACTGAAGAGGACTAAGATTACTGCCCTGACTTCTTAAAACATGCCTATCTAGTAGTACTAATAACTATTAAAATACGAAAGTTTGTCTGTTGCCTTTTTATTTGTTTGTTTGTGTCTACTTTCATTTCGAAACGGAGCGACCGATTAACCTAATTTTTATTTTATATATTCAATATGAGAGAATTATCGAACCGCGTTTGAGCAATCTCTTAAGTAATATTAGTTGATTTTCACGAGTTGTATATGTCGCATCATCATTACGAAGATCGTTTGATTTAGTTTCTTTTATTTTAATTGCTAGTTACTCGATTACTTAATTACTCGATTGTAAAGAGAGCGTGATCATCGATACTCTTAATTTTATTAGAATGGTGACACTGACTTTGACAGTTCGTTAATAAAAACCAAATTGCCGCCATTTTGGCACACATTCTGTTTCCGATCGCCGAGGAGTAAAGACATCTGACGACATCACGCTCATCTCGTTATATTTTCGTGTGAAAAGTGATAAAATGGAATAAATCCACGTTAGTATACACGCCTGCAGTGTTACTTTAAAGATAGTCCTCCGATATGGACGATCTAATTTGGGCTTCGTAGTAGCCCCTTCGGACCTACCCGCTGTTATATATATACTCATAATTTTTTTCTCGGTCTCTTACCCCCCCCCCCCCCCTCCCTTTAGGCCTGCGGGGTCCACAAGTGGTAATTATCGCTCACTTAGGAAAGGCTGATGAATTTTTCAATAATTGAAATTTTTGGGCGTATATGGAGAAATTAATAGTTTTGATCGAGCAGTTGCCTTCTATGCTTATAAGACTCGGGCCCGTCACCTGATGCGCGGTAACTTGGTTCTTGCATATTCTTCGTACTTGACATTGAACGCAACATGTAAATAAATCGGTGTTAGGTTTTGATTGCGTATGCCATTCACTTAGGCATGTGACAGTGTTTGTTTTGGAGTTGTTAATTGTTTCTTGATTTTTTATACACAAATGTAAAATATTATAAAATATTTAATTTGTATACAGGCCTGTTGAAATGGCAGAGTAAGGTTGTCAGATCCTTTCTAATGCAGTTTCGAAAGTCTTCAGAAGATACTGTTATATAAGAATCCTTCTGAAGGGTAATCGCTATTAATTTTGATCATCATCCTCCTGCCCTTTATCCCACGTTACGTGGGATCGGCACAAAATGTTTTTTTCTTCCATTCTTCTCTGTCAGACGTCAGCTCCACATCCACACCTTTCTTATTCATATCCTCTTTCACACAGTCGATCCATCTTTTCTTCGGTCTGCCTCTACTCACATATCCATCCACATGCATGCCCATCACTCTTTTCGTAACATGACTTTTGTCCCTTCTCATAACATGCCCATACCACGCTTGTCGATCATTCCTCATTTTCTCCATCACAGGTGCAACTTTCAGGCTTCCTCTTACGTACTCATTTCTAATCTTAGCATTTTTCCAACCAAAGTCGATCTACATTTAGGAATTTCTAGTAAATTTGTACGTTGTTTTCGTTGTGGTTTACCTGAGACGTTTGTTGATTTGATTATTTAGCAAGGAAAAAGTGTGGATATTTTTAACAAATACACAAATTTGCTTGTATAGAGGCCAGTTAGCGTAAGTGGTTTGAATTTTTTAAATAATGGCAAATACAAATCTGCTAAGTTTTTCACATACACGACCTATATGAGATTTCCAATTACATTACCAATTACATCGGTAAGTATGCATTGCTGTCGAGTCCGATGAGTAACAATTTTCCTGCTAATTGTGATAGCACATGTTCCAGATGAAGTATGTGATAACTAATACGAGTATCGTGTCCATATTGGATATACGCAGAGACAACGTGGATGCAAAGCAATGTTCAGTACACAAGTTATGCAACATCGTGAACGCAATATCTTGGTTAAGAACAATGACTCCAGCCATCGGCTTATCTCCACATTGCAGAAGACCGGGTAGGCTGTTCTTGTACAAGAACAAAGTCGAGCCGGTTGATTCTCGCAATTTCCGATACTTCCGTGATGGTTTTCTTCCAGCTGTTGAGATTTATCTGCCCAATGCGAAGTATCGTAGATGACCTATCCATACTGCATCATGTTATCGGCTTGCTGGCCCGCATGAACCTTGCCGGACAATTGACCGCAGCGGTTGCGTGGGTATGCGCGTCCTTCCTTTTGAAGGCACAACACTGGGTGGCCGATGGCATTCGGCCGACTTATGGCTGGTTTCACCACACTTCCCGCATACAATTTTCTTTGAGCGACAATATTTTTCGGGGTGGCCGTACTACTGACATTGCAGCAGGTCGCACCTATGTGATCGCTGTGTCCCAGCCGATGAAGATTCGGCCCAAATGCACTTTAGGGGGTTTCAGTTTCATCGTTCCAATTTGATTAGTGATGAAATGTCCCCTGGTTTTATTTTGTATACGGTGTTCGTGTAAGTTTTCGGATATAAATAATGAGACAACGACTTACAGTTTCTGGCGTTTATTTTTCACGCGCGACAAGTAACATATACACTACACAATTACACAGAAAGAGTATATTTACGCACAAGCACAAGACAATCAATAAAGCCACATAAAGCACAAAATACAGACATATAATTGTTCATCTGAATTTAGAAAGCGAGAGGTCGTTTCTACAAGGTTAAACTCAATTGCTAAGCAACAAACGCTCCGCGTCGTAGTATAGTCTCGACTGGTGGTACACGTGAGCTGCGCGGGCGCATCGGCCGGTGGCCGAACAGGTTTTTAAGATGCGCGTTTCCAAGGCGGGGCACGTCACCCGTCTGGTACACATACGTTTTTAACGAAATAAAATGCTTGATGTCTTACGAGTTATCGTGTTATGAATTTTGATATTATAAATAAATACAAGTGTGTATATATGTATAGTTGAATAGTTATATTAAGTTTTATTATTAGGTAAATATGTAAATAATTAAATGTAAATGATAATTATAAATGTAATAAAAAAATGTAAATAAATGTAGGAAAGTCACCTACAGCACCAACTTATCAGGTAGCGGCATACTGCATTCCAATATGTATAAGAATTTCGTACCTAGCGTATTTTTAAGAGCCACCTTGCACGACTTCTTCGGTCTATCCAGGCTCCACTCTGGATCATCCGCCAAGTTCCCTCGATGCAGAACGTTTATCAAGTCGTCGTCACTATATGCCGACCTTAAGTATCGAGGTGCTAGTCACGGCATTCTAGCCTTCGGATCCGCGATTTTAAGGCTGAGCGGTGCCGCAGCTTTTAGCTTTTCTGCCGCCTCCGCATTTGCTGTCCTTACTACTATCCCGGAGGTCCCAACCATGCGGTCTTCATGGTATCGTCTGGGTAAAAGATAACCACCGGGCCCTGCGGTTAGATGGATATCGGAACCTTGCCTTTTGGCATCTTTAACGCCCCAGTATAGCTGGGAACCACCGGGCCAGTAGACGTTGGTACGTATGCTGCTACAACCGCCAGTATATCCTGGCTATGTAACGCCACGGTGGATCTTATCTATTATATTTAACTTGTTCAGCGCATTCGTTACGTTTGCGATGCCTTTGATGGCCTTATGCACCATCTCCAGCAATTGCAGCTTAGTCATGTCCTGCAGCTCTTTGTTCTTCATACTCGTAGGCGTCACCCTTGGCGGCTATTGCTGTTGCGCTGGGCGAGGCTGAGTCGTAATAATTCCTCTGAGTGGTTGCACAGATTGTTTCTGTCGTTCGCTAATTCTGCGCCGCACTGCTTCCTGCACCTGCTCCGGCGATCCTTACGTCCTCTTTCCGGCAGTAGTCACGGTTAAAGATCATGGCTATCTGTAGCGAGGGGGGAAGGGGGGGAGCCACTCGGCGGCGTACGGGCTAGAGAGGCGAGTGGACTGAAACCGGATTCCCCCTGCCTAGCTCCTCAAAGACCTTCATTTCCTCCTCTTTTCGGGCCATCTCCGCTTCAACCAGCTCCCTTTGCAGCCGTTGAGCGACATCCTCTTCCTCTATGACGGAGGAAAACGTTCGTGTCCTTTGGCTTTTAAAAAATTCACACGCAGCGAAACAATAAAATATAATAATGACTACATACAGAACGTAATAAATGGTAAAATTAACTATTATTATACCGCCTGCATTTAAAATGACTCTCCAAATTTTTTCTAGGCATTAGGTATCGTTAATAGATCACATATATGAAAAAAAAACAGTATGTAAAATTTTCAAAATGAAGTGTAAACTTTTTGTAATTACAAGATAATTATAACATTCGCATTGTCACATTAGTTATGAACGAAACGAGCAGGGGTAGCAAGGGGCGCGGGCGCAGGGGATGCGCCGCGCATGCACCGCCGACGATATCTGCTCGGTTTTTTATATAGTCGGCAACATCAGTCACCCGCGCATAATCCCTTTGAACGCACGCGCTTCCGCCTTTGCTTCCGTGTTGCGCGCCACCCGCCGCAGCCCCACACTTCGCGCGTCGGAATGTATTCCAATCGCGAATATTACGAAATGGTGCGGTGTTACATTTTAAGCGGTGAAAGTTTAAATGCAGCTCGGAGACTATACGAAACAGAATCCATCCCAGCCCTGCAAAATCAGGGATTAATAAACCCCGCAGTACCTAGTCGCGAGACATTTTTGGCTGTGAACCAAAGGCTATTGGACTATGGTCAATTCACTACGCCTGCTCACGCTCGCGGAGGTGGAAGATCAAGACTTGCAGTTGAAATCGAAGATGAAATCTTGGATTTCTTCGAAAGGGACCCGCGAGCCAGTACACGAGATGCCGCACGCCGATTTAACGTAAGCCACTATGCCGTGTGGAAGCTGCTGAATGTGACAGGGCTACACCCTTACCACTTCCAAAAGGTCCAAGCTCTACACGATGGAGATAATGTGCCCCGTCGCACCTTTTGTGAATGGCTGATTGCACACCCTAATGCCAACATTTTGTGGACTGACGAAGCATTGTTTACTCGTGTGGGGCTTTATAATCATCATAACGAACACTGGTGGTCCTTCAGAAATCCGCATATGATTCGGGAAACCCACCATCAAGTGCGCTTTAGTGTCAATGTGTGGGCCGGTGTTATAGGCACGAAAATACTGGGGCCGTACTTCATCGAAGGGCCGCTCACCGGCGGCAACTTCCTCGATATGTTGCGGCATGTCATTGCCGATTTCATGGAGGACTTGCCCGTGGCCTACTTCCGGGATTTTTATTTTCAACTGGACGGTGCACCACCCCATTACGCCGCCGCCGTCCGAGATCATCTCACCATAGAATATGGTGATCGATGGATTGGACGCGGAGGCCCCATCGTGTGGCCTGCTCGATCGCCGGACCTAACACCGTGCGACTTTTATTTGTGGGGTGAAATCAAAAGACGTGTGTATTTTGAAGAAGCACAAAGCCTCGAGGACTTAAAAGTGCAAATTAGTGCGGCATTTGACCACGTGAAAAATGACACTGTAGTGCTCGCCAAATTAAAAGACAATGTGCAAAAACGTGCAAGACTCTGTGTGGAGAGGAACGGTATGCACTTTGAACAATTATTAAAGTATACGTAGGTAAATAGTTAAATTAGGTAGGATAAAGTGATTAGTTGATTATGTACATAAAGTTGATGATTTTTTAAATACGCCTGATTGCAAAGAATATCTAGTTAAGTACCTACTTTTTTTATTATTGGTTTAACTAAACAGAATTTTAGGTAACTTGATATTTGCTTACCTACTTATTTATAAATTTAAAGCAGTATAGTTATTGTAATAGTAGGTATCTAATAGAATTTTTGCAATTTGACGGTCCTAAGCCCGTAAAAGTATGAAGGAAAGGTTTCAACTTTATGTACCATTTGCCCTAACATAAAAAAACGAAAACATTTTAGGTAGCTGCTACTAACTCGCAAACGTACTTGTATTACTATCAATGAATTGCGGGAAGGGAGGGGGGGGGAACTAACGTAGCGCGTAAAGCGCACGTACTGGGCAGTGGGAGCGTCCACAAATGTATGTTTTTTGAAAATAACTTGGTGACGATATAACTCAACATTTTTGTTCTAAACGACATAAAAAGAAAAAACACGTATTTCATTATTTGTCGTAAAGATTAACATACTAAAATTTGGAGAGTGGTTTTAAATGCTTCTTGTATTTATCACTAAGCAATGGTAAAATATATTATTTTGCGTAAATGGTAGCGTTTTTCGTACTGAATAAATATTTAAAATGTTAGGTATAAAGTGCTTGGGGTGCGATGTCTGGCCACCTCCTCGTGGTGCACCCCGGGCAACGTGGCCGCTCAGAGTGACCTACCACTCTGAGCCGCAACGGCTGAGGTCAGACGACGGGGCTCGGCGGGCGTCCTGGATAGTCCGGGTAGCGGCCGCCGAGGGGGGTGGGTTCTGTGGGTTTGGGCTTCTGTGCCCTCCAGCGTCTTGTGCGTAGGGGGGTGGTAAGGTCCACCCAGGACCGAGAGAGGGGAGCTCATTTTGAGCTGAGAGGTTGTTCCGCATCGGCGTCCTGGTGGTAAGCCGGGTAGCGGCGATGCGGATCGAGGGGCTCGGCCGGCGTCCGGGACGTATTCCCGGCAGCGGTGGTCGAGGACGTTTTTTGGTCATGGAGCGTAGGGAGGTGGTAGGCCACCTGAGGCCAGGACTGGGGACGTCGTTGCGGTAGTGGGCGGAGGGTCGGTGCGTCGGATGGGCGTGTGCGGTCTAACCCGCGCCTGTACGACGTACTGACGTAAAAATGGCTCTACTGAGCCACCTCCGGCCACGCTCGTTATCCCGTACGTGGTGCGGGACCGAGGGCCGCTGCCTGCGGGCGGGGGCCACGAGGAGCCAACCTCAATAAAAAACCAAGAGAGGAGGATAGGAGGAGGAGCTGGGCTGCCTTGCCCGCAAAAGGCACAAAATATGAAAATGTCGGCAGAGAAAAATAAATTACCTCCGGAAGGTACCCGACGGCCGGGAGAATCCTTCCCTGTTACCGGTGATGGCGCAAGCGCGTCAACACCGGTAACAGGCTGCCCAAACTCGGAGGAGGGCAGAAACCGACTGCAGGGGAAGCTGGCCCCGAGAGATAACAGCCAAAAAGAGAAAGAGACCGCTAACCGGAAAAAGAGAATGATCGGGGTGGTAGACACATCGCTTGAGCGAAAGGTCTCCCCTGAGGCAAAGATCCACGCCAGCGGTGGAAGATGGAGGACGCCCTCACGTAACCAAGACAGGTCTAGAAGCGCAAGCGAAAGAAGTGAGGGAGAGGATAACAGAATAGAGGAGAGCGAGGGAGATGAAGAGAGGGAGGAAGATGAGGAAAGTAGGGGAAATAGTGAAAACGAAAGACCGAAATCTGAAGAGAAGGAAGGAATGAGTAGAACGACATCGAGAGAGGAGATGGAGGTTGAAGATAGAGAGGATGGAAAAGATAACAAGGAAGGAACCGACAACCCAAAAGAAGAGGAAGAGGAGACAGAAGTGGAATGGATGCCTGATGAGGACCTGGAAGGGAACGCCGAGGTTCTTAAGGAGATGGAGGAGAGGGTGAGCGAGTTGCGAGAGGCCTCGGAAATAGAGGCGGCAAACATACGCAAGAGCATAGATGTATGGCGGGAGAGGAGGCCGAAGAGGTACAGTGAGGTCCAGGAAGCATTGATAGGGATGGAGGCGTGTATTGCAGACCTGGGCTCACTGATAAATGTCAAGTGGTTGTGGAAAACCCATGGTCTCATCGCCCAGGGAAAGGCTGAGGCGATAAGGATGAAGAGAAAGATAAAGGAGTTGAAAGACGAGAACGAGGCGCAGGCGAAGGTCACGGCCCGCCTTACGGAAGAGGTGACCCTCCTTAGGAAAGAAGTGGAAAGAATGAGGGAGCGGGATTGGGTGACTCAGAACCGCCCACCGCTAGCCTCAGACAAAGGACGAAAGAAGAGTGAAGTGAAACACCTCCCCCTGGAAAACCAACCCCAGAAAGAGAGAAGAAGTGAGAAACGGGGGAAAGTAAACTCGGCTCAAGAGGAAGAGGGAAGAGAGGGGTGGAGGAAAGTAGAAAGTAGGAAGAAGAAAGGGAAAAAAGCTCGGAAGGTCCCCACGCAGACAGGAAGAGCTCCCCGAACAGCTTCCCGTTCAGTAGGGGAGGAGAAAAACAGAGAGAGGAAAAAGAGAAAGAGGAGGAAGCCCAGATTGAGAGTCCCAACTACGGCAGCCATAAAGCTGGAGTTAAAACCGGAGGCAGCAGCTAGTGGCATGACCTATAGAGATGTGGTGTTGAAGGCGTCAAAAGGCATCCATCTCGGTAGGGACGTGGGCATACAGGGAGGGATGAGGAACCGTATCTCGGCAACAGGTGCCAGGATATGGGAGATCGAAGGAGAAGGAAGAGGGGAGAAGGCTGACAGACTAGTGGAACGTCTGATGGAGGTCGTCGGCAATGAGGTGAAGATCACGAGGCCCAGATTTTGTGTAGACATTAGAGTCACGGGCCTGAGTGACGGAGTGGACCAGGAGGAGCTCCGTGAGGCGGTAGCGGAAGAGGGTGGCTGCAGACCGGACCATGTAAAGGTCGGCCCGATCCAGCAGGGCTATGGGGGAATGGGCGTGGCACACCTCCGAGTACCTGTGGAGGCGGCGAAGATTGTCACACGGAGAGGGGCCCTGACGGTCGGCTGGGGGAGAGTGAAGGTGCGCGCACTGCCCGCACTCCCCATACGCTGTTACAGGTGTATGGGGATAGGGCATGTGAGAGCGCAGTGCCCTGCAGAGGAGGATCGCTCCGGCTTGTGCTTCCGGTGCGGTAGAACCGGCCACAAGGCCGAGGGTTGCGATCGAGCCTTCCACTGTGCAATATGTGCCAGTGAGAAGAGGCCTGCAGAGCACAGGATGGGTGGCAAGATGTGCCGTCCACTAGTGAGGAGAGTAGTGCCGGTCCCCAGGTTCCGGGCACCTCGTGCGGGGACGGGTGGGGCCGCCGCGGACAGGATGGACGCACAATAGTGCGCCCGCTTGCCCGGGGCGGCTCCTCCCGGAGCGGCTCCACTACTCGCTGGACCTCAACAGACTTCTCCTTCTGAGAAGCCTCGCGAAGACGGGGATGTGGAGTGAGAGGTGAACGGGATGCACCCCTACTCTGATGAGTAGGGGGGGGATGTCCCCATCTCGCCCGGCGGCGGCGGCGGTGTCCGGGCCCGAAGCCTGATCACCTTGGTGATCAGTGTGACGGGCCCGGGCGCTGTCGTCGCCGCCGGGCCGCGCTCCGGGCGCCGCCGGTCTGGTCGTCGGGAGGCCCTAGGGCTTACTCGACGCTCGGGTCCGGCGGCGTCGGGGGCGCGGCGGACTGTGACACTTGGTGCCACGGTCAGCGACGAAGGGATGGTGTCGGCTGCGGCTCGGCGGCGAGGCGCTCACCACATCGGCGCTTTATGAGTCGGTGGGGGGAGGAGCCACGTCGACCAGCGGTCGACACCATGGCAGCGGGAATGCTTCTACTTACTGCTCGGAGGGCGCCAGAGGGGCGCCGGGGTTGCCCGCGGAGTTCAGCTCGAGGGGGAGGCCGAGGAGCGGTTCGTTGAAGCATTCGTCAGACGGGAAAGGGAGACTGGATAGCCCAGTAGCGCATCCAGACCCCCTAACGGGGCGGGCGTGGGGGAGGACTAACTCCACGTTCATTGCACGACCCCAACTGTCTGGGGAGGGTTCCTGAGCAACCACCCAGGAAACCTCCTGGCCGCAGAAGAAGGGATCACTACCGAGATCCCCAACAGTCCGGATCCCGTGGGAATGCGTCCGCAGGTACCGGGTACCAGACTGTCAGCGAGAGGGTGGTACGGGGGGTTTTGCAAGGTAGGCCCACTGCACTGGACCGCCGTCCCTTGCAGTGGGAGAGCCCGGGATTAGCTGGGCCCTAGTCAGGTACCGGCGAAATGCTAAGGTCAGTTCCCCTCGGTATAAAAAAAAAAAAAAAAAAGGTATAAAGTGCTTACTTACCTAAATATAATTATTGCTGTTCGTTGCATATACATAGCACCGAACATTTAAAATAAATTGCGTATTATGGTCATCCTGTTAGATAATAAAGTTTATTTCTTAGACTCCGCACACAAAATTTGTTAAGCTTTAGTAAAATAACGTAAAAAATTCAACATTTTTAGGAACTCAATGAACGACGAAAACGCCCTATAATTGTGGTTGTCGTCGGAACTAATAACAGTGTAAACTATCAGGAAGGAAGCTGTCAAACAGGGAGCTGACAAATATCTTCAATAGACTCGTTTTGGTGGATTAAAGACAAATATGTGTCCCTAAAAGTAAGCCACCTATTAGGGTCCCCATCAAACGAAAAAATCTTCAAGGGTGGTAATTTTAAATTATGATGACATTTGCCACTATTGTTGGATGAAGATTCTTCTTTAACCTTTTTTCGAAAAAATCTAATAATGACTGAGCTGGGACATTTAAATTATTCTCAAATTCTCAGTAACTTCGCGCTCATTCATTTGTTTAGTAATATCTTCGTCCAACATTTCATTTTGAGACCGAATATCCTCATCTATGCACGACACTTTACCCATCTTACTTAATCGGACACGTAATTCAATTTTCTTTAATGCACTTGTTAGAATCTAATAACGGCTTTAAATATTTTTTAAACAGAGTAAATCGAGCTTTGATGTTACTTCTTTGTTTTATAAGATCCTTTAAATCACTCATTTCGTCGGCACAAATAACGTAACACACTATAAATCACTACATATTATAAAACTATGATGAATAATAAAAATAGTAAATATCTTACGCACGCTGCGTTATGTTGTTCACTGGATAACAAACTAGTTTTGCGGCCGACTTGGAGTACACGGTATCTTATTGTTAGAATGCTCTGCTGTTCACAACAACTTTTTCTTTAGTTATTAAGTCCAGTCTATTACGGTCCCCCACTCACCGGCGAGCTGCAAAACCGTAAAGACCAAGGCCTCAATGCTCGCCCAGGACTTGACCTCTATGAGGATTGTGACGTCGTCGGCATACGCCACCATGTGCACCCCCCCCTCCCCCCTCAGGAGTGGCAGCCGAAGCAGGTCGTCCATCAGTACGTTCCACAGCGCGGGTCCCAGCACCGATCCCTGCGAGCAACCCATCGTTGCAGCTTTCCACACCACCCGATCGCCGACGAACATACCCACTAGGCGATTAACGAAGTAGTCCGCCCACATCCGGATGATGTTGGGCTGGTTGAATTGAACTGCCATGCTGTCTGCATGGTCAGGGAAACGACTGCCCATACCATCCAGCAATGTCACAGAACAGACGGGGCCCGTATCGAACGTCATGTCTTTGTGGTGAACTACCTCGCTGGTTGTACGAGGGTCAAACTGAAAGTTCTTAGAACTGGCCACTTATAAACAATATAATAAAAAAATAATTCTAAAATTTGAAAATATAACTCTTTGCCAATATTACTGAGTATATATTTCATTCATTTGTCATTTGTTTTACGATTTGGCGGCAAATTGAAAATTGTCTGTGTCACGTCATCATGAATTTAACACGAGAAAATTTTCGTGCAATGATTTTTTATGACTTTCGATGTCATTTAAGTCAACAAGAAAGTTATGATAGACTACGATTGGCCTTTCACGATGAAGCCCCATCTCGTGCGACTGTTTACAACTGGTTTAATGAGTTTAAACGTGGTCGCACTAATCTCACTGATGATTTACGTGAGGGACGGCCTTCTACGGCGACGACTGAAGATAACGTCTGTGTTGTGCGGCGTATGATAGAGACTGACAAAAGAGTGACCTATCAACAGATTCGGACAAGCTTAGGCATCGGTATGAGTCAAGTGCACAAAATCCTCCACGAACATTTAGCGGTCAGGAAGCTTTGCGCCCGGTGGATACCTCATAATTTGACTGAGGCTCAAAAACTCCATCCTGTGGATTGGTGTCGTAAAATGATTGAAAGATTTAACGGAGGTGACTCAAATGCTGTGTTCGACATACTAACAGGTGACGAAAGCTGGATTTACTGTTATGATCCTAAAACCAAAAGACAATCTGCTCAGTGGGTGTTTCCTTTCGAGGAGTTGCCAACTAAAGTGAAGAGAGATCGAAGTGCGGGAAAAAAAATGGTGGCCTCGTTCTTTGGAAGGATAGGTCATTTTGCAACAATTGTGTTAGAGGATCAAAAAACAGTTTCTGCAGAATGGTACACTACCAATTGTTTGCCACTTGTCTTGGAAAAAGTTCGAGAGAAACGACCTCGCAGTAGGATCCTCCTTCACCACGACAACGCCTCGTCGCACACCGCCAAGCGAACGATCGACTATTTGGCGACATCAAACGTTGAATTACTGGGTCACCCGCCGTATAGCCCCGACCTCGCGCCTTGTGATTTTTATTTATTTCCAAAAATTAAAGAAAAACTTAAAGGAAAGCGGTTTATGAATGCTGAAGAAGCGGTGGCTGCGTATCGCGATGCCATTGAAGAGACCCCTAAGGACGAGTGGGCAAAGTGCTTTTCCCAGTGGTTCCATCGCATGCAGCGGTGTATTGACGTGAATGGACAATATTTTGAAAATATATAATAAAACTAATAACTGGCTAATGTAATCAGTTTTTGATTTTCTAAGAACTTTCAGTTTGACCCTCGTATGACTGAAAAGGATTTTTTTTCCCTTACCCCCACTCAGTAGCAGGCCCTTTTTATTCCTATTTTTCTCATTCATCCCATTTCTCACACTTATGCCTCTCGTACTTGCGCACCGCATACTACACATTCATCCGTCCACATTTACACTTTAGCGGGGGGATCACCCGCCTACTCTTCTAATCTACGCTATTATTGCTTTATTTAATTTTATTCTTAATTATTCTTTAGGGATTAGGACTCCATTTTGGGTTGTTATTTATTTCCATCTCTGTTTTGTTTCGTACATTTTCATTTTTTTTTTCTTTTCTTTATTTATTTTACATCCTTTTTTACACGTAATTTATTCTTAATATCGTATATTCTAGTTACAGTTTATGTATATTAAGTTACATTCAGTAGTTTTACTCTTTTCTTATTCAAGTATGTTAATTATTTCTTGATTTCTAATACATTTACTTGTTCCATATATTTCTGGGTTTTTTTGTTTCCTCTTCTTATGTTTACTATCTCTAATTACATTTTGCGATTGTACACTTTTTTATATCTAGTTATTGTAATAAATTCTTTATATTAATAATTAATTAATAATTTATTTCTTTATATTTAATACTTATATACTGTTTATTAGTACTATATATTTTAGGGTTTTTTCATTTGTTTTATTTCTGATTGTCTATTTACCTATGCTATTTCTATTCCATCTTATTTTTTAGACACGTTTGCATATTATTAAATATGCAATTGTGTTCTAGAATTCTTCTCTCTTTATTTTACTTTTTATTCTGTGTGTGTGATGTTTGTCCTACATAGCCGGTCCAGATATTATTTAAGTTTTGATTTATGATGTGTTTGTATTTTGTTCTATTTATTTGGGAGTATCCATATTCATGATGATTTGTATTTGTGTTGTGCTGTCTGTTTATAGTGACCGAAAAGGGTTGGAGTGTGGACGGGAGCCGAGAATAACTACTTCTGTCGGTCTGAGGAAGCCAGACATCATCGCCTTCAGGGATGGAGTGGGTGTGATAGGTGACGCACGGGTCGTCTGGACAGGACTCATCATGAGAAACGGAGCAAGTACGGGTCTCATGCTGAGCTTGTACAGCTGGTAGCGGATAAAATGGGCTTTCCCGGCAGTGAATGTGTCACAACGACCACCTGCACGATTTCTTTGAGGGGGGTGTGGAGCTCTCAGTCGTATGCCGATTTAAGTGGCTTAATTGGGCTTAAAAGTAATTGCTTGGCGTAGCTGTCTTGGCTGATCCTAAGAAGCAGCCACATGGCATGGGGCTGGTTCAATCTTATGACGACTCGCTTCATGTCTGTGGCATAGGCCACCTGCTGAGGCCCATATGGGACCCCATTGATTTTTCGGCACAATGCGTTTCTGGCAGGATACGTAGATCAGAGGCAGTCGCATGACGGGTAACACCGACCTACCTCTGCATGGGCTTTGTACCGGACGTCTGCGTATCCTGTTATTTCCATGATGATCATAAGTTATCATGCTAACCAGACATGTGTCAGCGGCTTTGAAATAGCCAAATGTCTCGTCATCTAATTACAGATGCGCATGAATGGATTAACGAGATTCTCACTATCTACGCAAAAGGAAGGACGCGCTTACCCACGCAACTGCCGCGGTTAACTGTCCGGAAGGCTACATGCAGAACAGCAGGCCATCAAAATAATGCAACAATATGATGCAGTATGGATAGGTCATCTAAGATACTTGCAGTGGGCAGTTAATTCTCAACGGCGGCAAACAAACCACCACGGAACTACCGGTGATTGCCAGAATATACGGGCTTGACTCGATAGTTTTGGAGCCTACCAGGGCTTCTGCAGTGTAGAGGTAAGCTGATAGCCAGAGACCTGGTTCTAAACCAAAACATTATATTTACGATACTGCATAACTTATGTACACAACATTGCTTTGTTGCCCATGTTGCGTATGAGGCCATCAGCTTCCACATTGTCTCTGCGTATTTCCAATATAGACACGATGTATGATGATAACTAATGTTAGTTATCACATACTTCTTCCGGAACATTTGCTGTCAAAATTAGCAGCCATGGGATGTCCACAGGAATCAGTTTTGGGCCCGACACTTTGGAACCTCTTCCTAAATGACCTCCTACTGGTGCCAAGACCTGACTGAGTCCACATTGTCACGTATGCCGTTGATGTGGTGATCGTTTCGAGGCTTCGTCGCGTGCTGAGATGGAGAGGAAATCCGTGTCCTTTTTATGCATGTCCGCTTGGGGAATCCGAATTGCCTAGGTTTTCCCCCGGGAAAATGCCTAAGTATGGCATGCCAAATGGCCATTTGGCAGGAACGCTGGAAATCGAGCGAGGATGGACACGAACTATACAGCTTTTTCCCGGATTTTGCTGTGAGGATGTTTCGAAACTGGATTGTTCCGAACTACGTTGTTTCACAGATACTCACTGGGCATGGATGCTTCAGACAGCGCTTGAATAGATTAGGGCTGCGTATGTAATCGATTAGAAACTGGACCGACGTATCACAAGGAGGTCCGACGTGTTACAAGGAGGAGGAGGTACTAGCTGTGATAACAGCTTTGACGCACTGCTCAAGTTCGTACATTCCTGGCACACCATTCGACGTACATTGAAATAGATTAAGGTAACAGAATAAAAGCAGCCCGCTTGCGAAGTGACATGCTATATTTCGCATGCCCTAGAAGGGAGGAAAGAGTGTGTAACAGAAGGGACGGAAATAGACAATTTGTAGAGAGCGAAGTATTAGTGCCGCGGGGAAAGAGCCAACGCAAGTACCCCGGCACTCTCCCAAGAATTTGGTCCGAATGCCGCAAGGTAGGCAGGACCATGGGTTGGTGGAGGGTTGTCCCTATTTACGGTGCCGACCGCTGTCGCGTGCACACGCATCCGAAGTGCTCCGTGTTATTAAATGTTAAAAGTTAATTAATGTGATCGATCAGTATTTTACTTTGTTGTTCTTTCTCTTAAGATGAGTAATTATTTGTATAATTCATAAACAGTGCGAAAGTGACGCTTTTATAATCAATAATAAGTGGATATAAACTAAACGATTAGTGTAGCGTGCTACTGTGAGCTACTGTGCTAAAATAAATTGCGAAAGGACGCCAGTTGATGCAGGGAGTAGTTAGATTTAAATTTTAGAATCTTGTTTGTTTATTTGTCTTGTGTTTTTGGTGTTTAATTTGTTAATTTGTAGTAAATTAGGTTAATTAGTATAGGTTAGGTTTAACACGTGCTCGCACGTAATTCCTGACAACTGTCAATGGCCATGTGCTTTTTGACATTAGTGGCACTGACAAGCGTCAAAGGCATTGACTTCTGACGTTAGCCATTAACTGTGACAAGTGACAGGTGTCACTGTCAGAGCCGATGGTATCAGTGTTGCCACTATAATTGTGATTGAGGTACTTACGAAAGATTTTCTAATATTTTTAGGACCGCACTACGAGTACTATTACATAGACGCTTTTGACATGCACTTCGCAAGGGTGCCGTAAATAAAAGAAAAAAAAATGTTTTTAATAAATTTTATTCTGTTTGGTTTTTGTTGACTACGACAGCGAGCCCCCCGCAGAGGTATCTGGTGGCATCTGCTGCGGACATTAGTGCAGTAGTGTATGTGGCGGTTGTGGCTACTTTGTCACCTGGCAGATCATCCACCACTCAGCCAATACTGGTTACCCAACAAGCGTCGCAGTCTGGTGGACCAGCGAAGAGGGTGCTGTCGACGGATGATGGATCGCCACCGAATCAAGAACTAAGAGGCGGCTGAACTCGAGGGAGGGTTATCGACCCTCCCTGACTACCGCACTATGAGCCCCAGCGGGAATGAGTTGGAATCGGAATTGGATGACCTGTCTCTCGAGACTTCACGGCAATTGCTGTCACGGGCGAACGAAACGGCTAGGATTATCTCTGGCGTGGTAGGGAGACCCACCTCAAAACTCAACAAGGCCGACCTTGCAACAATAAACTTGTAGCTGGGAGTGTTAATGGAGGTGGTGGCTCATGTGGGTCTTATTGCGTAGACGGGAAGTAAGAAAGTTAGCAAGGCTCACTCAATGCGGAGCGACCACCATGGCCTGGGAGCGGGAGAGGCTGCAGTAAGGCCCATCAGCGTTGGACAGGGGGCAGTATCGTATGCGGACAAGGCGAGGAAGGGAGGACCAACAATAGCTTTATACCCGGCGAGGAGGAGTAAAATGAAGACCTCGGAGGAGAAGAAGAAAATCTTAAAGACCTCGATAGCCCCCGCCTCGCTACAAATAAAGGTAGATCGATTACGGAGAGTGGGTAATGGTGAAATTTTCATCCAGACGCACACCGAATAGGACTTAAGAAAGATAAAAGCGGCGATTCCAGATTCATTGAAAGTGAATGACCTCAAGGCTAGATCTCCTCTAGTAGTCATAAGGGACCTGGAGGGGAAAGACCCAGACCTGGAAGGCACGCTCTGCGCGGTGCATACTCAAAACATTGCGTACATCACTGAATGGGCCTTAATCCTTGAAGGCAAAAAGTAGACTGGCGTTCAGGAAAAGTCGACAAGGGTCCGAAAGATCGGCAATGGTCATGGCGTGCACTCTGGCGCTTCGGAGGATGCTAGTTGAGAAAGGACGACTATACGTGAGATGGGAGGTCTGCCAGGTAGGGGACTTTACTACGGCTGTTTGATGCAGTAAATGCCAAGCGTAATGTAATGTAATAATGTAAAGCGTTACCTTCAGGAGAAAGCCACCTGTGGCAGATGCGGAAGAGACGATCATAAGGTGGCAGATTGCAAGGCAGAAAAGCCTATATGCGTGATTTGCCAAAGATTTGGTCAGAAACTGTCTTTCTTTTGCATGTTTAGCTGATGTTCTTAATTCCTTTTTACTTTTAATTCAAATTAATTTAAAGAAAAATAATCAATAAAAATAATTGTAGCTACATTGGTAACAATTGTACTATGGAGGTAGGCAGACATGGGAGCGCAGCGCGGCTCATAGTGTTGAAGTTGTATATAAATGACTTCTCGCGAAGCAATACATTAATTTTTTAAGTGATTTTGAAATATTTGTAAGTTTGTGCTAAATAACCCCGAAATCGGGTGTTCTAATTTCTTTAGTTTTTACTGCTCATCATCATCATCATCATCACCAGCCCTTTTACGTCCCCACTGCAGGGGCTCAGGCCTTCCTTATGAATGCTCGCTTACAAGTTCTTACCTTGAAGTATTTTATTTTTAAAATCACAAATCTACTAAGTAACTTTCAACTCTCAAACTATTTCGTTGCTTTAAAATATTTAACGTTTTTATGGAACATTTAATTCCGAGATGAAGATCTGGTTCTTAACCAAATGTGCGAAAATATTTTATTCTATTACAAAAAAGGTGAAGAAGATGTTTAAGGAAATATTATAGAACTTATGCTATACTTAAGGTAATAAAATTCATAAAATTCAATATAAATAATTATATTGAAACTAAATGGAGTTCTGAGACTACGCAAAATTAACATTATATTATTTTTCTACCTTACAGATTTCATATTTAATTTTGTCTGCTAAAAATTAAATATAATCGATCCATCCATCCATCCATTCAATTCGTGATTATTTTCCATCTCATGTTCGATTCCCGGGTTGTGCTATAAATAATATTTGATAACCTTGAAATTAAGACGATTTAAAAATGAAACACTTAGTGCTTTAATTTTACTTGAACTACGGGTTCGATTTCAGTGTATTTTAATATAATAGTATTTGTTTTTTTTTTACTTACAGATTATTATCATAGCATCTTTTATTTTAACTTCATTCAAATAATTTTTAATATCATTCGAAACACGCATTTTTTTTTAATCGGTTAGATTTTATAGAAGCTATAGCAACTGCAGCTATCTTAATTGTTCCAGGCCACAGGTAGTCGCACTTATTGAACTTCTATTCAAGTGCTGTATTTATGTTAACAGGGTTCTTCCACCGGAGTCCTCCTGACCTACGCTGCTCTGCGTTGTGCTTGTGGAGTCTTCGTGGATCATCAGTGCTGCTTGCCGGAGTTGACGTCGGGTCCACACCCTTGCCAGCCTCTGCCCGGCCCGTGACACTGATCTGACCCCGCGAATTCAAAACTAAATCCCCTAATTATACTTTAAAGCTTAGGTCATTTAATGAAAGAACCAGAACCATAGCGAGCGAATCTGCACCTACCCACTGAGAAATAAAATAAAGTTTGTTAAAACATTATTTGTTTTTTTGCTCTTTTTACCTGAAGCTTAAGGTTGCTTCTCACCTCCCATCTACAAATCCAACGCTTCAAAGGAGGGCGAACCGCCCACGTTCTCAACGGCGAACTAATCGTCCAATATCGACCTCACATTAATTAAAGGAGGCATCCTGGCGACAGGATGGAGAGTGTGGATAGAGAAGTTTGAGAGCGACCACCGTCTCATCAAGTATACGGTGGCAAGTGAGATCACTCCACGCGCTGGGCTCCTAGAAGAGCCGAAGAAACTGCGTGACCGGGGTGGGTGGCTAAGCCGTCCTGTTTACGGCATGATGATTCTAACGTGGTAAATTTAGTTTCTAAAAAGGATAAAAAGTCCTTTAAACTTGGTAACTCTCTTAGGATAAAATATGCACAATAAGAGGATCCCACGTGCTTATGTCTACCCCTAAGATTTCTATAGAATCATTTATGCGCTTTATATGGGTGATCAATTGATGTTGCATTACTGGAATATTTAATAAGATGTTGACGTGTGAAGAAAAAATAAGTTTTTTTTATTATTGAACCGCTGATTTAAAATTTCCCAGCAAACATCATAGTTATATGAACTTAATACCAGTTTCGACGAGCTCTGTTGACTTTTCGGCGTTTCTGATCCAGCTCCGGCGACCACCATTTATATTTCACGGTCTGTTCGTAACAGGAATGCGGTGAATCTTTCGCAGTACAGCGTAGCTGGAAGGCCGGGTCTCAAATTTCCCACTCTCACATGCAGTATAAAACAAAACCTGGACCAGTTACCGCATCTCACTCTAAAAGGTTCTGATAACACGACGTCTTCCCTCTCACAAGAAGTAAAAGACTCATACTTGTAGACATAATCGAAGGTAATAAACTGATGGTCACTCAAACTGGAGCCTTCATGCACGGTCCAGTTCCGTATGGTTATCGACTAGGGTCCACTGAAAGTCGGCGGTTGACCAGGAGCATTGTGTAAGCAGAGACAACATGGAAGCTGATGTCCTCATACGCAACATGGGCAACAAAGCAATGTTCTGTACACAAGTTATGCAATACCGTAAACGCAATGTCTTGGTTAAGAACAAGGACTCCAGCCATCGGCTTATCTCCACACTTCAGAAGACCGGATAGGCTCCCAAGCTGTTCTTGGACAATAACAAAGTCCAGCCCGTTGATTCTCGCAATCACCGGTAGTTCCGTGGTGGTTTCCTTACAGCCTTTGAGATTAAGCTGCCCAATGCGAAGTATCTTAGGCGACCTATCTATACTACATCATATTGACGGCCTACTGTTCTGCGTGAAGCCTTGCCCGACAATTTACCGCGACGGTAGCGTAGGTATGCGCGTCCTTTCTTTTAAATCGGCGACAAGTGGCACTTTTCTTCCTTGGAGCCCAGGGTTGTCAGCACGCAGAAACGAAAACTACCAAAAGTCATAGGGCTCCCCCGGCGCCACATCGTATCGAGTCTGTTTTTTGCGAAAAGTGCGTATTTCCAAATACCAATATTTCCAGGTGAAATATCTCGGCCGTCATTTTGTTTTTTTAATCAAACTTTTTTTCAGTCACATTTTTTTAGCTAAATCTACAACCGTTTCGAATATC
Organism: Diatraea saccharalis; assembly: GCA_918026875.4. Classification (NCBI taxonomy): domain Eukaryota; kingdom Metazoa; phylum Arthropoda; class Insecta; order Lepidoptera; family Crambidae; genus Diatraea; species Diatraea saccharalis. Next base: position 158,185 of record OU893353.1, read on the forward strand.
GTAACAGTAGAGTGAATACTTTAGAAATTAAAAAAATTAACTCGTCGTCATTTTGTTTTTTGGCTGTACCGATATGCCATTTCATTTTAAAAAAATATTGTCGATCTCCAAACATGAAAAGGTCATTTTCCCACTCTATCTACCCGAAAAAAACGTGGAGTGAGTCAGTGAGTCAGTCAGTCAGTGGTAATTAAGCTTTATACCGGGTGTTACAAAAATACCCGTTATAGCTGAAGGGTGTTGAAGTATATCATATAAACAGTACTCTGCCAAATTTTCAAAACCATTGCATTAACTTTTAACTTTCAGTAAAAAGGCTAATTTTTAATAATTAATAAATACATCGAGTGTGCTATGTCACATCACTATTTTAGTTTAATGACCTTACCAGGAGTAATGGCACACTACCTACCTCCTATGTTTTCTATTTTTTTTTCTATTCTCCTAGTACACACCCACACATACACACTAAGAATGAGAGAGAAAATTTCCTAAAAAACGTGTCTGCGTTTGCCAGTTTACACAGTAAATAAAATGAAAAGAAAATAAATAGGAATCAAATCATTAGCAAAATGGTATGGTAACCGACGCTGTTCAGCCGGTAGTCTAATTTCAGTAAAATTTTCATAATACATATTATTATCAACACGCACATCATTTCATAGCATCGTTTCCGACTCAGCTGTTTCTGAATTACAGATCAAACACCATTTTAAGTAGTACCTATTTATGATAGATAGATAAAATTTATTTAAACACTGACATACGAGTCTAACTTTTAGTTCATACTTTAATGGTCCGCCAAATCTGATTGATATTACGATAATAAAAAAAATATGATATGCGACATAATTCACAAACGATTTTGGCGTATTTAAAAATAAATATTTGCGAATTACTATTTGTACTTTACCTTTTCACTTCCTTATTCACTGTTTAAGCATTACTTGTGAGGTTCACTCACCTACACTTTATTAGGCACTTAATTTTATTCCACAAGAAAAAACTAAAGATCGCGGCCAACCTCTGGTTCACTGACGTTTCAGTATAATTACATCTTTTCAAAATAGTCTCAATTTATATCAATACAACACTGCATCCGATGTAACACTGATAAAAGCACTTTTCACGGATATTTTCGAAACGTGATCACATCGACGACGTATGAACAACTGAATAAAGAAAAAGTGATAAAAAGGGAAAGCCGCCAATTGAGTCCTTTATTATAAGCCGCTGCATAGTGTGCGGCATGTCAAAGGCGCACAGAAAGGTAATAAAGGAATAGGGTTGCCATTTTCTCTTATTAGATCGGAAATTTTGTCCTTAAAGCCGGACTAAGTCAAATCTCTCGCGAAGCAGTAAAACAATATTACCGTAGTAGACAGTAATATTAGTTCACGGCTTCGCGAGGGTTACTGCCTAGTTATTCAGAGGGTGCGTTAAGCAAAAATCACTAACTTTCAATTGATTTTGTAGTAAGACGTAACATACAAATAAGCGGTAATTAAAGATAAGATAACTACATCATAATTTTAACGCTTTTATCACAACCAAAACGTGAATTCATAAAATAAGGCTTGATCGTAATAACATCAAAACTGCACAACCTATTTTGAAAAAGGTTTTTTTTTATAAAGTAATTTCGAAGACTATACGATGCAAACAAACTAACGATTTGTATTCAAATTTCGCAAATGCCCGTGCAACACTGCGTCTTTTTGGGTATTTGGGAAATAAATTTGGGTATTCATAATTTATTTGATATAGCTTCGGCACAGGTATACCAAAAACCTATGAAACCTATACCGCCGGACATGTGACATTAACATTTAGCTGCACACAATCTAAAAAGTCAAACATGTCCCGCTAAAGACGGATAGATGGCAACACTAGACAGGCGGCAATGTTAAAGTTTGAGCCTAAACTTCTAGTTGCCTAGTACTGAGGTGATCAACATTTTATTGTACAAATTAAAAAAATCGTCGCAGGACATTGTTGCAACAATTTTTTTTACATACGTACGTAAGTACATAATACGTAACGTAAATAACGTGAAACAGTTCACGTTATGTACGTTACATATTATGAACGTTACATATTAGGAATTGTTAATTGACAAAGATTTTGAAAATCTTTATTGTTGTTGATAAGATAGTACATGGTTGTATTTTTAGTTTTTACAAACTTAAACGTTGTTAATGTTTGGTAAAGACTAGTTTAAGTGAGAAATGTGATATACTTTCACGCTGCACCTACAAAAGAGCATGCTTGGCTCAGTCTGTAGAGAGGAAGTAGCATCGACTATCATAAGACATCGTTAAATAAATAAATTAATGTATTTCGTGGGCCGTAGTAATCTGCATACAATCGACATACCTGTTTAAAATTTTAACTCATTTTATACACCTTTTCTATTTTGAACTATTTTTCAAATAAATGACCATTTGTTTGTTAGCTGTGTCGGTCGTTTTAGGGATTTTTCTATTTAAGGAAATAGGTAAACAGTACATAATAAACGTCTCATTCATTTTCATTTCTTACAGCATTAAAATAGTGAATCCTATACTCTGATTCTAAAATTCATTTGAATAGCCCACAGTAATAAAATAGATAATAAATTAAAATCCGTACCAAATGTTTACTACTACCGTATTTTTTATATTAGACATGGTCTAGTGACTCGTACTTTGGAACATCCGTCGGTAGGCATCGAACAGATGTGGCTGCGAATTTCTTTGCATGGCAACAGTCTTGTTGTTGGCACTGCTTACAGGCCTCAATGGCTGAATGTAGACACTTTCTTCGACGATCTTTTTGAAAGTGTGCTCTCTTTCTCCAATTATGATAATGTGGTGCTACTGGGTGACTTCAATATAAATTTATTGGATTCTGACGACATCAAAACAAGAAAACTTAACCAATTTCTCACAGTTGTTAATCTGATACAACATGTGTCGGAACCCACCCACTTCACAAGTGTTACATCAAGTTTGATAGATGTATTTTGTACTAATGTACACGTCAAAGACATCAATGTTTTGCATATTCCGGATTTGAACCGTCATGCAATTATTAGTGCTACCCTTAATCTTAAAAGAGTCAAGCTGCCTCCTCGAATTATAAAGTATAGGCCTTTGAAAGATATTAACATGCTTATTTTTGAGAGGGACCTTGTAGTACTAAGATGGGATCTAATCCATAATTCCAGTGATATCGATGATATGGTTGATATTTTTAATAATTTTGTTAAGGTGTTATTCGATTTCCATGCCCCAGAGAAAACAATAACAGTAAGGGACAGAAAGCCGCCTTGGATAACCACCAATGTTAGAAAAATGATGTCTTTGCGTAACTCAGCCCTTGCCAGATACCGTGCGGATGGTTTGGATACTAGTCGAAGACATTATAAAGACTTGAAATCTTTGGTAGCATCGGCATTGGCGAATGAAAAAAAAGCCTTTTTCAGTCAACAGATCAATAACTGTGCCAACCATCCTAAGGCTTTATGGAAAAATCTTAAACAAAATGTTATTTCAAGAAATGAAAAGGTTGAAGACTTGCCACTGATGTTTGTGGATGCAAATATAATTAATAAACATTTTCTTAATATACCTGGTAGTCATGTTTCTGATGCTTCGCTGTTGCAATATTTCGAGGAAAATAGGTTCCATGAAAATAGTTTTTGCTTGCGATCTGTTTCAGTGGATGATGTGGGAAAATTGTTGCTTGGGTTAAAATCAAATGCAAAAGGTTTAGACGGTATTAACTTGGATATGATATTGTTTACTTTACCGCATTCACTGCCATATATTACACACATTGTGAACAAGTCTATTTCTATTAGTATATTTCCTAGCACTTGGAAAATGGCTAAGGTGAAACCACTCCCAAAGATATCTAATCCACAACAACTGAGCGATCTAAGACCGATTAGCATTCTTCCGTGCTTGTCTAAGGTGCTAGAAAAGGTGGTCTATCAGCAGGTAGTATCTTTTCTTGAGCGGAATAACATTCTGCCTGTTCATCAGTCTGGATTCAGAAGAGGTCGTGGAACTACGACTGCTTTATTGGATGTCATAGATAACATACTTGATGCGCAGAATAATGGCCAGGCTACCATACTTGTTCTCCTGGATTTTACGCGTGCCTTCGATTGTATTAATGTGTCGCTACTTCTGTCCAAACTTCGCTATTATGGATTTGACGAGAACACTGTCATGTGGTTTGCTAGTTATTTGCAAGATCGCACTCAACTGGTAGAGTTGACTAGAAGTGACGGTTCTTGTCGTGTATCTTGCAGTGAGGACGTTCGTAGTGGCGTGCCACAGGGATCGATTTTGGGTCCTCTCCTATTTATACTATATGGCAGAGATGTGATTGAAGTTATACGTCATTGTAAGTACCATATGTACGCGGATGACATACAAGTGTACATATCTTTTGATCCTCAAAATGCAGCTTCTGACACTGTAGGTAAACTTAATGAAGATTTGAATAGGATAGCCATGTGGGCAGAGCAAAATTCTTTGGTTTTAAACCCTAATAAATCAAAATATATGGTTTTTGGCTCAAAAAAGCAAATACAGACAGTGGACAGGGTTGGTGTAGTGGTGCATTTGGGGGCTCAAATAGTTGAAAGAGTATGGAAGGCTCGAAATTTGGGAATTGTAATGGATGCTCAACTTCGCTTTGAAGACCACGTAGCTGAGTTATCAAAGAGTTGTTTCTATAAACTTAAAGTGCTTTACAAAATACGGAATGATTTGAATGAGCAGCTTAGAATAAAATTGTGTGAGGCACTTGTTCTTTCAAAGGTTAACTATTGTCTTCCCGTTTTCGGTCCATGTCTTTTTGAGCGCACCAAAAGGGTTTTACAGCGAATACAGAATGCCTGTGCTAGGTTCTGTTTTACAGTCCCTCCAAGAACACATATCACACCTTTTCTCAATAGGGCCAATTTGTTAAGGATGGAAGCCAGATGTAATTTACATCTTGCGAGTCTGCTATTCGATGTAGTATCTAATAAGGTTCCGGAATATTTGGCAGATAAATTGATTTGGGCTAATTCTAGGTCATACTTGAAGTCTCGAGGTGCCTCTTGGAAACTCGTCTTGCCCCGGCCAAAAAATGCAGCATTTCGTGGTAGCTTTCGGTATTTGGCAACAAAATGTTGGAACAATTTACCACCACCAATTAGACAGGCTAAGTCTAAGTTTGCTTTTAAAACTGGGCTTAAGAAGCATTTCCTTAATTGTCAGTGCAACATAGAAGGCTGTCATATACCGTAACTTATCATCAATGGTTTTGTAAAATTTGTGATATGATTCAAATGGATATTTATAAATTAATTTAATTTGTTATTTTATGTATTATTTTGTTTGTTATTTCGATTGTATTGGACAATTTCTAAATCATAATACACAACACACATTTAGAAAAATTCACTTGGGATATTCTTATGTTCTGCTTTGCACTGCGACGTTTTAACATACTTTAGTCTTATAAATAACAACTCACGCGCAACTATTAGCCTCCGTCTGAAAATCAGCGTCATGACGATAAGAGTTTTGTCGTCGTGATATATGCTGAGCCGGAGACTTTTTCTCCACTGTGGCACAGCTTATTAGCCAATATAGTTTCTTTTTAATGATATCGTTATTGCTTTTGTATAATACTGTGCAACAATGTGGGAAATAAACTTTTTTTATTATTATTAGCGTCAAGTCGTCACTCGCGCGCGACATCACACAAACACGAACGATAATGTTTCGTTTCTTTCTCCCTCTCTCTATTTCCCTCCCTCTCTATCTCTATCTTACGTCATTGTACACTCGGGGGAATAAGTGAATTTGTTTTAGGCTCGATTTTACCGATTATCTATTGATTTGTCTTATGTATTTAAATACCTAAACAATAAAAAATATTTTTAAGAGTTAAGCTAATGAAGTTATTTCTTAGCACCGGATACAACCCTTCCTGCGCGAGTCTAACTCTCACGTGGCCGGTTTTTTTTTATAATTAGTTGTTAGCAGTTTGATAAAACTAGGACTTTTGACTAGTGAAATATAAAAAAACTTCAGTTATTGAGAATATTCAGTTCAGATTTTGTACTTTTCTCAATTCAGAAAGCGGCTCTTTGTCGACATTTTTTCTTGTCAGACGATTTTAAGATACCTAAGTGTAGTGCATATTATTTACTCTAAGATAGCAATCCACTTTACTTGACACAATTTACATGTAGTACGAGTAAGTGGTTGAAACCATAATCGGGAATGATCATATTCCCGATTAAGGTTCATATTCCATTTTAAGTCTGATCTTTGTATTGTAAAAATATTAGAAAAGAAATAAATTGACCATAAACACAATTGAAATATGTACACGAATATTGATCAATCTTTCAATTTATTCCCCGACTGTATCTGCGCTGACGTCATATTAGGTTTACTTTCGTAATAGAAGATTGTAGGTACGGGTACCATGTTATCATGATTTAAAGACACGATGTGTAAAAATTCTGTTTCAAAGATGAAGCAGCTACAGATAGACAAAGTTACCTGGAAGAGACTCAGTGATATACGTCGCCTACTTTCATAATATTGTAATTATTTTCATAAAAATGAAACTACCTAACTATGAAAAAAAAATTGTTCGTGCAATAACGAATATTCTACTTATCTAGAGGTCGCGATATTTCTTCTTCCTCTGCTGCTCTATTTGTTTAGATTAGATGAAATTGATTTTATGAGTACATTATTGAGTGACGTGTCGTAGCATTAATTATAAAGATTATTATTTTGGATGGGCCGTCTACAGTTCGTAAAGAGATATTGTACAAGCATTTCAGGCGTTACCGTGCCTGATATGTGCGTAGCACGGGCATAGAAATATGGCAAGGTATATTGGAAAGGGAGCTCTAATCTGAATAAAAACGAATTTTGGAAAAAGTTTTAAAATAATGTTTTCGTGTAATATTTTGCATGTTCGAATATTTGCGTATGTACACATAACTAGATAAATTATTTCGCTGTACTGTGACGTAGGCACTAAATACCAGTAGATATAACCAGTCTGGCAAAATAATAGTCTTTGATTTAGAAGTCAATGAACTGAAACAGCTGATCATAATGTCCGTGTGCTTCGATAAATTGTATCGAAAATTTTGCTAAACTTCGATATTGTTTTTTTTCAATAAATACAATGGCTACGATATAAAGGACAGCGTCCATTATCTCAGTTTTATGTATATTCAATGCCATTTTCGGGGTAACGGGTTTTTTTGTAACATGCGGTATATAATAGAGATTATAGATTCTCATGAGTTTCTTTTGTTTTGTTAATAAGGTAGGAATATCAGTGCCACATCCACATAAAATAATTCCATAGTTGAACCATGCATGCGCCTATGCATAATAAGTTGTTATTGCCGTATGTATATCTGTTGTTTTCTTTATTTCACGTACATAAAACTGCTCAATTTTCGATGTAATTTCTGTTTATGTGGCTTCCAACTAACATGGGTATCAATTATTAGACCTAATAGTGTATGTTGATCTACTGTTTCTATTGTGATATTATTATGTATGTAAATTATTTATGTCTGGTGCTGATTTTTGATAAGGGTAAAAAGACATTAATTTGGTTTTAGATAACTTTATTTGTAAGTTATGTTTCATTAACCAGTTTGTTGTTTTTGATAATATTTCTATTACATATTCAATTGACATATTGGAAATTTCCGTTAATTTTATGTAGTCTATGTTGTTTTTGAGCAGGATACACACGCCGCCTCTAGTGCGTATTTTTGTACAGTATGATGCTCCAATTTTGTAATCGCTTAGATTTATGAGTTCTAATTTTCCAGGTGAAAGCCATGTCTCTGAAAAGCATAATATTTAAAAATTCTGTTGTAAAAATGCTTCTTGGGAGTGTATTTTATTGAAGATATTTTGTATTAATATTTTATATTGTAGATTTATATTTTCGAAAAAACTTTTCACTTCTTTTTCTCTGCTTCATTGTTCAGTTCCTTATTTTCTATATTTTTATTATTGGCAGTAGTGTTTTCCTGTCTATTTGTTAATATTATTATTTCTCCTTCCACATATAGGTTATTATTTTTAATTATAGCGTAAAATCCTTTTTGACGTGCTCTGAACATTTCTTCTTTTATCAATTTGTTTTGTTTTCGTGTAGATACATCAAAATATTTGGAAATGACTAATCCAGTTTCCTGAAATAAATGTCTATGGTCTATAATAATTATTATTTAGTCATCTTCTTGCTTATTAATTCTATAACAAGAGGTCTAGATGATTTTTTGTATCTGCCAAGTCTATATGTATCCTCAATGTAGCCAGTTACACCCACATTCATAGTGTTGAAATATATGCACAATCCTGTCACATAGGGTGATACCACTTTCATTATAATGTTCTGGGAACCTATAGTGTACAATTATCTTAGAATTGGTTTCTGTAATTTTTAATATTCATTTCCTATTTTCTCACTAATAAATTTTACTTCTTCTATAATTTTTCATTTTCTTGTATAAAAGTCTCTATTTTTAATTTTATTTGTTCTATTTCAACTTGTGTTAGTTTATTTTGACAGCTTAAGAATTCTGTTTCTTGTTTTATTTCTTTTTTGTTAACATAATCTCTTTGTTAATTTCTGACTAAATGTACTTTGTTGTTCGTTAATTAGTAGTTTATTTTTTAACTTTTAATTTTTGTTGGATTATCACGCTAATGTTTTGTATTGAAATTTCGTTACTATTTACATATGAACTTGGAGACGTCTGTGTTAACTGTGTCGCCTAGAAGATCAATATCCTTTGCCATGAGATTCTGGTAGACCTAAACGATGGAGAGCAGAGAACGCGAGAGTGCAAGATGAGAAATGTCGTAGTCGAGCAGCGGCTGAGGTAATTGATGGTTACTGCAGGGAGTTGAAGCACTCTATTTATTTTATTGTGAGCTCGAAGAAGTTGACGTCTACCTGCCGAGAAAACGGCTGGAGCCAATTGAAAATCAGCGTCGGGTTCCATAAGGATGACAAATTGCTGAATTGGCTACATTTTTTGTTGCGGCCGTGAGTCACAAAAATCAGTCCCTATGTATCATTTCTATCTTTTTAAATTAATTGTATCATTTAAAAACCTTTTGTCAATTTTATGTATGCTTGTATTATGTCTCATGTCTGTAACTAAGTAAATATATATATATCTCTCTCTATCGAGGAACTGGAGGCCTCCAATACTCGAGAAAGTGTCTGACGCCCCTGGACCCAGCACGGTCGTTCTGCGAACCGCAGGTCAAGTGGAGCAGGAAGGAGGGTCGCAGGACGAGAATCAGCTCTGGAAACCGTTTACCGGCGACGAGGTGAAAACGGTCCGACTCGACGCGCGCACCGCTCTGCGCCCGGTTGGTATTCGTCCTCCAGACGAATATATGTCGTTTTTTTTATATGTTAATTATATGTCGAGGTTTTTTTTTAAAGCCCGGCCTTATAATATTTGGCCGAGCTTCCTATCGTATCCCCACTATGTAGCAGGCCCTTATTGTTCTGTGTGTCACTTTCATTCCAGTTCTCGCTTGTGCTCTGTCTTTCATTCCTCATACATGTTCTTTCTGTTATTCTTCCTCTATTATTCCTTTCCGGCTGGGATCGCCATTTCTTATCCTATCTATTTTTACTTTTGTTTTTATTTATTTCTTAATATTATGGGATCATATCCACGGGTATTTCTTTTATTTTGAGTTTTCTTGTTTTCTTTTTATTCCTTATTTTCTAATTACATAATCTAATTTGTGTTTACAGTTTACTTATTCTATTTATTTGTTACGTACCTCTTCCTATTACAATTTCTTTATATTATCCTTTCTTTACAGTATTCTTTTACAATTCTCTTAAGTCTAGTATACAATTCTTTTATTATCATTACCTTTTTCTAATGCATGTTTTATTTTTATGTTTTATCTACTACATTGTTATTCTATATTGTGTCTATTTGTTTTACAATTTTGTTATTGTTCTATTTTACAAGTTCTTTGTTTTTATTTTCTTATTTCTAATACAATATTCATTCCTAATGTTTTGCCCCCTTTTTCTTTCTTTCTTATCTACTATTTTTATTAATTCTATTTATTCTATTCTAAGTCTTTATATGTGTCGAGGTTGTACGAAACGGCGACCACTGTGTTTGCCGTGCCTGGACAACCGAGACAAATACTTTCTGTAAAAGTCCATAGGAGAATCCGCCAAGGAGGCCCGTTATCGCTGATGCTATTTAACATCGCCATGGACCTAGTTCTGGCCAATCTTCCGAATGAGGTAGGCTACAGACAAGACGGGGAGTGTGTCTCGACTCTAGCTGTTTCTTCATCCTGTTTGCAGGATCTAAGATTGGCCTTCAGGCGTCCATTGATGCGGTGTACGCGACTGGCAGTCCAACGGGTCTCCAGCTCAACCATGCCAAGAGCTCCGTGTTGTCAATGATACCGGGTGGAAAGCCGCAATAACACCAAATCCACACGTGGTCACTATCTACCACTTAGGAGATTCCTGTTAGTCTACGGCGGATAAGCGCAACCGGGCCGAAAGCGCTGATTCGTTTCAAAATAGCACGAAACCATTTTCGCAGATGTGTTTACCCAGTCTTGAGCTACTAAAGTTCGGTGGTGAGATTGAGAATGACAAACATTTTTTGATACGTTCTCGTCAGTCATACATGAAAGTTAGAGTATAAGTTTGATCGAAAAGTTTTATCACATCTTGTCATGTCTTTCCGGGCATTATCAATAGCAAAAGGAGTGCCTGTGACGGCAGATAATTATAAAACTGTTTTCGATGCGCTTATTGAAAGATTTGAAAATAAACGTATCTTAGCATTTAACTATCTAGATAAAATGATTAATTGCCCTCAGATAAAAACTAGTAATTTCGCAGAGCTTCAAAATTTAACTAATATTTGTAATGAAACGGTAAACGCTCTTAAGGGTATGAAAATAAAACAGTTGGATGAATTCATTTAATTTTTTTGAACTACACGAATTTTAGAAAACGATTAAAGATTTCTAGACTTAAGATTCGAAATCGTAACAAATACGTAAATTTTTGGACTTTTTGACTTTTCTGCAAGGATACGTAAAAGTGTTTGAGGTCAGACATTCAGAAACGTTTCTGGAACTCAAATGAGAAGTTCTCAAATGCGAACTAACAAAGAATTTTTTTGTGCGCGCGGAAGGGCTGGGAATTATAATCTATACTAATATTATAAAGCTGAAGAGTTTGTTTGTTTGTTTGAACGCGCTAAACTTAGGAACTACTGGTTCGAATTGAAAAAATCTTTTTGTGTTGAATAGACAATTTATCGAGGAAGGCTTTAGGCTATACTCGATGGAACAGAGCGACCGACACTCCCGAGATTCCTGAAGAGTACTATTTGTCTTTAATATGATGTGAAAAAAATTATAAGTCTTGGTCAAATAATTTCCGAGATATTAAATCACAAAGTTTTTGAAAAAGAATGAGTATTTTCAACCCTGAGTCAGCTGTTTTTGGGACGTACTAAGAAAAAGTTTTTAATCGGTCATTGACTTCTTCATTTCTAAAAACGAAATAAACTAGTTTGTGATTTATAAGACTGCTTTCATGCGAATTCTACCAGACAATCAATAAATAAACAGTCAAAATGCTTAAATCGATTTACAGACTAACAGCCGGTTTCTGATTTGAAAAAAGTAGAAAATTTCTACTGCTTATTCTCAATAACCTAAGTTTTTTTTTTAATTTCACTAGTCAAATAGTCCTAGTTTTATGAAACTGCTATCAACTGATCATCAAAAAACTAAAATCGGAAACGAAAACTAAGTGATGTTAGTTTGAGACCTTTAACTTTAAATTCTCAATTAAGAAACCGAGTGTAAAATTTTCTAAATTATTGTAGAGAGATCAGTCTAACATTAACCTACGTTATTTTGAAAGAGCAGTTCTCCAAAAAAATTGTTTGAATGGGGTAATACTCCTTTAACAACGGGATCGTTAATTAAACTCGATATACTCACAAATCTTCCAGCAATTCATCATTAACACAAATGAACTTTGTTTTAAAAACATTGAGGAATTTGTTATTAAAATAGCATTTAAAAAGAACATTAAAAAATGCGTGATATCAAAAGACGAATAAAAAAATGTGAACCGAGTTCGTCCCTCGATATCAAAGCCCCACCCGCCAGCCAGCCGCCAGGCGGCTTCACTATTCTGTCGGTATTTTCCAGCCGCTCAGTCGCCGCCGACCTTTTGCGCTGGAGTGTTGTTGCGCATCGCTGCCGACGCACCGCTGCGAAGCGTCCTTTTTTGTAGATTTTTGTTTTTTTCTAGTGCATTTTTAATTGAATTTTTGCTAATAAGATACTAGAGTGTTCGTCTTCAGTGTTAAGTTTAGTTTAGTGAAGATTGTGTTTAATTTTGTGTGAAATGTGATGTGTTTTGCGCGTGCATGCGCGGCATTGAAAAGAGCGTGCTTAGCTCAGTCTTCAGAGAGGAAGTGGACATTTTCAGCATCGACTATCATTAAGATATCGGTAAATAATTAAACTCTAAGTTTCAACAACTTAGCATTCCTGAAAATTATAAAACCGTGTCTACACGTAATTTATGCGGCAATTTTTCATCTTCAAATTCATCTTGCTCTGTCTGTGGTCAATGTCATCATAGTCTGTTACATAATGATGGTTCACTGTTGCGATCCCTACGTTAGGTGAAGTATTTGACAACTTCGAAGAGGTTAGTGAAATAGAACACACACGTGGGACATAGTCGTGCTTTATTAGTTCTACTTGGCACGTGTGTAATGCGCTTTTGCCGTGATGGTGATACAGGTACTGCTGAGCCGATATTTGCTCGCGCACTTATTGATAGCGGAGCTCAAGATTGTTTCATGACATCGTCATTTGCTCATCATTTGCATTTACCCCTTTGTCGTTGTAATTTGACGGTAGCGGGACTAGGTAATAACGTAGTACAAGTTAAAGGAGAGACAGCATGCATAATTTTGACCACTGATTCTGATGATCCTCAGTTTCATATTAACACAATAGTCATGGATAAAATCACAAGCAAAATGCCGCTGGCCTAAATACCGTCTACTGTACGCTAAAAAAATTAAACACTTAATTTTAGCTGATCCACAGTTCGAGCAACCGGCAGATATTGATTTATTATTGGGCGCTGAATAGTTTCATTCTATTGATGATGGTCAACGACTGCATTTAGGTAATGGCCTACCGGTAACTTTGCATAGTATCTTCGGATGGGTTGTCACTGGCAAGGTACAGCCAGTTTGTCCTCCAGCTACGATCTCTTCTCTCATGCCCTCGTTCTACTCGTTCTTTGGAGAATATAGTAGAAAGATTTTGGGAGAAGAGCCACATAAAATTTCTTTATGCGACCCTGAAAACGAAGCATGTGAAGATTTAGTAACTTAGTTACACATAAACCTGACGGTCGATATGTTGTTCCGTTGTTGTTAAAGGAGTCTCGAGTTTGTCTCGGCGACTCGCTAACAAACGCTAGGTCTCGATTCAACAAATTAGTTTCATGTCGGATTACCACATGCAATCGCTTATAAATGGAAGGTCTTCGTCAAGGACATTCAATGCTTAAAAAATATAAGAGTAACGTAACGTTTCATATTATGAAATCATCAGATTTTGTGATGGTTCTAGAAAAGGTTACGGTTGTTGTGTATATTTGCGAAGTGTCAGTCGTATTGGATATCGAGCGTATTTACTAGTTGCAAAATCTTGCCCCCATCGAACCTTTAATTGTAAATCGTCTTGAACTTTACGGTGCAGTAATACTTGCACGAGTTCTAAAACATGAGTTTGATTTATTTAAGGTCAAACTCAATATCAGTCAAGTCATTGCTTTTACGGTTAATAGTACAGTACATGCTTGCTCATCGAGTAGTTAAAATTATCGACAAAATACCTCTTAAACACTGGCAACATGTCTCCACACACGATAATCCTGCTGATCATAGTAGTCGAGATTTAGGTGGTTAGTTGACAAATTGTGAAATGTGGTAGTTGGGTCCAGAATGACTAGTAATGGTTGTTTTTTTTCTGGCCAGAAAAAATTTGATTCTTCATTGAGTATTCCAGAATTTCGAAATAATTATTTAACTCAGACTATAAATTCCTCATCATCATCAACTGATACAAACTTCGTATCACAGTTATTCATTTTTATCACAAGTTCAAAGATTTCTGGCCTGGTGCTTACTTTTTGTAGCTGTGTATAAAGGACAGCGAAAATTGATTAAATCTCTTATCGTCAAAGACTTGGACAATACACTGTTTCACTTGGTTAACCATGAACAACAATCCTTCTCATCTAACGATATTCAATCCTCACGAGCCATCACCAGACTTCGTCCATTCTTAGATAAAGCTAATTAATCTTCTTTGAGTGGGGGGACGATTTCAACATTCCAAATCACCAGTTTCTTTCAAGCATACCTTATTATTGCCAAAATCCTCTCAACTGTCAGTGTTGATCGTCGATTATAATCATATACTTTATCTACATTGTGGTCCACGTACCTTGCGTTCTATTATTCAGCATAAGTTTTGGATTCTCGGCATTCGTAACCTAATTCGTACACGACTTTCAAGATGTATCCAATGTTTTAAGGCAAAACCTATTGCGTGTCAACCCCTCATGCGGAACTTGCCGCCGTTTAGATTACAAGAAGAAACAAAAAGAAACTACTTGCATTGGCTCTTTCCCACACAGTATGTTACTTCGCAAGCGGGCTGCTCTTAATCTGTTACCTTAATCTATTCAAATGTACGTCGAATGGTGTGCCAGGAGTGCGCGAAATCGCGCAGTGCGTTAAAGTTGCTGTCACAATTAGTGATGTCCTCGTAATACGTCGGTCCAGGTTCTGCTTTGTGCAGTCGGTCGAGCATGATGTTTCTGTCTTCTGCATACAGCGAACATTCCCAGAGGGCGTGATCTCGAGTCTCGTCAACTCCTTCTTCACATGGACACAATGCAGTCTCGCACAGCGCTAGTCGATTCAGGCGTTGTCTGAAGCATCCATGCCCGGTGAGTATCTGTGAAACAACATAATCCGGTTCAATCCAGTTTCGAGACATCCTCACAGCAATCCTTACTCGATGCTTTGGATAGATTGCAGCGCCGCGCAGTACGCATTATTGGCAATGGTGAAGTCACCAAGAACCTAGAAAGCCTGCAACTGCGCCGAGACGTTGCTTCGCTCAGCGTCTTCTACCGTCTCTACCATGGTGAATGCTCTGAAGAACTCTTTTCGCTTATCCCTCCATCTCCCTTCCTCCTCAGGACCACACGTGCTGGTTTGCGTTGCCACCAACTAACTGTGGCAGCGATTCCTTCGCGTACAAAGAAATTTGGCGACTCATTTCTTTGTCGTACTACCAAAAAATGGAATTGTCTCCCGGCCCATGTATTCCCTCCTTCCTATGACATGGGGTCCTTCAAGCGGGGCGTGAAGAAGCACCTTGCAGGTCGGCAAGGTGAGGTTGGCTAGTGCAGTACCTACGTACTGTTTTCACTAGCTGTCCTCACGTTTGGACTACGCCTCCGCTTACCATCAGGTGGAGCGCAGTCATTTGCCCTCCTATACATAAAAAAAAAAAAAAAAAAAAATGTCAGGGAAAAAGCTGTATAATTCGCGTCCGTCCTCGCTCGATTTCTAGCGTTCCTGCCAAATGGCGATGATATCCTCTTTAACGGCTCGCCTCAATCGCCGGCGCTCCCTAGGGGCCAGCTGGATTGCCTCCTCCGCAAATCTTCCCGCACGAACAACCTGCAGGTCGGCAGGGAACACACCAGCTAACACAGGTAACGCCGCGGTGCTGCACGTCCTGTAGGCCTTCGTTAATAAAATCAGCGCCGGTCTCTGCGTGCTCAGCAACGCTCTTCTGACAACATAGTTGGATGAGCGTCGGCATCATACTGCCGCAGCGTAAGTCAAAACAGCCACATAGGTCCCTGAAAGCAGGACTCTAAGGGCCGGATACTTCACACCCCATGTCGATGCGGATACACGCGCGACTTTGCCGAAGCATTTGGAGGCGTTCGCGCCAATCAATTTAGCATGCGCCATTTAGGACCTAGCATCATCCAGAGTAACACCCAACACTCGCCTGAAAACGCTCGCTATCGAAACTCCATCTTACTTTACTGTCGGCGACCGCTTGAATTTCCCTTTATAAGTCATAGTAAGGCATTTTCCCGGGGAAAAACCTAGGCGATTCCGGATTCCCCAAGCGGACATAGACCCTAATATGGACGTGGATTTCCTTTCGATCTCAGCACGCGACGAAGCCTCAACAACGATCGTCACGTCATCGGCATATGCAACTACGTGGACTCGGTCAGGTCATTTAGGAGGAGGTTCCAAAGTGTCGGGCCCAAAACTGATCCCTGTGGACATCCCATGGTGCAGTGTTTCCACGACGTCTGTCTCCCAACAAAGAGAGCCACACGCCGATTCGTGAAGTAACTGACCAAGATTCTATATAGATTCGGCGGAATACCTTATTATTTGGCCTTGACAAGAATCATTGGCCACCAGGCGTTGTCGAAAGCGCCAGAAATGTCCAGAAAAATCAGCTGCACGTACGGAGATTCACTGCTGTCGGTAATAGCGTTGATGCGCTTGAGCGCCGTGACCGTGGAGCGGCCACGGGTAAAACCGTGCTGGGACTCCGAGATGTGACGGTGCAGGCAGGGAGCGCAGTAGATAATGAGGCGCTCCAAAATCTTACCAAGTATCGGCAGCAATGTTATCGGCCTATACGCCTTCGGATCTGAAGGAGGCCTATCGTTTCCCTTCGGCAGTAGCACTAACTTTCTGGTCTTCCAGATGTCCAGAAAGACCGCTTCGACAATACACAATCTAAACATGTTCAGCATCTCATCAGCTCAGCCTTCCAGGCCCACTTGACCATT
This sequence comes from Diatraea saccharalis, assembly GCA_918026875.4. Taxonomy (NCBI): domain Eukaryota; kingdom Metazoa; phylum Arthropoda; class Insecta; order Lepidoptera; family Crambidae; genus Diatraea; species Diatraea saccharalis. Next base: position 175,192 of record OU893353.1, read on the forward strand.
CTAGCCGTGATATCATCCGCACCGACGGCGGTATTCGGTAACTCGCTAATAACTCGTAGCGAGTGACAACTTGCTGGGCGCCCGACAGTCCTGCCCTGAAAGGGCAAAGGCTGCAGCAACACGCACACACGGTGGTAGGAGGTCTCCGTCTCGGGCCGAAGCGAAGCGAGCAACTCGTTCGTGGTGTCACCGGAGTCGGCCGTCTATCCTTCTAACAGGTTCAGGCCATTGACTACGTTTGGTGGCGGGCGTAAACGCCCACTCGCCATCCGGTATGCTGCTTCCCATGGGTCGTCGTTACCTGAATCCGCGATTTTGCGTTAGAAATCCATCTCTGACTTCTTCATGTTCCTTGTAGCGAATACGAGTGGATCGCAGTTCATCATGAAGTAGCTCTTCTTGGATTCCTCCCACATGACGTGATCGCTGCCAGTTCCGACGAGCTCTGTTAACATTACGGCGCTTCTGATCCAGCTCCGGTAACCACCATTCATACTTGCCGTTGTTTATTCGTGCTCGATACCCTATTACTTCACGGGCTGTTCGTAACAGGATTTCGGTGAAACGTTCACAGTACAGTATAGCTGGAAGGCCGGGTCTCAAATTTCCCACTCTCACATGTAGTATAAATCAAAACCTGGACCAGTTACCGCATCTCACTCTAAAAGGTTCTGATAACACGACCTCTTCCTTCTCACCACTACATGACTCACAGTTGTAGACATAATCGAAGGTAATCAACTGATGGCCACTCAAACTGTAGCCTTCATGCACGATCCAGTTGCGTATGGTTATTCCTCTAGTCGATAGTGTAAGATCCACGTTAGATGATCCATTATGTCCACTGAAGGTCGGCGGTTGACCAGGAGTATTATGTAAGAGAAGTTCTCTTCCCTCCATGTGATTCCTTCTATGCTCCGCATTGCTGTCAACTCCAATGAGCACTGATTACCCTGCTTGTTGCGACAGCACATGTTCCAAATGTTATATGTGGTAGCTGATATCGTGTCTATATTGGAAATACGCTGAGACAACGTGAATGCTGACGTCCTCATACGCAACATGGGCAACAAAGCAATGTTGTATACACAAGTTATGCAATATGCTAATTGCAATGTCTTGGTTAATAACAAGGACTCCAGCCATCGGCTTATCTCCACACTGCAGAAGACCGAGTAGGCTCCCAAGCTGTTCTTGGACAAGAACAAAGTCGAGCCCGTTGATTCTCGCAATCACCGGTAGTTCCGTGGGGGTTTCCTTACAGCCGTTGATATTTAGCTGCCCAATGCGAAGTATCTTAGGTGGCCCATCCATACTGCATCGTATTGACGACCTGCTGTTCCGCGTGAAGCCTTGCCGGACAGTTTACCACAGCGGTTGCGTATGCGCGTCCTTCCGTTTGAAGCGGTGGCAAGTGGCACAATACTTCGTGGCTGATTGGCATTCAGTGGATTTATGTCCGGTTTCGCCACAATTCCCGCATAAGGTTTTCTTTGAGCAGCAATACTTTTTCGGATGGCCGTACTGTTGACATTTATTACAACAGGTTGCACGTATATGGTCGCTGACTTCAGCCTCGTCCCAGCCAATATTGATTCGGCCCAAACGCACCAACTTACCAGGGAGCGACAGGCTGCATTCCAATATGTACAAGATTTTCTGGCCGAGCATCTTTTTAAGGGCCACCTTGCACGACTTTTTAGTTTTCCAAGCTCCACTCTGGATCGTCCGCCAAGTTTACACGATGCAGATCGCTGATCAGCAGGGCTATTGGCTAACTTTGACATTAAAGTGTACAACTGACAATTCGTTGTACACTGCGATTTGATCGCAACCAATTTCTCACTAACATTGGTATTGCGTATCATAGTGGTTGGACAACAACTTACGGTGCTTTACGGTGCCTTATAAGTGTCATTCGATAAAACTCTTGATTTTATCGACATTATGCGCCGAAAGGGAATTGTTCAGTTTGTATGGGCACTTTGGCTTTGAGTGGACATTATCTACAGTTATAAAAAACGTTATTTTTTAATATTTCACATCTTAAGGAAGTTAACTGTTGTAATATTTTCATGGGAAAGTTTAAAATTGTATATATATAAGCATGTGTAGTATTCCATTAACGATGTAACGAAAAGGTTATTTTTTTGTAACATACTTTAATTACCTTATCATCATATTAATTTATTTATGTTAGAAATAAGAAACAGAGATGTCTAAATAAAGAAAATGTAGATTTACACATATTTACCTTTAATTTGACAATACAATTCTACAAGCAAAAGACAGTACTCCTAAATACACATATTTATAAGAATAGATTTTACATAATTACTTAATAAATAAATTACACTGCTCATACAGTTTCTCTTCAGCTGGAGGCTGGCATTTGGGCAGTCAAAAAAGGCAGCTACATTTATATAACTTGGTCACATGACGTCCTAATCTTTGAATCTTCCACGGCCTCTCCTAACGTGTGGTCTCCCTCAAAGAAGACTATTCTCCTGATTTGTGCTCACCCTCAAGCACAACTCTTCGGCTAGGAGCGGCTGTAGACTCACATTAACATCTGTGCCTATTAACAGAAAGGACTATTTTAAAACACCTATTCAGTACAAATGTACTGAATGTGTTGAATGTGAATGTTAATTTATTATTGAATGTGAATGTTAATTTATTATTAAGTAGTTATGTGCAAATGCACATAACTACTTAATAATAAATTAACATTAAATATTGAACAACTAGTTAATAGTAGCAGTATTAATAGTATATCATCCTGATGAAAGATGTAGCTTCCCAAAGCAAAAGAATTTTTTAAATCAATTTAATTTTAACTGAAGGAACTCCTGTTCAGACAGACCTTCAAAAGTGCAGAATGTCTTCAGTCATTCCTTCAATATTGTTAAAATCCATTGTATAATTTCTTTTTTACAAATGCAAAATCTTGTATAAGTTCTATAGTAAATGTATGAATAGTTTGCATGATAGATAACCATTCAGCCCAATTATTATAATATAAATGAGAATTACAGTCTACTGGTTTTTGGTACATAAAAGTTAAAATCAACAAACAATTTTACCTGAAGCCATCTGGGAACTGTCAGTTGCTGTAGTGAGTCTCAACCCGGAACAAAACATTATGCTTGTGAATCAGATGCTCTTTTAAAATCCGGCAAGGTAATGTTCTGTATAGGTTCTGGAATATTAGAAGGAACTGTCTCTATCTGCTCGCTGCCAACATGGATGACAGATGTGATCAGATCCATGCATCTAAAAGAGTATAGTATATAATTAAATTATTTGTCAACAAAATGTTATTTAACGATATGGTAGCGATATATTAATGTTTTTCATGTCATAAAGGAAGTTTAATTATAGTAATCGTTAATAAATAAAAATAACTATAATCCTACCTGTCGCGGGGATATCCAATCAATAATTTCATTTCTAATGTGTGTTTCTCTGTTGGATATTGTTTGCAGTAGATGTGATCTAGTACGTAATATAGATCTTTCACAATTTTGTACAAAGCTGCCGACGATATTACACGATTTAAATACATTCATTAAACCAAACAATTTTGAATTACCAATTCTATCTTTCTACATGGATTTACCAAAAACAACACGTTAAACGATATCAATACGTTATTTAAGGAATTATTTTATATAAACAATCATTTTAATAAGAATTATCACTCAAACATATTTGTTGACAACAAAGTGAAAAGGTGCTGCCATATAAAAATCATAAACGATTAGAAAGTAATCGATTGTTAGTGTAAATTAACTTATATCTAACCGAAAAGGATTATATGTTATGTTTTTAACATATTCTATACATAATTTTGTAAAAGATCACCTATTGTATATGCATTAATATATATATATATATACTTTAATTACTTTCATTTGTATTAAAGTTAAAACTTATCGATTAATCGATACTATTAGTAATAGTACTTTAATAACATTTATTGATATGGAAACATGTTAACAAAACACATCCGAATCCAAAAAATTCTTTAAAAAAAAATATTTTTAATGTTTTGTTTCCCATGACGAGAGTATAAAAAATATTTTTTTCAGTTTTAATAATATTTTACTGTTAACATAGTTTTTACTAATTAGCTTGTCCACCAAAAGCCAAAATTGAACAATTCCCTTTAGTTGCGTGTTCAAAGCACATGAATTAATATTAATTGTTGTTATTATTATTTAGACGGGTTATTTACCTGTTTGACTCTTGAAAACAAAAATGTTTGAAATATTTGGCGCTACATTCATGTTAAATTGGACTTTCGTCAAGTTAAGAAGTGTTTAGTTGGTGTTTCAGAAAGATTTAATGTCAAGGAATAAATGTAAGTAAAGCTTTTATATATTGTTCTTATGTATTTTCTTGTATTGTTACTGTTTTGCGAAGTTAACATTATTATTCACATGCATTTAAAATAGTTTACTATTTGTTAATAGAACTATTTGTATCTCAATTTATCTCATCTATTCCATCGGGGAATATTTGTCACTTTAATAATTTCCTATAGATACGAATTAATATTACCTCTAGTTTTGTGTTTAATATTGTTTATTATTTTGTAATAATATATCTCTTGAATGATCATTTCTATATTTGCTACCTAACATTTCAGATGCCGGCAAAAAACTGTCTTAAAGACAGTTAGAAATCCTCCTAGAATTTGCGGAATCTCATCAGGAAATTGCATTGGGCCGTATCTGTGGTGGCTCGCTATCGAACCAAGCTGTAAAGCAAGCTTGGGAAGCAACAGGGGTCTAACTCAATGCATTGGCTGATGGAATTACAAAATCACCTGACCAATGGCGCAGAGTAAGTTCATAATTAATATTTCTTAATATCATATAGCTGATTCCTTGAATGACTTTTTGTTTCAAGTCTAAAATAGCATATTTTAACACCCTGCATAGTTTCATCCACTTGAGAGGGTCAATCCACTTAAAAAGATTTATTTAAATATACTCTAAAATCAACCTTATGTTCTCATATTATTAAAGGTAGGTTATAAAAAAGGTCTCAGTATTGATTTTTCAAATAGTTTTAACTTAGTTTTGTTTAGCTATTATTACATACTAATACTTGACAAGCTTTTTTACTTTACCTTATACTTAGAGCGGTTTCCCGGATTGCGAAAGGTCATGGGTTCGCATCCCATCTCAGGGTAACAGGGACCAAATAGATTTTTTAAGCATTTTTCATTAAGAATATTTTTCAGTATAGCACAGTGAATGCGAAATTGATGAAGTACAATAATTGACTTGTTTATTTAAATAATTTAAAATTTTCAGGTGCTACTGCTCCAGCTCCAGCTATTCAGGTTCCACACAATGTAAAAGGTTCCAGGGCACAAAGGAAAAGTATGTTATAGTTTAACTATAGTTATTTTGTCAAATATGTTATTTATTACAAGTAGGAATCCAATGAAATGATATGTCTCAGTAGATTTTATAAAACACTATTTTTATACATTACAGTTTGTAAGAAAGGTGTATTGTCATCGAGGAGAGCCATATTACCATTGAGGAGCGACTCACTAGTGTACAGGAGCGTCGCGCTGTTTCGATGGAGGCACAAGTTCATCTTTTTATAGTTTTAAGATAATTATTTAGAAAGAAATTTGAATGTTTAAAGCTTCTCTAATTAATTCCGTTATTTCTTTATTTATTTCATAGAATAAGATGTAGTATAGTAATAGTTAATTTTATACTATACTGTTAATTGTTATAAGCCTTCTCTAATTAAATCTATTAAATCTGTATTTTCATAATTTAGTTTATAGGATTAGGTGAACATTATATTTGTTAATTTTATTCTAAACTTTTAATTGTAATTTTTACTTTTGTAAAGAAGTGGTTGTGAAAAATAATTAAAAAAAAAACATAATCAATATAATAATTTAGGTAAAGAAACTTAGGTGGTAAAAATAAAAGTCTTTATAGGTTTGTACATAGTTTTATTATTTTTTTGTTTCTATTTTACTTTGTTTCTCTAAGAATTAGTTATTTTTAAGATTTTATGAAAGTAAGAGCAATTTACGTTGATTTAAAATATTATTTTTGTCCTAACTAGAATAATTTACCACTAATTCAAAGTCTGAGAAGAAATGGCAAAACAAACTTAGACAGGCTTATATATTTCCATCTTAATAAATTAATATTAAAAATTAGTTTACCATAATACACCATGCAATTATTTTACAAATATACCCAGAAATCCAAACTTTTTCATATAGCTAAAAAAAGATAATTTTAAATTGTATGATCAATAACTAAATTATGTTAATTATTTTAATCAATATATACTAATAACAATATAGGTATATTGATTGGTATAGACAAATAATAATAATTTCTCTATCATTCTTGAGAATAGGGAAATTTTATATATTTCAAGAATATTTCCCAAACATTGCCGCTTGCTGAAGGTTGGTTGAGACATATTGCACAAGAATGAGGCACCCACAGTCCGCTGATATGATTCATTAACATAAAAGTTTAATGCTGCAAGATCTGCAAAGAAAACAGAGAAATGAGAGAACTTATATCCAAAGATAAGATATTTTTAAAACAAGTTTTTCAAAATAATAGGTATATGCTTACCTTGAAATCATTGCGCACAGCTGTTCTTCGACGGGATACTGGTAAATGTGGTATGATAGCCATTAGAAGCCGGTGATATCCATCTTTGTTAAGACGGAAATTAGCAATAAACTCATTCTCAGGCAAAGGATCACTTATATCGCGACATCGACGCCTCTCTATTCTTAATAGATTTATCTTTCTTTCTTCTTCACCTAATTTTATTAAATAAGACCTCAACATCATCAATAGATTCGTATCTTGTCGGATTTCAAACAATGAAACTCCGTAAATAAAATAATATTATCTTTTAAAGTCCTGTGAATACGAAATAGCTTTTTTAAAGCTATCAAAACAAAGAATCTTCTCTCGAGCACAACAGTATTTTGCATAGTAAAACCGAAATTAGAATTGTTTTTTTATCATAACGCAATTCAAACAAACTCATTGAATAAACACAATATTATCTCACGAATTTCAGTAAAACCTAAATTAAAACTATTTCTATCTTAGCTCTGTCTATTCAACGCAGTCGGGTAATAGTGCTCAATAGTGGAAATTGATAAAACACTGCTCCATAGCCGTTCCTTTCACGGCTTTGTTGAAAACTTAAATGATTAGCACTTTGTAGTCTATTTGATAGCCACTCTGCTTACACAATACCAATTTAAGACTATCGATACGGCAACGCTTGTCAAAATAATTTACGGTGTACAACGGTCCCGTGACGTCATCTTTGATGGACACTCCAGTTAGCCAATAACAAATTCGAAGTTTGACAGGTATTTGATGTCAACTTTGTCAGTGGATATCAAAAATAGTTGTCAACAAAGTTACGCAATAGCCCTGCAGATCCTCATCACTGTATGCTAACCTTAAGTAGCGAAGTGCTACTCGCGGCATTCTAGCCTTCGGATCCGCGACTTTAAGACTAGGCGCAGCCGCAGCTTTCAGTTTTTCTGCTGTCTTCACCACGTCCCCAGAGTTTCCAACCATGCGTACACTCTGGATGCGAATTCCCTCTGATCCAGGCTTTATCGCATTCTGTAATGCCTTCTTAGTATCCTCCGCGCTCTTCATGCTATCGTCCGCTGGATAAAAGATGACCGCCGGACCCAGCGGTTGGATGGCTATTGGGACCTTTCCTTTCGGTATCTTCTACGCCCCAGCATAGCTGGGCACCACTGGGCCAGTAGACGCCGTTTGGGTTAGTCTCTTGAGCAAGGAACAGGTTCTTGCTGAACTCCAGTTCGGCGCTCGTTGCCTGCTTTGTAGCGCTCTTTGTAGCGCTAAGCTGATGCTCCGTTTCTGCCAGCTTAAGTTCTAATGCTGCTACAACCGCCAGGATATCCTGGTTATGTGACGCCACGGTGGTCTTGTCCGTTATATTTGATTTATTTGGCGCATTCGTTACGATTGCAATGCCTTTGATGGCCTTGTGCACCGTTTCCAGCAGTTGCAATTTGGTCATGTCCTGCAGTTCTTTGTTATCCACAGGCGTAGACGTCACTCTTGGCGGTTGCTGCTGCTGCGCTGGGCGAGACTGAGTCGTGAGGACCGACTGGTGGAACTGATTGCTTTTGCCGTTCAGTTATTCGTCGCCGTAGAGCCTCCTGCATCTCCTCAGGCGAACCTAATGTCCTCTTTACGGCTGTACTCGTTGTTGAAGGGCATGGTGATCTGGAGCAGGAGGAGACGGGGGGGATGGTGAAGCCATTCGGCGGCGTTCGGGCCAGAGAGGCGCGTGGACTAAAGCCAGATTCTCTGCCCAGCTCTTCGAGGACCCTCATCTCCTCCTCTTTACGGGCCATCTCCGCTTCGAAGAGCTCTCTCTGCAGCCGCTGGGCGTCATCGTCCTCCTCCATGACGGAGGAAAAAGTTCTTATCCTTTGACATTTTAAATAAACTGACACACAATAATAATACATAATATACAGATGCGTCTAACGGAACGTAACCACCGCAACGTCAGTGACACCTGCCAAAAGCGACAGTGACAGCCGTCAATGTCAAAAGATAACAACGACAGCTGCCAGCACCACCTCTGACAGCAATCAATCTACACGTCAGACACAGACGTAACATTTACTAATTGGCAAAATAAATAATTTCTTGGAACGGAACGCTGTCACCTGTCAACGCCAACAGTGACAGCCGACAGATGAGTGACAAGTAGCAGCCGTCAATGTCAATGACACTGACAGCAGCCAACGCCAAAGAAACGTCAACCGCACTGACAGCAGCCGCCAAGCGACCACGCGGCCGTCTAACCTCAAAAGGAGGCACGTGGTTTGGTAAAACTTACCTCCAAAGCACGTGTATCCGAGACGGTTTCCATTTATTAATTAATATATAGTACTTACAGTAAATCTGCTCGCGTAATTGATTCCGAGTCGGAGGACCCCTCGCGCAACGTCTCGTCAATTACTATCGAGGGCGAATGAAACCGCTAGGGTTATTTCGGGAGTGGTGGGGGGACCCACCTCTAAGCTTAATAAAGGCCGATATATAGGCCATGATAAACTCTCAATTAGGAAGGCTGATGGAGGTGGTAGCTCATTTGGGCTTGATTGCGGAAGCAGGAAAAAAGTAGATCGGCAAGGCCCATTCTAAAGCGGAGGCGACCACATTAGCCTGGGAACGGGAGTGTGCCCGGGTTGCGAAGGCTGAAGCGGAGGCGGAGGCGGCCAGGGCGGCAGCACTGGCAGCTACCACAAGGGCTTCGAAGGCTGCGACTGCATCACGATCCATCAGCTCGGGACCGGAGGGAGTTTCCTATGCGGACAAGGCGAAAAAAAGGGGACCGACGATTGCATTATACCCGGCAGAGGGGAGTACATTGAATACCTCGGAGGAGACTAAGAAGTTCTTAAAGACCTCAATAGCCCCCGCCTCGTTACAAATAAAAGTAGACAGACTTCGCAGAATCAGGAATGGGGGAATTATAGTGCAGACCCACGCAATTGATGATCTGAAGAGACTTAAGGCGGCAATCCCTGACTCATTAAAGATGAACGCAATCAAAGGCAGGTCACCACTAGTAGTGATGAGGGACCTGGAGGGGAGGGATCCAGATCTTGGGGATGTACTGCAAGCTGTACATACGCAGAATTTCGCGGACAACGAGTGGCCCCTTACGAGGATAAAAGCAGAGGGCAGGCTGGCATTTAGGAAGAGCCGCCAAGGGTCAGACAGATCCGCAATGGTTATTGCGTGCTCGTCAGCGCTACGTAAAGTTTTAGTGAAAAAAGGCCGACTGTACGTAGGGAATCTTGCCGGGTTGAAGATTTTACAACGGCAGTTTGCTGTAACAAATGCCATATGTACGGCCACAACGAGAAGCGGTGCCGACAAGAAAAATTCACCTGCGGCAGATGTGGCAGTAACGCACATAAAGTTGAGGAGTGCAAGGCGGAAAAACCATTATGCGTCACGTGCCAAAGATTTAGCCAAAAAGGGGCAGACACCCATATTACGGGTGCACGCGGATGCCCAGCCCGCATACACGCAGAAAAACGCATGGTGGATTCAACTAACTACTAATGGCCCCAACAAAGTGTACAGTCGGCCAGGTGAATTTAGGCGGGGGCGAGCTTGCCACGATGGAGCTACCCCTAGTAGCTGAAGAGATGGGTCTAGACGTCGTTCTGGCTCAAGAACATTACCCTGGGATCCATCAGGATATCGCAAGCAGTTTTCTGCGGTGCGGTGACGAGGCCAAATCATGCATCTACGTCCGTCGCAAGGACCTACCCTGCGCCCTCTTACACCATCTATCGACCACTCACTGTACAGTGTGCCATATACTTACCGACGAGGAGGGACTGTATGTGGTGTCCGCGTACTTTCAGTACAGCGACGACATAGATAAGCATTTAGAACATCTAAGTATGACTCTGGATTCCCTGAAAGGGAAAAAGGTCTTGATAGGGGTGGACTCCAATGCGCATTCTCCGATGTGGTATTGTGAACCGCGACAATACACTGGACGCGGGCCAGACGTCACGCACCGCCGTGAGTCGATGGAGGCGTTTACCCTGGCTCGAGGCCTGCTATTAGCAAACACGGAGGGCGAACCGCCCACGTTTTCAACTGCAAACGGATCGTCCAACATCGACTTCACATTCAGTAAAGGAGGCATCCTGCCGACAGGATGGAGAGTGTGGATAGACAAATTTGAGAACGACCACCGTCTCATAACGTTTACAATGGCAAGCGAGGCCATTCCATGCGCCAAGCTGCTAGAAGAGCCGAAGAGACTGCGGGACCGGGGTGTGGACTGGGCGCTCTTCGAGCGTCGCATACACAGCAGGGTGGGCAACCTAAGGTGGGAGCGTTCCGCCTCGGCAGTCTGTGCTCAATTCACCGTTTTGGTAGGGAGCACCGCAAAGCAGACCCTGGGGTTGGTCAAGGCTAAGAAGTCGAACCTGCGATATGAATGGTGGACGCCTGAGCTCGATCGGATGCGTCACCTCAACAACAGGTTGAGACGATCCTGGCAGACCCGTTGGAGCGGTGGGCTCGAGGAGTCTGATGCCAGGGAACGTTTCCATGCGCATAGGAGAATCTACAGGGGAGCCATGGAGAAAGCGCAACTTTTGCATTTTAAAAAAGTCGCCAATTCCGGAAACTTGGACCCTTGGGGACAGGCCTACCGAGTCGCGAGTGGGAGGCACAGACCTCCCCATAACGTAATTAATAGCACGAGATTCGCCGAAGGATATGCTGGAGGAGTGGATGAGGCCATGCACAGCCTCATGCATGCTCTCTGTCCGGACGACGATATGTCCAAGGACAGTGAGTATCACAGGCAAGTGCGGTTAGTGGCTTCACTCACACCGTCAGGAGAAGATGCGCCGCCTCCCTCTGACAGTGTAGTGGAGGGAATAGTCAGGGACCTGTCCAACACTGCACCGGGGATCGACGGGTTGTCAGCTCGTCTCATTAAACATATTTACGCAGCCGCGCCAGGTGACTTCTCTGCACTGTTTAGGCGATGTGTCCAGGAGGGATGTTTTCCGGATGCGTGGAAGGACGGCAGGCTGATTGCAGGCGCTACCGAAAGGGAACGACAAGCAGCTTACCGACCCAAAAGCGTATCGCCCCGTCACTCTGCTGCCGATTTTTGGTAAGATTTTAGAACGTGTAATACTAAGGTGTGCGTGTAATACTCTTCTGGAGAGCGTGATAAATTCTGTTTCGAGTGACTTACGATACGTGTCGTTGGTAACGAGTTTCACGTTACACGTTTGCCCAGTAGGCGGACTCGACGTCCGAAGAGGCGCGGCGTCGTCGTCGTAGACGTCATCGTCGTCGTCGTCGGCGTCGCGCTGACGGATATCGTGTCTGCCTCTAATTTTATCGTTGGCCTCAGATCAGGGAGGATCACCCGCCGAATTTAAGCATATTAGTAAGCGGAGGAAAAGAAACTAACTAGGATTTCCTTAGTAGCGGCGAGCGAACAGGAAGATAGCCCAGCACTGAATCCCGCGGTCGCCTAGGTCGCGGAACATGTGGTTTTCGGGAGGTTCCGCTTTCTCATCGTCGCCTCTACCGTCCAAGTTCGTCTTGAACGGGGCCGTTTTCCCGTAGAGGGTGCCAGGCCCGTAGCGACGCAGTGCGGTGGCGAGAGGGACTCTCCTAAGAGTCGGGTTGCTTGAGAGTGCAGCCCTAAGTGGGTGGTAAACTCCATCTAAGGCTAAATATTACCGCGAGACCGATAGCGAACAAGTACCGTGAGGGAAAGTTGAAAAGAACTTTGAAGAGAGAGTTCAAGAGTACGTGAAACCGTTCAGGGGTAAACCTGCGAAACTCGAACGAACAGAGAGATTCATCGTCATTCCTCGGCGTACGTGCACGTCACTCGATGTGATCGGTCTCGGCCGTGTCGCACGGTGCGTGTTCGTTTCGACGTACGGGGACGGCGTGCACTTCTCTCTTAGTAATGCATCGCGACCCGTTCGATGTCGGTCTAAGCGTTCCGTTCGGGAGCCCGATTGTCACCTCTTCGGAGTTGGCAGTCGGACCGTTGTGGACGCCGACCGGCCGTCGGACGGTATCGATCGTGAATCGCGCACGCGCCTTCGGAGCGTCCGGCCCGACGCAAGGTAACGTCGCCGTCGAGGTCCTGCCTATGTGCGGACTTCGGCGCGGCGCGTAGGAGAATGTACAGGGGAGCCCATGGAGGAAGCGCAACTTTTGCATTTTAAAAAAGTCGCTAATTCCGGAAACCTGGACCCTTGGGGACAGGCCTACCGAGTCGCGAGTGGGAGGCACAGACCTCCCCATAACGTAATTAATGGCACGAGATTCGCCGAAGAATATGATGGGGGAGTGGATGAGGCCATGCACGGTCTCATGCATGCTCTCTGCCCGGACGACGATGTGTCCAAGGACAGTGAGTATCATAGGCAAGTGCGGTTAGTGGCCTCTCTCACACCATCAGGATAAGATGCGCCGCCTCCCTCCGCCAGTATAATGGAGGGAATAGTCCGGGATTTGCCCAACACAGCACTGGGGATCGACGGGTTGTCAGCTCGCTCGAAAACATGCTTCGGCCTGTATAACCAAGACGGTTGCGTCAGGCCATGGGAGGTTGGTGGGTTTGTCCCTACTTAGTACGCGCCGTGGAGGCCATTCCGCGCGCATCTCCCGCTGCTTCGGCCTGTATAAACCAAGACGGTTGCGTCAGGCCATGGGAGGTTGGTGGGTTTGTCCCTACTTCGGTACTTCGGTGGTACTTCGGTGTCGACCGCCGCATCGTGCGCACGTCTCCGGAGTGTACCGTTTTTAATATTAATATTAATTGCTGTTTTAATTGTTTAGCTGATTGTTTGGCTTTACTAATTATTTTTGCTACCATTAGTTTGTCTGTGTATGGTGATCAAAATTTTTGCGAATTAGACGCTTTTAAACAATTGTGTAACTGTGTAAAGTGTACAGCGAAAAGGACGTATGCTCTCAGGGAGTACCTAGTTTTTAGTTTTTATATACAGGAATAATTTAAAACCACTGCGAAGATTTTGTGAAAATAATCTTTATATAATTTAAACAAACACGTATTTTTTATTTTGATATGTTCTAATACTAAAAAATAAAGTTATCGCTTATCAAAGATCGAGATTTTAAAACTTAATTTATGGACACCGCGCGCCGTGCGTCAGCTGAGCGCTCGCTCGACGCCGTAGGCATGTACTCGTAGGTACCTATCTACACTGGTCACTGGCCGCTCATTTTGTTAGATTCGAACTAGAGTTTATGCCATGATCTGAGGTGATTTCTAAGAGTAATTCCAATTTTCCCTTCATACTTTTATGGTTAAGGCCATCAAAATGCAAAAAAAATAAAAGAGAAACATTTTCGTTACCTAGAAAAAAATATTAACGTTATGCCGAAGTTGAATAGGTACTTCTGCGTTAAGGCGTATTTTAAAAAATTGGAATCAACTACGTATTTACAATAATATTGAATCAAAACAAATACCTAACTAATTAGCTAATTACTTACCATGTATAATAATATTTGTTCAAAATGAGGTCCACGTCTGTTCAGACATAAACGTGCACATTTCATTAAATTGTCATTTAATTTATTGAAAACACTAGTGTCACTTTTCACTTCACTAAAAGCGTTGTTATTTTTTATTGTTAAGTCTTCTAGACTTTGTTCCTTCTCTACATCCCGGCGTTTGACTTCTTCCCATAAGAAACAGTCCCACACGTGTGAACAATGCCTCATCCGTCCACAAGATGTTTGCATTGCGGTGATGTAGAAGCCACTCACATGCACAGTGGTATACGCAAAAGACGTTTTCATTGAAGTTTTATTTTAGAAAATGTGTCCATATTCTACCGTTTCGATAGGGATAAAAATATAAAAAAAAAATTAAACTAATTATGGAAAAGTGTTCTATTACTGATACTGAATCACCAAAAAAAATTTTTGGCTCTGGAAAAAAAAAAATCCTGTATAAGAACACGAACTCTCTTTTTACTTAGCATTCTTTAGTGTATTTTAATTGTTAAATTTGTGCCTTAATTAAGTATTAACTAATAATTGGATGTACATGAATGTTCGGTTTCAAAATGCGTTACAAACAAAGTGTTGAATATGGTAACACAACTTTATTCATCCGCCTACCTACCTTTCCCTTACTTGGACAAATATAAAATAATCGAGGCTAGACAGACAGTCACTGAGAACTGTCTGTTGCATCTCCGCCGCCATAGCGAATGGTCGATCTCGTAAGGTCCCATTCCAACCAAATCTTGAAGCGCGAAAGTGTACACAGCAAATACATAGAAAATCAACGCTATGTGAAGGGGCAGTTAGGACAAGAGCAAAACATCCCAGAATAACGTGGGAGACTTACGACCAGCGGCTTAATACCCTGAGTTATCGAAGAAACGAAAAGTAAGTCCAAACTCCTTTCTGTTCCACACACCTCACTTTGAGGTTAAGCACGTGTGAGCACGTGGTAGATTGACATCTGTCAATTGACATGTGCTCCACGTCATAGTGACAGTGACACTTGACGTGTGTGACGTTGACAAGTAATTTTTGACATTGACGGGTGACATCTGTCAGGTGTGTGACACTAGAGTGAACATTTATAGACTCGCATTGCATATTTTGATTTTTAGGACTTAGAAAATTTTCGCAGGCTCGGGTGTACAATCGGCAGTCTATAGGTGGAGTCACTTGATACGCGCACCGCAAAGGTGCCGGCACATAAACCATACTAATAAAGAATTTTTATACAGTGCGTGTTAATGATTATTTGTGCACCCTAATATAGTTTGTAGCATTAGTGTAGTAAGTAGTAGGAAAGGACCTGTTTTAGTGGTAGTTTTTGGTAGTTTATGTAATTTTGTTTAGTTGTATATTGTGACTTGAAAATCTTAAATTATATAGGTAGATCGTAAGTAAATGAGTAGCTCAGAGGGAGGGGGGAAACCCCCCCCCCCCCCCAAAGGCATTTAAGCCTAGATCATCATTGAGGAGGACCCCGCCTGCGTCAATGCCGGTACCTGGGACAGGAGGTCACCCGAGCCCTCCGCAACGATCTGTGATGGCTCGGCGGCAGATATAGGTGCGGCGGTATACGGGGCGGTGATGGCGGCGCTTTCGCCTAGTCAATCCCCTCCCGTGCCAAAAACCACTCCGGAAGGCCAACTAGGAGGAAAGCGAGTCCGGTCCCCAGATGAATGGTCGACAACTACCCAAACAAGAAGGAGACTCAACCCGAAGAGTGGGGGTACCTCGACGCCGCCGGGAAACGGGACCGCGCAGTCGAGTGGAGACGAGGATGAGGAGGTCATCGTGGGAACGGCTACCTCTGATTTATCGCGGGCGACATCTCGCCAACTGCTGTCGAGGGCCAACGAGTCGGCGAGGGCCATCTCCGGAGTCGTTGGTGGACCAACCTCCAAGCTCAATAAATCAGATCTAGCGACCATAAACGGCCAGCTGTCGCTGTTGATGGAGGTAATTGCGCACCTTGGCCTGATAGCGGAAGCGGGCCGAGGAGAAGTCCAGCGGGCTAACACGAAGGCGGAGTAGGCCAACGAGGCTTGGGAGCGGGAGCGCGGGCGAGTCCAGAGGGCGGAAGCGGAGGCCGAGGCAGCGAAGAAGGAGGCTCTAGCAGCTGCCACGAGGGCCACGGAGGCTTCGGCGAGATCGATCGCCACCACACCAGCATCCTCTTATGCGGACAAAGTCAGGACGGGGGGTCCAACTATCGCTGTCTATCCGGCAGAAGGCAGCAACTTAAAGACCTCGGAGGAGATCAAGAAGATCCTGAAGACCTCGATTGCCCCCTCCTCACTCCAATTAAAAGTAGATAGAGTGGGAAACGGCGGGATCATTGTGCAAACACACACGGCAGAGGACCTGCGCAAACTGAAGGCAGCACTTCCGGATTCTCTGAAGGCGAATGACATAAAAGGGAAATCACCACTGGTTGTAATCAGAGACCTCGAAGGAAAAGACCCTGCACTTGAGGAGACACTGCGGGCATTACATACGCAGAACTTCGCGGATAACAAGGAATGGCCACTCGCAAAAATGAAAGCGGAAAGCCTCATGCATGCTCTCTGTCCGGACGACGATGTGTCCAAGGACAGTGAGTATCATAGGCAAGTGCGGATAATGGCTTCACTCACACCGTCAGGAGAAGATGCGCCGCTTCCCTCCTCAGTATAGTGGAGGGAATAGTCCGGGATTTACCCAACACAGCACCGGGGATCGACGGGTTGTCAGCTCGCATCATAAAACATGTTTATGCAGCCGCGCCGGGTGATTTCACAAGACTGTTTAGGCGATGTGTCCAAGAGGGTTGCTTTCCGGATACGTGGAATGACGGCAGGCTGATTGCGTTGCCGAAAGGGAACGACAGGCAGCTTACCGACCCAAAAGCGTATCGCCCCGTCACTCTGTTGCCGATTTTCGGTAAGATTTTAGAACGCGTCATGTTAAGGTATGCCCCGCAAATAACCGACAGTTATCGGACTGCCAGCACGGGTTCACTCGAGGACGGTTGACGGTGTCCGCTCTGAATTATATATTCAGGACGGCTAGAGAGAGTTCGTCGAACTATGTTCGGGCGATATTTTTGGACATCTCTGGGGCCTTCGACAACGCTTGGTGGCCGATGATCATGCTCAAGGTGAAGCGCGGGGGATGCCCGCCCAACATCTTTCGGATGTTGGCGGACTACTTCGTTAATCGCCATGTGGGTATGTTTGTCGGCGGCCGGGTGGTGTGGAAGGCTGCAACGATGGGTTGCCCGCAGGGATCGGTGTTGGGACCCGCGCTGTGGAACGTACTAATGGACAACTTGCTTCGTCTGCCACTCCCTGGGGGGGTGCATATGGTGGCGTATGCCGACGACGTCACAATCCTTATAGAGTCCAAGTCCCGGGCGATCATAGAGGCCACGGCCTCTACGGTTTTGCAGCTCGTCGGTGAGTGGGGGGCCCGTAATAGACTAGACTTCTCCCCTGCCAAGTCTGCAACTATGACGATCAGGGGAAAATTCCAGAGGCCACCCACCATCAGGTTCGGGGGGACTTCTGTGAGGTGTGTCGTCAACCACTGTGCTGGGAGTCCTGGTGGATTCGAGCCTGTTGTTCGCGCAGCATGCGGTGGCGATAGGGGATAGGGCGGTGAACTGCTTCGGCAAGATGTCGAGGGTCTCGACTGCCTCATGGGGAATCAGACACCGGGCCCTCAAGGTCCTGTACCAAGGTACATTTGTCGCCACGGTTACGTATGCTGCTGCGTGTTGGTACGAGTGTGCGTCCCTGCACGTTGTGCGGAGCGCATTAATGCGCACCCAGAGGCCCGCCTTGATCCTTCTGACCATGGCGTATCGCTCGACGAGCTCTGTCGCCTTGCCGGTCTTGGCCGGTGTTCTTCCGGCCGACCTCGAGGTAATTCGGGCAGGCAGACTAGGTGTGGCACGCGAGTCCGCGCTTGTCAAGAAGGAGCTTCGGAGCGCCAAACTCAGACTAAGTGAGTCCGCCCTTGTGGAATGGCAAGAGCGTTGGGACACGACGGACCAGGGGAGGGAGTTACATCGGTTTTTCCCGGAAGTGGAGGCTCGACTCAAGGCCACTTGGGTCGAGCCGGACTACGAAGTCTCCCAATTGCTGTCGGGACACGGCTGCTTTAGGAGTAGGCTGCACAGGATGCGTCTCTCGGAGGTAGAGGATGTGCATCATGTCTTGTGGGAGTGTAGCCTATATGGGGAAGCGCGTAGAGAACTCTTGGGGGTTGTAGCGGCTCTCCAGGTGGGCCCGATCTACTACCCGGACCTTGTGGGATCCGAGGCGAACTTCAGGCGGTTACGGGATTTCGCGCGTGAGCGGCACAAGATTCGGAGTGGCCTCGAGAGAGAGAGGCGAAGACCCGAGGCGAAGAAAGAAGACGTCTTTGTGTACGTCCGCCCCAGAATGGGGAGAGGGACCATAGGGACAAAGGAGACAGACTTAGAAACAATTTGTAGGGAGTGAAGTAGTGCGCGCGGTGGAGGCCATTCCGCGCGCATCTCCCGCTGCTTCGGCCTGTATAACCAAGATGGTTGCGTCAGGCCATGGGAGGTTGGTGGGTTTGTCCCTATCTACTACTACTTCGGTGTCGGCCGCCGCAACGTGCGCACGTAACCGAGGTGCTCTGCGTAAATAAATTATTTAATTACGTAATTAAATGTTAATTGAGTTCTTTTGTTTTTAATGAGGAAGTATTTAAAAAATAAAAATTAGTTCTTGAAATCATACTAGATGTCACTCGCGAGTTTTGGATTTTGTTTATGATATTCATTCAAATTTTATTTCTGACGTAATAAATGTAAATTGAGTATTTTCGATTAATAAATATGACATCGTTTTGTGTTTCTTATAATGTCTCACTTTCAAACTAATTTTAATTTATTTTAATTGTAAGTTTAAGTTGTTTATTATGTTACGTGTAAAGGAACGATGTTTGGTTGATACGTCAACATTAGTGATGAGCCAACTTATTGGTTGCTCGTAACTTTCGTCGAATTCAGGTTTGGAATGGAGAACAAAAATGATGATGAAGATGAAGTGTCATTATGCGTCCACAAAACGAATGATATTAATATAAATATCAAAATCAATTCAATCTAGACTGTTACATAGTACTTGTGAAAGTCGAAAACTTTACCAATGGTTCGCAAAACTAAGGCGGGAGATCTCTTACTGACAAGAAACGGCAAGAAACTCAGCAAGGGCTGCTTTTTTAATTTCAACTAAACAACTCAACTATACTATATTTGAGGGATCGTAACCACCTAACGCACACGGTACCACCGCAGAGATTTTAAGAGACCATAACAACTCTAGGTACTTAGTAAATAATATATTTCAATAAAACGGATTTCTAGAGTAGGTTGTGTAGGAATTCAAATTATTATTAACAATATTATTGTAAGAGCCAAAAAGAACAAACCCGCCGTACGAATTAACTTAACACATGGCTCGACGTCCGCCGTCGATATGCAAGATCCAGTAGCAATATAATAACTGTACGTGTCTTTGACATTTGAAATTTAAAGTTATAACCTTGCTGTTCGTTTAGAGCAGACGTTTCTTGTTTATTGCTGAATGTTTATTAAGATGATTTAATTATGAATATAAGATTTAATAACTGATAATAGTTTTATAAAGTCTTAATTTCGACAGCACAAGTTATTTGCACGTTACACTTTGCACAAACGTCATTTTAGCCAGCAGTTATGTTATTTTGTACGAATATATACAATAGTATATTTGATACATATCGGGTAAGTTTTGTAGATAATAAACGGATTTTTCTTAAATATTATTGTTTTTATGACTTTTGTTGCTGATTAATAAACCCTATTCATTCATTCACCATACATAAAAAAAATATTGAGAATTGATGTAGTTTTGTTGTTGTAAGTTCAACAAACAACTAATAGAAATAAAACTAACTTACCTAGTTGTTATTTTTTCAAAACTTTTGTTAAATATTAAAATGAAAATTCCTAGACCTACTATGACATAAGTACCTATATTATTTTTAAAACGTAATATTATTGTATACCGTAGTTAGATGCCACTTTTAATTATATCACAGCATTCAATAGATTTCCATAAATTTAAAAAGCCTCTGTGCTCACTTCCATTATGTTAGTTTCCATTTTCCTCTATACAAATAAAAAATAAATTTATTCAAAGATTACTTTGTATTAATCGAGTTGCGATTGCATAACTCGAACTAGTTAAATTTCAACTCGATATTAATCCAAGTTATCAGATCCATAACAACACTAACAAATCTATTCTCTTTGGTTTAACGTCATGAATTGACGTTTAGATCCAACAATTTGTGCTGCCATCTAGTAACATAATTTTTTGTAGTTTCTTTATTTTTTTTTAAATACTTCCTCATTGATGTAGTTTTGTTGTTGTAAGTTCAACAAACAACTAATAGAAATAAAACTAACTTATCTAGTTGTTATTTTTTCAGAACTTTTGTTAAATATTAAAATGAAAATTCCTAGACCTACTATGACATAAGTACCTATATTATTTTTAAAACGTAATATTATTGTATACCGTAGTTAGATGCCACTTTTAATTATATCACAGCATTCAATAGATTTCCATAAATTTAAAAAGCCTCTGTGCTCACTTCCATTATGTTAGTTTCCATTTTCCTCTATACAAATAAAAAATAAATTTATTCAAAGATTACTTTGTATTAATCGAGTTGCGATTGCATAACTCGAACTAGTTAAATTTCAACTCGATATTAATCCAAGTTATCAGATCCATAACAACACTAACAAATCTATTCTCTTTGGTTTAACGTCATGAATTGACGTTTAGATCCAACAATTTGTGCTGCCATCTAGTAACATAATTTTTTGTAGTTTCTTTATTTTTTTTAAATACTTCCTCATTGTGTTTCTCTCAACATTTGTTATTTATGGTGAACAATCTGTGCGGAAATTGACGCTTGTTTAACAATTTTTCGAGGTTTCGTGAAAGTGCTTATAGCGAAAAGGACTCATACTCACAGGGAGTATAACTTATGTGACTTTTTAATCATTTATTAGTATATAGTTCGTGTTTTTAGTTAATTAGCTTGCTTTCTTAATTAGATCTTAGTAGTATTTAGCTATATTTCGCTACTGTGTTCCTCTTTAAGGTTATCCACGTGCGCACACGTACTTTTTGACGTCTGTCAAACTGCACGTGGTTTTTCTGTTGACGTCTGACAGTGACGTTAAACGTCAATATTTGACGTTGACGTTTCGTTGACTTTGACGCTGTCATACTCAAACTGACATTGACGTCGATGGTCTGGTGACAGTGACGGTGATGGTGACAGCGACAGGTGACATTGCAATTAGACACCCAGTGTAGTCATATAACACGCTTAAATTGCCTTCACATTGATTTTCAATATTTTGGGACTTAGAAAATTTTTCGCTCCTGATCGATGCCTTAGCCATACATTTAAGTGAGCACTTGATACGCGCTCCGCAGAATCACTTTTGTGTTAAGTATTGCAAATAAACTTTAGTTCTATTTTGTGTTAGCTATTTTATCCCTATATTTAGATTTATAGTGTTAATTACGGTAGGTTTTAGTACTAAGTAAACTGAACAACAGTAGTTTTTGGTAGTTTTGGTATTTTAATTGTGCACATAACCCTTCTCTATAATGAATAACTCTTAGGGAGGGGGTAAGCCCCCTCCTATGGCTTTCAAGCCCAAAACTTCGCTAAGGAGGACACCACCTGGATCATCACAGAATATGAAGACACCAAGCTCCCCGCAAAGGTCGTTGGTGGCTTAAGCGGCGGACATCAGTGCGGCAGTGTACGAGGCAATTGCGGCTACTCTTTCACCGGGCAGGTCAACACCGGCTGTTCAGCCTCTGACTACTCCGCATACGTCACAACCTTGTTATTCCAAAATATCAGCATGTCATCTACGTAGACAGCTAATATTATGATTCTATTCTCATTGAATCTTGTATAAACGCAAGGTTCATTTTTAGACTGTATAAACTGAAGTTGATTCATTTCACTGTCTAGTTTCATATTCCATGCACGAGGAGCTTGCTTAAGTCGATACAATGACCGATTTAATTTACATAGATATCCCGCTTTGTCTTTAACTTCAAAGCCCTCAGGTTGTTTCATGTAGACAGTTTCTCTTAAATCTCCATTCAAGAAAGTGGTCTTGACGTCCATTTGGTCAACCTGTAAATTCATCTCACTGGCTAAAGCTAGCAAGGTCCTCAACGAGCTGTGCCTGACCACCGGTGCAAACGTATCCTCATAGTCAAAACCTCGTCTTTGACTGAAACCACGTGCAACTAGTCGAGCTTTATATCTCACATTATTTCCCCCCTCTTCTTTGATTCTGAATAACCATTTAGAATCAACTATGTTGCACTTTGCCGGTGGTTTCACTTAGGTCCATATATTATTTTTCTTTAATGCATGCAATTCTTCTTGAATTGCCCTTTTCCATTTATCCCCATCTCTCCGAGACAAAGCATCTTGAACCGATGTTGGATCTGATTCAGTCCCGGTTGTATGATAAAGGATGTAGTCAGGAAACTCTCTGGCTCTCCTTTCCCTGAATGGATATCTCCTTTCAGCCGTAGACGCTTCTATTTCGTCTTCATCAACTGAAAAATAATTGTCGTCGTCGCGACATTCGCCATCTAATTCGTTCTGTTGTCGAATTTCGACAGGTGCTCTATTAAAAATTTCTCCATTTTCAACATTCGATTTAGTCAGTTGTTGACCAAAATCTTCTCCAGGTATATCCTCTAGCTCCTCCTGATTAAATTCAACAGGTGCTTCATTAGCTGAGGATCCAATTTGCTCTTCATTACTCCCAGTAGTACGAACTACCTCAATTATTTGATGTTCCTCAAAAAATCTGAATGTGCATTCGTCGTAGAAGGATCTTCTTGTTGATACATTTGGTTTTCAAAAAATACAACATCTCTCGCTTTAAACACTACACCAGTCACCACCTATCAATCGATATGCTTCGGCATTATCCCAAAATCTAACATAGACTAATTCCCTGCTCTTGGCATCAAATTTCGCGTTCGTTTCTGGTCAGGAATGTGCATAAAAGCTTTGCATCCAAAATTTTTTATATTTTCAAGGTTACTCTTTCTCCCTGTCCAGGCTTCCTCTGGCGTTTTATTTTTAAGAGCAATAGTCGGTGACCAATTTTTCAAGTATTGCATGATGTACAGCTTCCGCCCAAAATGATTTAGGTAGACCTTGAATCATCGCTCTACTTTTCTCACATATTGTGCGGTTTGCTCGTTCAGCAACACCATTTTGTTCTGGGGTATAGTCAACCCTGAGTATATAAGCTGGATGTTACTGTTCTCTATAGCTAATCTCATTGGTTGAAATTCTTGTGTAAGACCTTGAATAATCAAAGCAGCTAATAGCTCATCATCGATCTCTTTTCCAAGATCTGATAGGTCCTGAGACGTTGTCATTACTGCAGTGACATATTCTCGAACAGTTGAAAAACGCTCTAGTTTGTAACCTACTAGTCTTGATAGCAGCCTGCAGCGATTATTTAGGCCCTTATCCTCAAAAGCATCTCTTAATAATTCTCATGTTTGTTTAGCTGTCGAGGAGGCCTTTTTGACATGAATTAAACAATGAGGCTTTATCATCAAGCAAATCTTGGCCCTAGTCCGCTGATCTCTCTTTGTACTTTGTACGTCACTTACGGCTGGAGTCTCTCTCGTGTACTCCCATAAGTCTGCATCGATTAGGTACATTTCCATTTGGAACTTCCACGTAGAATAGTTTGAATTACCGTCAAGCTTCTCTATAACGGGTGTACTACTCATAGTTCCAAAATACGAATCACTCTTATAACTCGAATCACCTCTATCAGCGACTGTACTCATACTATCGCTATTCTCTCTAGACATTCTTCAGCGTGGTGGATTTTTACGCCCATAACCCTGATGTGGTTTATTAGCAGAGTTTACACAGTGTCAGAATAAACAGAACAAAAGAAAAAGTTATTATGGCTAAATGACAGTGTCGAAATTATTTATGGAACTAGGTATAAAAACCTCTGTTATTCTAAGGCTCTAACAGGAACTGGCAGCGATCACGTCATGCGTTAGGAATCCAAGAAGAGCTACTTCATGAGATCCATCCGTATTCGCTACAAGGAGGCCACGAAGAAGGCAGAGATGGATTTCTAACGCAAAATCGCGGAGTCAGGTAACGACGACCCATGGGGAGCAGCATACCGGATGGCGAGTTGGCGTTTACGTCCGCCACCAAACGTAGTTAATGACCTGAAACTGTTAGAAGGATACACGGCCGACTCTGGTGACACCATGAACGAGCTGCTCGCTTCGCTGTACCCAGATGACCGGCCCGAGACGGATACCTCCTACCACCGTTATGTGCGTGTTGCTGCAGCCTTTGCCCCTTCAGGGCAGGACTGTCAGGCGCCCAGCAAGTTGTCACTCGCTACGATTATTAGCGAGCTACCGAATACCGCCGCTGGTGTGGATGGTATCGCGGCTAGAATGGTCAAGTGGACCTGGAAGGTTGCGGCTGATGAGATGCTGACCATGTATAGATTGTGTATTGTCGAAGGAGTCTTTCCGGACATCTGGAAGGCTGGAAAATTAGTGGCACTGCCGAAGGGAAACGATAGGCCTCTTTCAGATCCGAAGGCGTATAGGCCTATAACACTGCTGCCGATACTGGGTAAGATTTTGGGGCGCCTCTCATTATCTACTGCGCTCCCTGCCTGCACCGTCACATCTCGGAGTTTCAGCACGGTTTTACCCGTGGCCGCTCCACGGTCACGGGGCTCAAGCGCATCGACGCTATTACAAACAGTAGTGAATCTCCGTACGTGCAGCTGATTTTTCTGGACATCTCTGGCGCTTTCGACAACGCGTTGTGGCTAATGATTCTTGTCAAGGCCAAACAATCAGGTATTCCGCCGAATCTATATAGAATCTTGGTCAGTTACTTCACGAACCGGCGTGTGACTCTCTTTGTTGGGAGACAGACGTCGTGGAAACACTGCACCGTGGGATGTCCACAGGGATCAGTCTTGGGCCCGACACTTTGGAACCTCCTAAATGACCTATGGAGTGTGTAACCCATCTATGTGCGGAGCGTTTTGATACGCACCCCGCAAGAGTGCCGCGACAATTCATCCAAAAACTTTTAGGTTAATTTTTAGCGTGCCGCATATAATAGTAGAATTGTAATACGTAGTAGTACTAAGTTGTAGTTAATTTAGTTGTTTTTAGTAGTAATTAGTAGAAATATCAGAATTATATCGGTGACAACTAAATTCACTTTTCGACAATGAGTAGCTCGGAGGGAGGGGGTAAGCCCCCTCCAATGGTTTTCAAACCGAAAACATTGTTGAGGAGGACACCACCAGGATCCATACCACATAGGATGAAGACACCTAGTCCCCCGCAGAAATCGTTCGTAGCCTCGGCCACGGACATAAGTGCGGCGGTGTGCGAGGCGATAGTAGCTGCGCTATCTCCAGGCAGATCATCTCCGGCCATTCAGCCGACTCCGGCTCCTTCACAAGCGATGCAGCTTGGTGTGACAGCAAAGAAGGTGCTGTCCCCGGACGAGTGGACTACGGTTGCCTCTAGAACCAAGCGGAGGCTGAACCCGAGGGAGGGTGGGTTGTCAACCCCCCCTAACTATCGGACATCTTGTTCCAGTGGAGACGAAACTGAACCAGAGATGGAAGAACTATCCCGGGCAACGTCACGGCAGCTTTTATCGAGGGCGAACGAATCCGTGAGGATCATCTCCGGCGTGGCGGGAGGACCCACATCTAAGCTGAACAAGGCGGATCTTTTGACAATAAATTCCCAGCTGGGAATCCTTATGGAGGTGGTGGCTCATTTGGGTCTTATTGCTGAAACAGGGAAGAAGGAAGTCAGTAAGGCTCACTCGAAAGCGGAAGCAACAACACTGGCCGGGGAGCAGGAGTGCGCCCGGTTTGCGAAGGCCGAGGCCGAGGCGGAGACAGCAAGGGCGGCCGTTTTGGCAGCCACAACGAGGGCTTCGGAGGCCGCAGCTGCAGCAGGACCCGGCAGTGCTGGATTAGGGGCAGCGTCATATGCGGAGAAAGCAAGGAAGGGGGGACCAACGATAGCGTTATACCCGGCGGAGGAAAGTAACCTTAAGACCTCGGAGGAAACCAAGAAGGCATTAAAAACCTCAGTAACCCTCTCCTCGGTCCAATTAAAGGTGGACCGAGTACGCAGAGTGGGTAATGGGGGCATCATCGTGCAAACCCACACAGACGAGGATCTGCGTAAGTTGAAAGCTGTGCTACCATCTCCGTTGGTTGTTATCAGGGACCTTGAAGGAAAGGAGCCTTGACGAGACATTGCGGGCCATACACGTGCAAAATCTCGCAGACAATCAGGAGTGACCCCTAGCGAGGATGAAGACAGAGAGCCGTCTAGCCTTCCGTAAGAGCCGACAAGGCTCGGATAGATCGGCTATGGTGTTGGCCTGTACTCGCATCATTTCGGAAAGCGCTAATAGGAAAAGGTCGACTGTACGTGGGGTGGGAGGTCTGCCGCGTGGAAGACTTTACCACTGCTATATGCTGTGGTAAGTGCCACTTCTATGGGCATAATGATAAAAGGTGCCGACAAGATAATGCAACATGCGGTCGCTGCGGAACAAGTGACCATAAGATCGAAGACTGTAAAGCTAAAAATCCACGGTGCGCGACATATTACCACTTTGGGCAAAAGAGGGCGGAAACACACATCACTGGCGCTAGAGATTGCCCAGCAAGAATATACGCAGAGCGACGCATGGTGGAAAGTACTAGTTATTAATAGCTCCGTCAAGGTGTAACAGTCGGCCAAATAAATTTAGAAGAGGGTAAACTAGCCACAACAGAGCTACCCCTAGTTGCTGAAGATATGGGTCTAGACGTCGTTCTGGCTCAGGAACATTACCCTGGGATCCATCAGGACATCGCATGCAGTTTTCTGCGGTGCGGTGAAGGGGACAAGTCATGCATCTACGTTCGTCGCAAGGACCTACCCTGCGCCCTCTTACACCATCTGTCGACTACTCACTGCTCAGTATGTTATATATGTGGCGGTTAAGCCAATTAAATAGACTATATCAGATATGATAACTTATTTAATTACATTCAAGAGGGTAGGTCCCCAAAATAGTTTTATAAAAATTAAATTAAAAAAAAAATTTAGAAAATTTAGGGTGTGGGTCCGTGACATTAAGCAACCGTCTCGTAGCAGGTTCTTGGTCACCACTGTCCTGGCAATCCAGATAATATCGCACGTTGCAGATCTCCGGTCACTGGTCCCAGTAATACAGACACGACTGGTGCAGAAGTAAAGGTTTCCCGAATAATGTGTGTAGCACAATCCAGACTTTTCTTTACACTGCCAGAGGATAGGTCCCTGTAATAGTGCAAAACCAGACATTTCAACACTATTCAGTTTTATAGTCTGACTGCAACATCATGATACTGCAAGCGGTGTGAGATGGAGTTTTTCAGTGCAGATGAAATAACTAGCATAAATAGATATCAATGATGAGACAGACAAACAAGTTTAGCAATAAAATTACTTTACTTATTAATAAAACCATAAGTAGGTAGTTAACTATAAAAAAATATTATTTCGTGAGATCCATTTATTTGCAATAAGTTTATAATCAACGTCTATAATGATGTAGATGAGATCTCACGAAATACTATTACGAACTTATTTCTAATTACTACACTTTAAAGTTTAAAGCAATAGGCATAATTACAAGGTTGACGATGAAGGTCGCCCAATTATAAGAAAACATATTAAGCACTAACAACTAATTAAATATGTTTACAATTCAACAAGAAAGCGAATCACCCACAATCTATAGAGATTATTTAAATGAATTAATGGTAATAATAACTTTCTAAATTGGTGAAGGTAACCTTTAATGACAATGCATTTCCAAACTACAGCAAAAGTGAATTTAAGTCTTTTAACACTTACCCAATATGGGGAATAAACACATAAACTATATTTGTAGATGACTAAATCAAAAATTCACAATCAAGGAGACAGTTATTAGTGAGAGATAATGTAAGTGACGGCAATATGTCCTGTCGCTGCGGTCGTATCTCAATTGTGCCACCCGCATTTAGTTGGAGAACCGGTTTCCCGCTTCGGTCGGCAATGCGCAAGCGCATGAACAATAGACTTACTGAGTATACAACAGTTTTACGCAGACTGTGCCTATTGAATTTATTATTTTTCTTTATAATATTTTGATTGTTTTAATTTTAGTTTTAAGTTGTAATTATGTTATTGTATGTAGATTAAATTAAGTTTGAGAGTATTGTAAATATATATTTTTATATTTTGATTATTTTTAAATTGTTTTATAATATTATTCTTTTTTTTTAATTCTTGGTTTAAGATAGACAGATAGTAAAATCGTCACATACCCCCCTTTTTAGGTTATGATTTTACTTATAAAATCACTATGACTCACTCATAGTTACTTATTTTAAAATTTATTTTAACTTAAAATCTTTTATGTGCCATGTTCCCAAACTATTTCCTGACATATCTTCGAGATCATATACTAACTTAGATTTTTTTTCTCTTATGCACCACTTCATGAATTTAGGTGCTAATTTTTTTGAAAATTTATTATCTTTGTCGCTATGATAGAAAGTGCGCTTCCAAACGATATCCCCAATATTGAATTCTGCATTTTTCCTTCTAAGGTTATAGGTACAACTGTTTCTCGAATGTGCTTTAATAAGTGAAACTTGTACCTTATCGAAAATTTTACGTAGGTAACCAAGATTTTCTGCATAAACATCTCGAGGAGAAAAAACTATATGATCCTCAATATCTGCATCAATATAATGTGAACCACAAGAAATAAGTTCCCGTCCAAATACTAAAAACGCTGGTGTATAACCAGTAACTTCATTAACCGCGCTGTTTAATGCGAATTGGATTTTTGGAATATATGTAAATAAATTTTATTTAAACGTATTTTTAAACAAGAATTAATAGCGGTTCAGCTTTAACACGTCTGATCTCCTCAGATGTCCGGAGGGAAGAGGCTGGTGATAAGGTTTGTGAATTGCATGGATTTGCTGATGCGTCTAAAATGGCATATGCAGCTGTTGTATACATAAGAATAATAGATTCAACGGGTACAGTACAAAACAGGTGTCAATTCCAAGATTGGAACTTTGTGCAGCTGTATTGTTATCCAAGTTCCTGTTAGAAGTGTCAACGTTGTTAGACATCCGAAAAAGCAATTTACATGCTTGGATCGACTCAGAAATAGTTCTTGCCGGGTTAAACAATCACCCGAGTCGCTGGAAAGCTTTTGTTGCGAACAGGGTTTCTGAAATACTGACGAACATAGATAATCAGTGTTGGTCCTATGTGCCGTCGAAACAAAATCCTGCTAACAACGCGTCGCGAGGAGTGTCTCCGAAACAACTTTCTACTACTTCGAATTGGTTCAACGACCCCAAATTTTTACAAAAAAATGTTATAGAATATAAAAAGCCTACATACATATATACAAAACTAGAAGAAAAAACAAGAAATCGAAGAAGCTTTAGAGGTTTGTATCAAAATATCGCAAGAACAAGAGTTTTTTGAAGAGTTAGAGGAGTTAAGAGAAAAAGGAGTATTGAGTTCGAAACAAAAGAAACATAAATCATTAAATTTATTTATAGATGATGCAAAAGGAATTTTCATAGTGGGCGGGAGATTGGAGATGTCTCAGTTAGAATACGATAAAAAACATCCAATTATTATAGCAAAAAATTCATTTATGGTCAAACTTCTTATTAAAGATGCTCACGCAAAAACTTTACATGGAGTACCTCAGACTATGATGTCGTATTTAAAATCAAAGTATTCGATAGTCGGCATGAAGTCTTCAGTGAAGGCATATTATAAAGATTGCGTTATTTGTACGAGGTTTGTCATAAGATTAGGACTCAACTAATGGGACAATTGCCTAAGTCGCGTGTTACTCCTAGTAGTCTTTCTTCGTACAGGAGTAGATTATGCTAATCCTATAAGTATTCGAGTTTCAAAAGGGCGTGGAAATAAGTCCTACAAAGGATATATAGCATTGTTTGTTTGCATGTCAACTCGTGCGATACATTTAGAAGCTGTCAGTGACATGACTACGAAAGGATTTTTGGCTGCTTTCAAAAGGTTTGTTGCACGACGTGGTCGCTGTGAAGAAATATTCAGTGATAACGGTTCTAATTTCGTAGGTGCAGCTTGAGAACTCAGAGTTATTAGATAAAGAGCGATCTAGTTTTATACGGAATTATCAGAGTATTTAGCAAATAATGGCACGCAATGGAAATTTATACCTCCTCATGCTCCCAATTTTGGAGGACTTTGGGAGGCCGGTATAAAGTCCACCAAATACCACTTGAAGAGGATTGTAGGCATTCAACCTTGATTTTTGAAGAGCTTACTACGGTACTATCGCAAATAGAGGCTTGTCTTAATTCAAGACCGATTTCTTATGTGGAGGATGATTTTGAAGTTCTTACACCTGGTCACTTTTTAGTGGGCAAACCGCTTGTGCTAGTACCAGATTCGAATTTTTAAGTCTAATATTAGTAGTCTACGACGGTGGCAATTAACTCAAAGGATGTTGCAAAATTTCTGGAGACGTTGGTCGTTGGATTATTTAAATCAATTCCTACAACGGCATAAATGGGCTCAGAAAAATCCAGAGCCTAATATTGATAGTGTAGTTCTTATAAAGGAGGATGATATGCCTCCCGCTAAATGGCTCCTCGGTAAGATAGAACAGAAACACGTAGGTCCAGACGGAATTACGCGAGTGGTTACAATGAACATTTACTTATTTTACAACCTCGTCTCTTTCTGTCTGTTATATAAAAAGGACCCGCAAAGTCAACGCCTGTCGTTTCAAATGGAATACCTGGTATGGGACGTTGACTTGGAAGGTTACCCATCAGTGGTTTTGAAGTTTTACCTCTAACATGTTTACATATCTGACATTTGTGTGGTACACTTCTAGCAAGATTCCTAGCATTTACTATCCAAAACTGTTCTCTTACAGAAGCTACCAGCAATTACGGAACCGCATGCATAAGACGTTTATGTTCATGTTCAAATATTACAATTGATAAACGATGTTTCGAGTCAAGAAGAATTGGATGTTTCTTATCATAACTAAATTTGGAGTTTTCTATTCTACCTCCAACCTTTATTACGCCTAATTTGTCCAAAAAATGATTGAGATAAAATATTGTAGAATGTTTAGATAGTAATTTATTCCTTTCAAGTAACTGTAATTCGATATTAAATGACTCTAATTGAGCTAACCTTGCCAATACCATCAAACCATTATTCAATTCCTCTATTTGATGAGGTATGTATCCACCCTAGTACAACCATAGAATCCGTCCAATGTATACACCTTACAACGCAAGGCCCGTCTAATCGTCGCACTCAACTTAGCCGCTAGCAGAGCCCCACACAGCTCGAGCCTAGGAATCGTTATGGATTTAATGGGAGTGACTCTCCACTTTGCACATAGAAGTTTCACATGAACCTTTCCAATCTGATCAACTGAACGTACACAAACGCAGGCACTATAGGCAGCCTGAGAGGCATCTGAGAATACATGTATCTCAATCTTTACTGCATCCCTACATAAAATATGTCTTGGCACGTTCACACATGACAATGAGTTAATAGTTTTTGCAAAATTCGCCCACATTACCATAATATCCTCCGGAACTTTATCGTCCCAATTTAATTTACATCTCCATAAAAGTTGCATAATTAATTTAGCCTTTATAATAAAATACCTAACAAACCTAGAGGATCAAATATTTTGGCGATAGTGGACAACAAATTTCTTTTTGTGATATCTCCTTCTATATTTATATTTACGAGGAACATGAAATGATCTAACGGCAGAGACCATGTTAACCCGAGCGTTCCCGTTGTAGCTTTCAAATCTGAAAATACTTGATCATGGTTAGAATTATTTTCTTTGAAATTAATATTGGAAATTGTACGAAATTTTCTCAAATTAAATCCAGCTAAATTTAAAGTATTCACAATTTTCTTTTCCAATTTCAATTCATCATCAAATCCCGTTAAAAGATCATCTACATAGAAATCATGTTCCAATATGTTTTAAACATCTAAGTCACTGCTTTCCTGGGCTAACTGAAATAGACACCGTGTATTTAAAAAAGGCGTGTGACCGTGTTCAGTCGAAAGTATTGCAAACATTCATTTGTATTTTCCCTCCATACTATCATTTGCCACCGTCGATCATTGTCATTGACAATTATCTGCCTATATATTTTTTCTATATCTGCAGTGTTTACGAAATTATGATACCTAAATCTTAATAAAATACTGAATAAATCGTCTTGTATAACAGCACCAACACCCTGTATATCTTGTACTTGTTTTGGCTGTGCATCAGCCAAACACAACACGCAAGTTGTAAAAACGCCGCTTTGATATATGCAACGAATCACCCAATGTGTCAGGTGACGTGTGAAATGGAATTTGTACACAAAACCTACCGTCTTGTAATCTGTACGTATTTTCTACAAAATGATTTTCACAAAATTCCTCTTCTAATTTTGAGGAGGGTACTTCTGCAATTATCCAAATTTATTCAATAAACCATTCAAATCTAAGTTGACAGCTTACTGCATTATTATTACACAATCCTTGTTTACCTACTGGACCCGAAATCAACCAACCTAACCTAGAATTTTGTGTAGTGGGCATACCTTTCCCTAGTCTAATTTGATTACCACAAATTATCTCCCAAAATAAATCCGCTCCAATTAATATATTTACCTCAGCGGGCTTATAAAACTGTAGATCTGCTAAATTTAATAATATATACTTCGGAATATTCAAAACCTGCGTATTTACCTTCGCATTCGGCAGCGTAGTAGTTATACGCGGCACTACCATGCTATTTACTTCAGCCGAGAAACCACCTTTCATCGACCTTATTACGAATTTACATCTCTCCGATATACATAACTTAATATTTCCTATACCTAATACAGTCGTAGGCTGTTCGTTCTTAACACTACATAATCCTAACCTGGCGCGTAAACAGTCAGAAATTAAACTTATTTGACTCCCGCTGTCAAGCAAAGCACGCACTACAAATACCTTACCGGTTGTGTTGTTTACAGCTTTAACGAACGCCGTAGACAAAAGAATCGGCTGTGTGGGGATCGCTGCCAACGAGTCATCAGTTGTAGACAACGAGACGGGCTCCGATGCACTTTTGCGAATTATTATTTGGGTCATTCTCAGCCGGTTCAAATAAGCGTGTCCGGGTCGAAATGCAGTACGAAATGGATAATTAAGAACGTGATATTATTTTCTATGATAGATATGACCGAATATAAGGTGAAGCTTGTGTTATTTTTGAAATAAATAAAATGCAAGTTAGTAAAAAAAATCAAAAACTTTGAAAATATTGACCTCGGTGCCGCGTCCGGCCCCCGATTGAGGTGAAAATCATTTTTTATATTTTTTTCTCCAATGTATGTCACTACTTTGTAAATGTTCACAAATAACTAGATAGTTATTAATTCATTTTATAACATTTGTACGTCATTATAGGCCTCGGTAGACAAGTTACAAGTAATTGTCTTCACGTCCGATGTTTAGAGTTGATATCAGTGGTACGCACAGATCCGTTCATAACTCCTTAATCTAGCGAGTTCAAGAATATTAGTTGAAGTGATAGAAAATGACCGTCGCACTGCATGGGTGGCAAGAATAACACGTCTGTGCGTCGCCGTGGAACTCCTTTAATGAAAGTACGTAATCGTTTTCGGTGGCTTGGTAACCCTTAGAATTGATTTCGGTGAATTCATTTTACTCGTAAATATTTGAGTTAAAATGTTTAAACTATGATAATAATATGTGTTTTGTGTATTCGAAATCAATAAAAGAGATCCATATTAAAAATTCTTCTCATTTTTTAAGATATCTAGAATTTTGTTAATTATTTTGATTTCAGTGGAATTGACTTCAGTGTTTTCGGTGGAAATAAGCACACCGATATCAATTTTGAAACCACCGAAATCAATCATTGTTATTTATTTACATTTCAATGTTGTTTTATATAATTTTTTCATCACCTCTCATCCTGTTTCAGTATTGTGATTATGGCTGATTCAAAAGAAGATCGGTTGGTTAAAAAAGATTGGCTGAACGACTTCGAAAAGCTCGCATCAAGAGTGTCCCAGAGTTTTACGCAGTGCACAAGGAGAAAGATAGGCAAAAATATTATAAAAGGAAGAATGAAGGAAAGATTAAGCCTGTAAGTGTAATTTCAAAGCCATTTATCATATCATCAGATGATTGAAAAAGAGTTTCCTCTGACTCCAAAAGTCATCAAGAAACTAAGTCTCAAAGTTATTATACGTAGACTTAAATATCGCATGAACAAGATATTACAGTTACAGAAAAAAAAGATCGATGAATTAAAGATTGTCAACGAACGACAACGAAAACAGTTATATAGATTAAAATACCAAAATGGCAAGTTAAGAAAATATGAACTTACGATTAAAACCCATACTGACGATATGAATCAACAAAAGAAATGAGAAACTATAAAAACAATAAGAAATAATTTGGACATTAAGCTCTTCCTTGAAGAAGATGAAAACAGTCATATGTGTTCAGGAAAGAAGGAGTTCGTTACCAAAGAAAAGGATAAACAACAAAGACGCTACTTAAATGATTCCTTAAAAGACTTATACACTAAATTTAAGCAAACAAATCCCCAAAGTAAAATTATTTACTCTAGTTTTTGCATAAAACGACCGTTGTGAATACTGAAACCAACTGTAAATAAACGAGGAACTTGTCTTTGTAATGACCATGAAAATATGGAGTTAATGGTGACCGCGTTAAAAAAAAAAACAGCTTAATTCAAGAAATATCTACCAAAGATATATTGTCATGACTGCTGTGACTCTTCGAATTTGTTATGTTTAACAAGGAAATGAGATGACTGCAAAGATAAAAGCTTGATTTATAAAGAATTCAATAACGCTCATGGATTATTTTACTGGATATGGCAAAAAAGTAAAAGAACTTATTCCAAGAATGGAGTAAAAAAAAACACCATACACACAGCGAAACATAAAAGTAATGCCTTCCCTAAAGACGCCATTTTAAAATTTTGAAAAAATGTTACCACGTTACGTGATTCACTGCGGGATTATGATCGCATAGAACAGATTTATTAAAAAATTGAAAACTAATCTCACTGATGAAGAGTGCATAATTCACTGCGATTCTAGTGAGAATTATAGTACAAAATACGCAAGTGAAATTCTAAAAAGAACAGCTGATCGAATAGTTGCTCAAGGCTATGATATCACAAGCTTATCTTCATTGATGACTCATCTGCAATCTGTTCAAGGTATTATAACGAAAACTATTTACGATTTTGTTATTTATGAAAAAGAGCTGTTGATTCCACCAATTTGCAGGGACCAAGCAATTTGCAGGGACTTTGAAAGTCATCAGGCGGTATACAAATTTGTTGTGCCGAAGGCGACTGTAAGTATATTTCAACTTCGTGTGAACATGGCTATCATCTAGGGTTGATACATCATTGGCAAGCAAACTAACGGAGTGCTGGCTGATAGAACCAACAAGAACAAGAGTGATAATATTGATCTGATTACAAAGTCAAGTCAAGCTAAAAAAGGGAGTGGCGTCAAATCTAATAAACCTGAAATTTTATCAAACATTCTGATTAAACCTGGCAGTAGCTATTCTGCTGATCTTGCTCATCACTTCTATGAAATCAATCAGAGCCTGTCCCATACCTTAACATCAGATATTGAATTGCATGAAAATGACAGCTTTTAGACACGTGTGACAGTAATGATGTATTCTCCAACATTTTAAATTCCAAAGATGCAATTCCAAAAGCAGTGACAAGGAATATAACATTTTTGATGTGAAGCGTCGCAACGTATAAACCGGATCATTGGCGTATATATAAGTATATACCGAACAAGATTTTTCACATTTGCCAGGCGCAAATAATATTATTAAACCTACCTACTATTTTTAATTACTGTCTTAACGCTTCCAGGGTTGATTTTTGGTTTTTTATAAATGAGATATAATCTCGATATAAAAATGTTTTACTGAAAAATTAGCCAGTAATTTCTCACACACATTATGTTCAAAGTTATCTAAGGCAATAAAACATTTATAGAAGAAAAATAATCTACAGAAAATAAATTATTTGATATATTTGATTTCGGTGCTTAGAACATTGATTTCGGTGGACAGCATATTTTTTTAAATGAATTCCTTCTTATATATTTAGTCTATGTGGTTCCCTTTACTACTAAAATGTTTTAAATTAAATATTGATTTGATACATAATGTTAATAATGCCAAAACTATAAAACAAAATATTGCCACCGAAGTCAACTAAATAATGAGTCTCCTAAGAATGACCCATTTACGATACTACTTTGAAGCTTAGGCCTATGCAATACTGTATTATGCTTATGTCTACAAGTTTTACACGGATAATGCCTACAGTTGTTTGCATAATGTCCAGTACCTAAACAATTTGTACACAGTTTATTCTTTGATACAAAATTATTTCGTTCTTCCAAAGACATAGAAATAAATCTAGAACATTCATGCAAAAGGTGAGATTGCCTGCATAATACACAATTTAATCTATTATTACTACTTGAAATTTGAGCCGAAGTAACAAAATTAGACACTTTCTTTTCATTAATTATACTCTTATTATATTTTACCGTTTCTAAGAACTGCTCTGTTTCTTAAAAAACAAAAGAATGCCTGTAAAGTAGGAATATCATTGAGAGACCCTTAGTATTGAAACTTTGGAGCTAGTTTTGCCGAAAAATATCACCCACATCATAAGAAGTGACCCCACGACCTTTGTTGTAATATTTAGCATTACGTTTGTATGCTTTAAACAAAGAATTCGTAACCTTAACAAAAATATCTTCAAGCGAAGCAAGTAAAGTTGCAAATTTAGAACGATCAACCAGATCGATCCGAGTTAAATTGTCAAAAGAATTACTAAAACGGTGTAAAGATGCATCAAATATGAATTCCCTACCAAACATTAGAAAGTTTGGAGTAAATTCTGTAGCTAAATTAACACTACTATTCATAGCTAATTGAACATGAGGGAGAAATTTAGAGCAAATTCTATGATCATCACGAATAAAACATGATATACAAGTTTCAATTGTTTTATTATAACTTTCAACAGGATTATTTTGTGCAGTATACAAAGTATTATAATACTTATATAATACTATTTTATAAAATATCTTATTAATTCTAAAACTTTTAAGAAACTTACAAATTGAACTAGTTGTTGCATTAGCCAAGGGGAATAACCAACAATATTTTGTAAAAACGTCCACTACGGACAAAATAAATTTATGACCAGAATAAGTCTTAGGCAAAAAACCAATTAAATCCATACTAATCATTATCATGGGTCTATCTACTTTTTTAGGATTAATCATAGTTCCAAGCGGTTTAGAAGTTGAATGTTTGTAAGCTTTATAAGTTTCACAAGAATTTATAAATTTATGTATATCATTAAACATACCTTTCCAAAAATAATGTAGTTTTATTTTAGGTAAAGTTTTATGGCTTCCTAAATGACCAGAATTTAAATCGTCATGGTTACTTCTAATAGTGGCCGAAATATCTTTTTTCGGAATAGCAATTTTCCAATCTAAATTACTATTTAAGTTATATTTCGACTTACAGAATCTATACAAAGTATCGTTTTCAACTCTAAAATTTTTATATCTGGCAGGATATTTTTGACAATCTATAAAAATCTTTCTATACCAAGAATCTACAATATGATCATGATGAGAAACAATTTGATTTAAGTTTACAGTTATTGCAGCCATATCATAACGTGAAAGAGTATCTGGAACTACATATTGAGAACCTTTCTTATGAATTATATCAAAGGTAAATTGTGAAATTCTAGCAGCCCATCTAGCCAAACAACCAGAAGGAATATTCAAGTTTAAAAGCCATTTTAAACTCGCATGATCAGTGACCACAGTAAATTTCATACCTTCAACATAAGGTCTAAAATGTTCTATAGAATCCAAAATGGCTAAAAGTTCTCTTTCTGTCACACTATAATTACGTTCACATTTGTTGAGATCTAGAATAAAATGCAATTGGATGTTGTTCACTATTATCATCTTCTTGACTTAAAACACTACCAATACCAACAGAACTAACATCACAATGTAAAAAGAAAGGTTTATTAAAATCTGGACATTGCAGTACAGGAGCAGTAATTAATGATTGTTTAAGATCTTGAAACGATCTTTCAGCATCGTCATTCCATTCAAGACCTGTTTTAAGTTTTTTACTACCACCAGTTAATTTAGTTAATGGGGAAGCTATGTCAGCAAATTTAGAAATGAATCTACGATAATATGAACAAAGACCAAGAAAACTACGAAGTTGTTTTACAGTTTTAGGACGAGGTAAATTTTCTATATAATCTAATTTAGAAGGGTCAGTGTGTAAACCTTTACCATCAACTACATAACCTAAATATCTCAATCGTTCTTTACAAAATTCACACTTTTTAAGTTTACCGTTAAACCAGCATCTTTAAGAACTTTATACACCCTCTTAAGGAGGTCTATGTGATTTGAAAAATTAGCAGAAACTACGATCAAATCGTCTAAATAACAAAAGGTATTCTTATCAAATTCAGGACTAAACAATCTATCAACAAGTCTTTGGAGTTCAGCAGGTGCATTGAAAAGTTCAAAGGGCATTCTGATGAATTCAAAGATACCTTTACCAGGAATACAAAATGCAGTTTTCTCGCGGGAAGCAGGATGTAATTTAGTTTGTATAAAGGCTTTAGACAAATCAGTTGCACTAATAAATTTAGCACCTCTAAGGTTGTCTAAAATATAAGTACATATAAGGTAGTGGATAAGAATCTTTAACAGTTACAGAATTTAATTTTCTTGAATCTAAACAAAGTCTAATACCCCCGTCCTTTTTAGGAACGGTCAAAACAGGAGAACTCCAGGGAGATTTGGAAGATTGTATAATTCCCTCTCTTAACATAATCTCAACCTCATCATACACTTCTTTCTGCTTAGCTGGGCTTAAAGGATAATAGCGTTGTTTAATCGGTTCACCAGTAGTAGTAATTTTATGTTCAGTTCAGTGAGTTAAGCCCAAACCATTATTTTCATAAGAAATATCTTTAAACAATTTATCAAGTTTTTTTGTCTCAAAAGGAGAAAGATGAGCAGCAGATGTAACAGAACAAACGTTTACATGTCTGTCGTTAACAAAAGTTATGTGTTTAAATAAATCTTTAGCCAAGTCAAATTTTGACCAAAAATCAAAACCTAATATTATATTTGGTTCAAAGGAGGGTATAACCATAAAGGAAACTATTTGTGTAACATCATCACAAGTCACAGGAAAATCTGAAATTCCAATTATATTTTGAGAAGATCCATCCACTGTATGAGCTTTTTTATGTATGGGTTGAAGTTTATATCCTAATTCTAAAAATTGTGTGTCACTATTCGCACCTAAAACGCAACAATTAGCACCACTGTCTAAAATACCAGTAAATTTACTATTTCCAACATTCAATTTAAGATTAGGTCTATTATCAGTGTTTTTAACAAAAAAAATTGGAGCTGCTTTATAATTTTTAAATATACCTCAAATAATTTATCCAATCATCAAATTCTTTTCTATGTCCACAATAACATTAACGCTTCTATTTTCCATCGAGTCTCGACGCACTTCGCTACAAAGCGGAGCTCGATGAGGCCTAATTAGTTTTTTGGAACCGGTTCAGAAATTTCGACTTTTTTGTTACAATTTTGTGATTTATTACAGTCGCAGGTGAGGGTAGTCACTCCGTGTCTGTGACAATTAAAACAAATAATGCCAGGAATGCTTGAACAATTTCTATAGTTATGACCTTGACGTTTACATTTTAAACAAGTTTAATTTTTATCACTTTTAACGTTAACTAAATGAATTTTACTACCCCTAGAACAAGAAGAGCGTGACTCTGATTTAATGGAATTACTTTATGAAGCGAGTTCTTCAATTTCTCTTCCCAATCGAACAATTTGGTCAATAGAAGTTGTGTTTCGGCCAACAAAATACATGGCATATGAGCAACATATTATGCTTAATAATGTTAATTAAATTTTGTTCCGAAAGTGGATCAGAAAGACGAAAAGACATATCCTGCAGTTCTATTATAAAATCAGATAAAGTTTCTGTGGATTTTTGTTTACGTGTGCGTAATAGAAATTCAAGTTGGTAATCAATATCAAGTTTATCAAAACGTTTAAGTAAATCGACTTTAAGAGAATACCAAGAACTATAATTCGCTCGAACAGTACGGAACCATTTTTTTGCAACACCAGTAAGAAAATCTGAAAACGATGTGACAATAAAGTATTCATCAATATTTCTGGAAACCATGTACTCATCAACACTAGTTATAAATTCACGAACACAACTTTTGGAGACATCAGGACGTTTATAATATGTTGACTTTTTCAAATTGTCAACACCAAAATTATGACCTAAACTTGTACTATTGTGTGAAGCATTTATGGTTGCTGGTTGCAAAGCTGGTTGCGAATCAAGCAATCTTGAATTGTGTAGTGTAATATTATCAGTCAAATTTATCAATTCAGGTGCAAGTGGGCGTGTAAAAGCAGGCGGTGAAGCTAAATCACTTGTATCTGTTGCAACAGTAATTGACTGTTCCTTAGGCTGTGAAGCAGTAGCCAGTGCAAGCTTTTCCGTTTCCATTTTTGTGGAATGCAAAAATAGCAGTGAAATTATTATTTAATTCACTCAAATAAGACACAAGAAGGTCAGCAAGATGCAGCAAGTTTAACAAATTTAATAACCTATGTCAAAATTATTTGTCAAAATTCAACTAAGTTCCAATTGTTTTATGTAAATTGTTACTGTAATAATATGAGTCAAATAACAAAAAAGTTTTAAGTTAATGCTAAATGTTTTAAGTTAATCTTAAATTAAGTATACACTTGTTCAATAACAAAAAAATTCAAAGTTAATTTTAAAACTTCAAGTTCTAAGTAAATGCAAATAATGATAATTATTACAAGTCCAATAACTATAAATTAACACAATATTTTAAATTATTATCCAGTTAAGTTTTAATTTACTTTAAGTCTAATATATTTTTAAGTTGTAACATAAGTTTTAATAATTTAATTTTAAATATTAAGTTTATGAATTTTAATTACTACCTATTATTGTTCTATGTTTAATTTCAATAAAAAGTATACTTTCTTTAACCACTCAAAATAACCTGCAGAACATTGTCTTTTATAAAAGAAACCTGTTATAGAAGTTTAAGCTTAATGTAACAAACTATTTTATATAGTAGATATAAAATGTTGGAACAAATAGTTCTTATATAGCATAAACAAGAGAATAACCTTTGTGAATTTGCATTTAGAAATGTAAATAACAAAGTATAAACCAAATGATCACATCAATTACATATGTTTCTATCAGTTTAAACAAAAGGACAATACAGAGTTTGTCTGTTTATACATTCACTAGTAAATTCTTTTAGTAGGTGATTGAACAAAAAATATTTTTCACATTATCACTTGTGAATTAAATGGTGTAAACACAGCAAGTATTCACAGAAATAAGCAAATGCTTAGCGGCAAGCAACAAATACAAAGATAAAAGGTAGGGAAAATAAAGTAGTACACACAAATTTGTTATTATGACATTAAAATAAAGTAGGCGTATTATGTTTAATTTAATTTGAACCACACTCGAATAAAATTTTAATAAAATGGCAAACTAAAAAGCTTGTAAAGTGAGCTTGATTAAAAACCAAGTCCAAGTGAGCTGGCGTCAATTGTAATATAAAAATAATTTTATATCTGGGAGAGGGGTGATTATTGTAATAATTAGAAAATAATTACTGTGATAATTGTGATATTAAAATATATAAATGGGATTTTGAATCTAATAATTTGATATTAAAGTTGAATGTAAGTTTGCAAAGA
This sequence comes from Diatraea saccharalis, assembly GCA_918026875.4. Taxonomy (NCBI): domain Eukaryota; kingdom Metazoa; phylum Arthropoda; class Insecta; order Lepidoptera; family Crambidae; genus Diatraea; species Diatraea saccharalis. The sequence continues at coordinate 217,564 of OU893353.1, forward strand.
AATTTGCCAAGAGGTAGGTCACTAACAAATTAAAGGCGCCAGACCTACCCGGAAAACAAAGCCGGAGAGTTTGGAATTTTAATCGCAAGGGGGGCTTGTAAATAACGGACAACAATTTTACTTTCGGTTTGCCATTTATTTGAATTAAACTTTTAAGTATTCTAAAATTGAAGTTAAGTTTATAATCTCCAAAGTCTAGAGGTGATTAGAATTTTGGAACTATATTGTACTAAGCTGGCGTGCCCAAGATTGTGATATATCAAGTGAGTGTGGCGTGGCTCATGCGGTAAAGGTTATGATTCAGTACATCAAAATTGAAGTACAAGAAAAGTTGTATATACCGGGTGTTACAAAAATACCCGTTATAGCTAAAGGGTGTTGAAGTATATCATATAAACAGTACTCTGCCAAATTTTCAAAACCTTTGCATTAACTTTTAACTTTCAGTAAAAAGGCTAATTTTTAATAATTAATAAATACATCGAGTGTGCTATGTCACATCACTATTTTAGGTTAATGACCTTACCAGGAGTAATGGCACACTACCTATCTCCTATGTTTTCTAATTTTTTTTTCTATTCTCCTAGTACACACCCACACATACACACTAAGAATGAGAGAGAAAATATACTTAAAAACATGTCTGCGTTTGCCAGTTTACACAGTAAATACTTAACCTATTTCGATCGAAAATAAAATGAAAAGAAATTAAATAGGAATCAAATCATTGGCAAAATGGTATGGTAACCGACGCTGTTCAGCCGGTAGTCTAATTTCAGTAAAAAAAATTATAATACATATTATTATCAACGCGCACATCATTTCATAGCATCGTTTCCGACTCAGCTGTTTCTGAATTACAGATCAAACACCATTTTAAGTAGTACCTATTTATGATAGATAGGTAAAATTTATTTAAACACTGATATACGAGTCTAACTTTTAGTTCATACTTTAATGGTCCGACAAATCTGATTGATATTACGATAATAAAAAAAAAATGATATGCGACATAATTCACAAACGATTTTGGCGTATTTAAAAATAAATATTTGCGAATTACTATTTGTACTTTACCTTTTCACTTCCTTATTCACTGTTTAAGCATTACTTGTGAGGTTCACTCACCTACACTTTATTAGGCACTTAATTTTATTCCACAAGAAAAAACTAAAGATCGCGGCCAACCTCTGGTTCACTGACGTTTCAGTATAATTACATCTTTTCAAAATAGTCTCAATTTATATCAATACAACACTGCATCCCATGTAACACTGATAAAAGCACTTTTCATAGAACTCGGAATTAGAGAACACGGACATTTTCGAAACGTGATCACATCGACGACGTATGAACAACTGAATAAAGAAAAAGTGATAAAAAGGGAAAGCCGCCAATTTGAGTCCTTTATTATAAGCCGCTGCATAGTGTGCGGCATGTCAAAGGCGCACAGAAAGGTACCTATAGTTCCGCAATTAAATCTGAGAAGTAGCGGGATAGGGTTGCCATCTTCTCTTATTAGATCGGAAATTTTGTCCTTAAAGCCGGACTAAGTCAAATCTCTCGCGAAGCCGTAAAACAATATTACCGTAGTAGACAGTAATATTAGTTCACGGCTTCGCGAGGGTTACTGCCTAGTTATTCAGAGGGTGCGTTAAGCAAAAATCACTAACTTTCAATTGATTTTGTAGTAAGACGTAACATACAAATAAGCGGTAATTAAAGATAAGATAACTACATCATAATTTTAACGCTTTTATCACAGCCAAAACGTGAATTCATAAAATAAGGCTTGATCGTAACATCAAAACTGCACAACCTATTTTGAAAAAGGTTTTTTTATAAAGTAATTTCGGAGACTATACGATGCAAACAAACTAACGATTTGTATTCAAATTTCGCAAATGCCCGTGCAACACTGCGTCTTTTTGGGTATTTGACGTTTTTCGAATTTGTGTGTATTCATAGTTTATTTGATATAGCTTCGGCACAGGTATACCAAAAACCTATGAAAACTATACCGCCGGACATGTGACATTAACATTTAGCTGCACACAATCTAAAAAGTCAAACTTGTCCCGCTAAAGACGGATAGATGACAACCCTAGACAGGCGGCAATGTTAAAGTTTGAGCCTAAACTTCTAGTTGCCTAGTACCGAGGTGATCAACATTTTATTGTACAAATTAAAAAAATCGTCGCAGGACATTGTTGCAACTAATTTTTTTACATACGCACGTAAGTACATAATACGTTACGTATTATGAACGTTACGTATTAGGAATTGTTAATAGACAAAGATTTTGTAAATTTTTATTGTTGTTGATAAGATAGTACATGGTTGTATTTTTAGTATTTACAAATTTAAACGTTGTTAATGTTTGGTAAAGACTAGTTTAAGTGAGAAATGTGATATACTTTCACGCTGCACCTGCAAACGAGCATGCTTGGCTCAGTATGTAGAGAGGAAGTAGCATCGACTATCATAAGACATCGTTAAATAAATAAATTAATGTATTTCGTGGGCCGTAGTAATCTGCATACAATCGACATACCTGTTTAAAATTTTAATTCATTTTATACACCTTTTTTATTTTGAACTATTTTTCAAATAAATGACCATTTGTTTGTTAGCTGTGTCGGTCGTTTTAGGGCTTTTTCTATTTAAGGAAATAGGTAAACAGTACATAATAAAACGTCTCATTCATTTTCATTTCTTACAGCATTAAAATAGTGAATCCTATACTTTGATTCTAAAATTCAGTTGAATAGTCCACAGTAATAAAATAGATAATAAATTAAAATCCGTACCAAATGTTTACTACTACCGTATCTAGCGTCAAGTAGTCACTCGCGCGCGACATCACACAAACACAATTTCTTTCTCTCTCTCTCTTTCCCTCCCTCTCTATCTCTATCTTACGTCATTGTACACTCGGGGGAATAAGTGAATTTGTTTTAGGCTCGATTTTACCGATTATGTATTGATTTGTCTTACGTATTTAAATACCTAAACAATAAAAAATATTTTTAAGAGTTAAGCTAATGAAGTTATTTCTTAGCACCGGATACAACCCTTCCTGCGCGAGTCCAACTCTCACGTGGCCGGTTTTTTTTTTATAATTAGTTGTTAGCAGTTTGATAAAACTAGGACTTTTGACTAGTGAAATATAAAAAAACTTCAGTTATTGAGAATATTCAGTTGAGATTTTTTACTTTTCTTAATTCAGAAAGCGGCTCTTTGTCGACATTTTTTCTTGTCAGACGCTTTTAAGATACCTAAGTGTAGTGCATATCATTAACTTTAAGGTAGCAATCCATTTTACTTGAAACAATTTACATGTAGTAATAGTAAGTGGTTGAAACCATAATCGGGAATGATCATATTCCCGATTAAGGTTCATATTCCATTTTAAGTCTGATCTTTTTATTGTAAAAATATTAGAAAAGAAATAAATTGACCATAAACACAATTGAAATATGTACACGAATATTGATCAATGTTTCAATTTATTCCCCGACTGTATCTGCGCTGACGTCATATTAGGTTTACTTTCGTAACAGGAGATTGTAGGTACGAGTACCAGGTTATCATGATTTAAAGACACGATGTGTAAAAATTCTGGTTCAAAGATGAAGCAGCTACAGATAGACAAAGTTACCTGGAAGACACTCAGTGATATACGTCGCCTACTTTCATAATATTGTAATTATTTTCATAAAAATGAAACTACCTAATTATGAAAAAAAATTGTTCGTGCAATAACGAATATTCTACTTATCTAGAGGTCGCGATATTTCTTCTTCCTCTGCTTCTCTATTTGTTTAGATTAGATGAAATTGATTTTATGAGTACATTATTAAGTGACGTGTCGTAGCATTAATTATAAAGATTATTATTTTGGATGGGCCGTCTACAGTTCGTAAAGAGATATTGTACGAGCATTTTAGGCGAAAGTATTTAATCCAGTGCAGTGACTATAGCGTACTGTTTATTGTTTGTTTCCGTGCCTGATATGTGCGTAGCACGGGCATAGTAATATGGCAAGGTATATTGGAAAGGGAGCTCTAATCTGAATAAAAACGAATTTTGGAAATAGTTTTAAAATAATGTTTTCGTGTAATATTTTGCATGTTCGAATATTTGCGTATGTACACATAACTAGATAAATTATTTCGCTGTACTGTGACGTAGGCACTAAATACCAGTAGATATAACCAGTCTGGCAAAATAATAGTCTTTGATTTAGAAGTCAATAAACTGAAACAGCTGATCATAATGTCGGTGTGCTTCGATAAATGGTATCGAAAATTTTGCTAAACTTCGATATTGTTTTTTTCAATAAATACAACGGCTACGATATAAAGGACAGCGTCCATTATCTCAGTTTTATGTATACTCAATGCCATTTTCGGGGTAACGGGTTTTTTTGTAACACGCGGTATAAAAAAAAAAACGCCAACAGCTGAAAAGAAATCATACCGTTGTTTAAAATTTGGAAAACAAAACAAAGGTTCAATTTTATGTATTTTCAAAAGTTGTATCTCGTTAACTAACGAATTCCACGCATTGAAAAAATTAAATCACATTAGTATCTGTGTGTGTGTATAAAAAAATTATCAACACAATTAGCGCAGTTGCCTATACTTAAGCTGAGCTATATAATTAATTATAAAAAGATATTTAGATAAATTATAGCCACGTTAAATAAAAAGAAAAGGCTCCCATATACATGGGAAAATTGAAAGTGAATATCAGTGGCAACACTGACGACAAAATGTCGAAATTTTATTTGTGAAAATTAAATATTTTTATTTTATAACCTAGCTATAATTTTGTATTTATTTATTGCCAAAAATGTTAATGATTTAAATGTGAAACTTAATATTCTTTCGTATTATGTGTATTTGTGAAAGAGAATCGTATTTTATCTTCTGTTTTTCTTTGTTTTTGCGGAGCATTTTTGTACTTTCTTGGCGGGAGTTGAATGAGTAGGGTTCGAACGATACTTTCGATACCGAGTAGGTATCGATACTTTCAAAAGCGAAACTCGATACTACAAAAAGGTAAATACTCGCAAGTACTCATCAAAATTGCTGGTATCGAGTATTCTTGCTAAAGAATATATACTATAGGCGTTTGCATTTGATGTTTCAACTTAAATCTTATACTTTTACTCTTTGGTTTTTATTTTTATACTTTAACCCTTTTGGCTGCCATAAAAATAATGTATGACTGAATAGTATAAATGTATGGAAGTATTCGATCGGGTTTTTTTTTTCTTTTTTCTCTTCTTCCATTTACTTTGAAATGGAAAGGCTTGATTGTTTAATAAACTATATTTTCGTTATAGACATTTTTTTTTTTAATTTTCTTACGTTTCCAAAACAAATATTTTGTTTGAACGACTGTGAGGCGACTGAAATTTTAATGGTAAAAATCCCTGCGCGAGCTATTTCATCATGTGTTGATCTTAACTTGATAACAATTTACATTCCTCCCGAGTCTGATCGAATTCAAAAAGACGTTCAATATACGCTTAACGTGGTTGATCATTTATATAACTTAAATAATAATGAAAACTTTTTAATAGTAGGTGATTTTAATCTACCTTGTATTCGTTGGGACATAAATGGACCATGCCATATAAAACACGGTACCGTCGATGTACAGAATATGGGTATTTATTTAGTGGAGCGTCTTTGTTTTTTTAATTTTACACAATATAATACATTAAAAAATCACGTAGGTAATACATTAGATTTGGCCTTTTCAAATTTACCCCTAAGTATAACAGAATGCAAACTACCCCTCTGTAAACTTGACCTTGCACATCCTCCTTTTTGTGTAGAAATACTTGATCTTTCAGTGTCCCCTTTTGAAGAAAGTCCCTCAGCAAGGTACAATTTTAATAGGGGTGATTATGAAAGTATTAATAAAAACTTGAGTGAATGTGACTGGCAAACAATGTTTTATTCACAAAACTCGGAAAACGCCACCAGCATCCTTTATGAGTGCTTATATCACCTGATTCAAAAGTATGTCCCTTATCGTAAACTGAACACCAATATTCGAAAATATCCTGTATGGTATAATGCTGCATTAGTTAAAATAATTAAAGAAAAGTCGAAAGCGCATAGACGTTGGAAAAAATTTAACAATAAGCTAGACTATGACGAGTTCTGCTTATTACGTGAAAGACAGAAACGTATTCAGGGTGTTTGTTATAATAAATATATTTCAATTACAGAGAGTGCACTGAAGGGAAACCCAAAAGCATTTTGGTCTCATATAAAATCTCTGCGAGGTGGGTCTAGTTATCCTAAAATATTAAAATAAAATGACAAAACCTATACAGATGGCGAATCTATTTGCAACGGTTTCAACAACTATTTTCAAAGTGTTTTTGGAGTTCCTTCTTCCGCATCTTTTAGAGATACGATACATAGTTCATCGTCTGACTCCATTTCAAAAATTGTTGTCTCATCCGAAAAAGTTTTAAGTTATTTAAAATCATTAGATGTTCGAAAGGGGGCGGGCAGCGATGGTATTCCTCCACTTTTTTTTGTTAGGTGCGCTGAGATGTTGGCCACTCCAGTGGCATTGATTTTTGGTCTCTTTACAAGAGGGTGTTTTTCCCAGCATGTGGAAGCAAGCTTTAATCGTTCCAATTCACAAGAAAGGCTCAAAAATAAGGGTTGAAAACTACAGAGGCATCTCCGTTCTTAATACACTAAGTAAACTTTTTGAAAGGATAATATATGATGCGATATACCCGGTGATAGTTAAAGGAATACCGGAGAACCAACACGGTTTCCTTAGGCGGCGTTCTACAGTTACCAACATTGCATGTTTCACAGAGTATGTTATCAAGAACATGGAGAATGGAGGGCAGGTGGATGTGATCTACACGGACTTTGAAAAAGCATTTGACCGCGTGGATCACTCCATACTTCTACATAAACTAGGTAGACTTGGAATACACGGGGATCTTTTAAGATGGATAAAGTCCTATCTAACAAATCGATCACAGGCTGTTGTTGTGGGCGGTTTTCGCTCAAATTTCATCGAAATTCCAACTGGTGTACCTCAGGGTTCACATCTGGGTCCTCTTTTCTATAATTCATATATATATGATATCGAAAAGTGTTTTAAACATGCTGAACATTTATTGTATGCAGATGACAAAAAGATATACTTAAAAATTCACGATTACAATGATTGTCATACGCTACAGTCAGAATTAAATACACTTTATAAATATTACACAGACAATAACATAACAGTAAACGCAAATAAGTGTCAATGTATATCGTTTACTCGCAAAAGGATCCCAATTTTACATACCTATAATATAAATGGAATAAAAATAAAAAGAGTTAATATAGTACGCGACCTAGGAGTTTATTTAGATAGCAAAATGATATTTGACCATCACATAGACTTAATTACAAAAAAGGCATACAGAAATTTAGGCTTTTTTTTACGAGCTTGCAAACCATTCCGTGATATAAGCGCTCTTAAAGTTGTATACTTCGCATATGTAAGGAGTTTGCTAGAATATGCTTGCCCAATCTGGTCCCCGTTATAGGATATTTATAAAAAGCGAGTTGAACGTATACAAAAAATCTTCATTAAGCATATTTCTTATCGCCGTAAAGTAACCTACGATTCATATATAAATGCTAGCCTTTTAAATGGTCTTTCAACATTAGAAGAGAGACGCGATATGCTGGATATGTGTTTTTTATTCGACATTATTCGCGGAAAAATAGACTGCCCACAACTGCTCAATAGCGAAACATTTTGTACACCAAAACGTAGAACCCGAAATACACCTTTATTTTACATCCCTCAAAGACGCACTAATTATGGAGCTAACACTGTTCTCACTAGACTACCTAGAAATTACAATAAAAAATTTCATTTTATTGATTTTTTTAATTGTAGTAAAAATACTTTAAAGAAACATATAAACAATTACTTAAAAAACAGCAAGCACAATTATTAACAATTTTATATTTAAATTCACAAGACGTAGTTGATCTAATATAATAAAATGAATAACAGAATATGAAATCTCATAGTATCTAATTTTACATTGTATATGTAATGTATAATGTAAGTTATATGAGTATGTATGTATTGTATATGTGTGTATGTATATGTATATATAAGCATGTGTAAATGTTCTTTGCCTATTTTGCTATTGGGATATATAAATATGTGTCCAAGTGGTGGAGTGGGTGGGGAGCATTTTGCTAATGTTTACAGGTTTCATAATTATTTTGGTTGTTATTACGGTGCTGCGGTGCTGCCCGGTGTGGTGTAAGTGATTATTTTGTTACTCTGCGATGTATAAAATAAACTGTTCGAGGAGCTCACGAATTTAGATGTGTATGATGAGTGTGTGTGTGTACGAATGTCAAGGTTGTGTTGATTTTAAATTATAAATAATAATCCCAGTCAAACTGTTAAGGACATACAATTGGTTTAATTCAGGAAAACCTGTAATTAGCTTTACTCTTTGTTAATATCGGGTTGGCACAAAAGTAATGAGACACTTGGTTTAAGTTTTTACTTTTTTATTATTATTACAATAAAAAAAGTTTAGTCAATGATGTAATTACCATTAGTATCTAAGACTTCTTGCCAACGATCCGGCAAAGTTTGGATGCCTTTTGCCCAGAACTCTGATGGCTGTGCCTCGAAAAAGTTGTTCAACTCCGCCTCTACGTCAGAGAAATCATTAAATTGTTTACCCCGCAAATGCTGTTTCAGGGCTCTAAACAAATGATAGTCTGATGGGGCGAGGTCTGGGGAATATGGTGGGTGGGGTATCGTCTCCCAGCCCAAGTTCTCCAACTGCCAGCGAACCACAGATGCGACGTGAGGTCGAGCGTTATCGTGCAGTAAAACTACATTGACTCGTCTTCGTCGTTTTTTCTTGATAGCGGCAGATAATTTGGTAAGCTGGGTTGAATATTTGGCAGCGTTTATAGTTTCATTGTGTAATAGCTCATAAAACAGTATGCCTTGCGCATCCCAGAAACAGCAAAGCAGAATTTTTCGGCGGTCCTTTTGACTCAGCTTCGGTTGAGTTGGTGGCGTTTCTTCTCGAGGCAGCCAAAAAGCACGACGTGTATCGTTCTCGTAATAAATCCATGATTCATCTCCAGTAACCAGATCTGACAAAAACTCTTTACGTCGGGGTCGCAGCAAAAGTGACTGACAGATAGCGACACGGACTGCACGACTGGCGTCTGTAAGGATGTGCGGTACCCACCGAGCCAAAACTTTTCGATAACCAAGCTCATGCAGATGGTGTTCCACGGCGTGGTGACTGCATTTAAGTGCTTCCGCTAATTCACGAGTGGTAGCATCCGGATTCAATTGCAGTTCGTGGCGCAAATCGTCATCATTCACTGCGGGTGGTCGCCCTGAGCGTGGCTGACTTTCAAGGCTCTTGTCTCCTGATTTAAAACGGTCAAACCATCGGGACACCGTCGCATGGCTTGTACTTCCAGCGCCTAATGCATTGTTGATATTGTCAGCCGCAGCCCGCGCACTGTGGCCTAACAAGTACTCGTATAAGTATAGTGTTCGAACTTGTCGCTCGTCCATTTTTCTTCAAACTGACTAAACAAATCGTGAGCGCGGCTTTATATACCCTACACCAGAAGTACCTAGAATGTTCTACAACATTCTAGAATATTATCGAAAAAATTGATTTTAAAAAGGAAATATTATAGATTTTTCTAGTGTGTCTCATTACTTTTGTGCCAACCCAATATTAAGTCTTAACTATTCTAATTTTGTAAAAGCTGTTGGTTTTCTAACAATAAAAAAAAAAAAAAAAAAAAACAATTTTTCATACACTTTTACAAATTTTTGTTTGTCTGTCCGTCTGGTAGATTGTTTTTTTTAGGATTAGCCTTCTTTAATGATGTCGATAAATACTCGATACTGAGTAGTATCGATACTTTGGGAGTGATACTTTTATGGTATCGATACCATGACCTTCGATACCACATGAGTACTCGGTATCGATACCAGAAGCCGATACTTCGAACCCTATGAATGAGTAATGAAGTGAAGAACGAAAAAACTAAGACAAACGTCTTAGTTTTAGTAGCTTCAGATTTTTGGTATGTATTGCGTATCTAGACATATTAATATCATTGCCCCTAGGTAGGTTTATGTTTGCACCTGCGAAGATAAAAATTTTGAAAATCGTAAAACTATGAAATAATTATAATTCCATGAAGAACAATGCTTACCATTATTAAATATAAGGTATTTTTACTTAAATACCGTTGATGCAACAAGATTAAAATATAACAAAAGATTCACATCTTTTCGCTATTTAACCCTTTGACGTAAAAGGGACACCACTGTCCCTTAAATATAATTTGTGTTTATTTCTGAACAAAGCATTATTCGGACCTAATTTAAACGCATGCTTATTGTTTCCGAACGTATTTTGTTTTTTTTTCTGTGGTTGGTAGCTCTGCGCGCGAAAAAATAAAACAAAAACGTCACATTACTTTTGAGTAGTTTGCCGCGCTTCTGTGACTTTTTTCTGAAGTAATAAAAATACATTTTTGCTGCATTCAGTGACTGTTTAGTGAATAATTTATAAGAATGGTAAGTATTAATTATGTTTGTATTAGTAGTTATCGTAATTAGTAACATTTTAGTTACTAAAATATGAAATTATAAGTAGGGGACGCCATTGTCCCAATATGCGTAAAAGGCCAATTTTATTAATATTTTACCCTAACGTTTTATGCATGTTCTGTGATTGTACATACGGTCTAAACACTCAATTTATTTGTTTTAGGCACGCAAAGGAAATAGGATTTTCCGTTTGACTGATTGCGAAGTCGAGGAATATCTTATGGCTGAAACTAGTGACACTGAAGATGCACTCACTTTAGATGACGAAGACCAGTCATTTTTATTAGAGGACATGCAAGCTGGATTTTCTGAAGCTATAATTGAGCCACCTGGTTCATTAGGATCTACTCAAAATCCAGGTCTGTCTTCAGACTCATCATCTACTATCCCCTTTTATTCATCAGGTGAACCGATTCCCGAGTTCAAGTGGAAAAATAATATCTATCGCTCGTATATTTTTTCTGACACTGATTATGAATTTGGTAAGGTAAACATTTCTCAAGAAATACAGTCTTTGAAACCTATTGATATATTTGAGACAGTTACAAACATTAAATTATTGATTGAGGAATTAATAATACCAGAGTCTTTACGTTATGCTCATCAAAACGGTTCGGTGTTCACTACCGATATCCAAGAAATAACAGCTTTTATTGGCATGAATTATGTCATGGGCTACCGTGTATTACCCACAATACGAAGCTACTGGTCCACAGAACCTGACATGGGTGTGCCTTATATAGCTAGAGTAATGCCTTTATCACGATTTGAAGAAATTAGAAGAAACTTGCACTTCTGTGACAATGCATCCCAACCATCTCCGACATCGTCATTATTTGATTGAGCCTACAAAATAAGATTAGTAATGAACCATTTCAATTCAAGTTTCCAATCAGCAATGAATAACACAAAAACGCAAGCAATTGATGAACATATGGTAAAGTTCAAAGGTCACAATATCATGCGACAGTACATGCAAAATAAACCGATAAAAAGAGGATTTCAAATGTGGTGTCGTGCCGATTCGAGTACCGGATATTTATTCCAGTTCGATTTATATACTGGAAAAAAGAACGCAGGACCCGAAATAGGACTGGGAGAATCCGTTGTCCTTGATCTTACACAAGCTTTGGTGGGTCTTGGATGTGGAATATATTTCGACAATTTTTTTAACTCTCCCATGCTGCAATATAAACTTGCTAAACAAAATTTAAAGGCATGTGGCACTGTTCGAACACAGCGTAAAAATAATCCTAAAAACTTGCCTTTAGATAAAGAGATGAAGAGAGGCGATATCTACGCTACTAGCTTCGAAGGAATTTCTTTTATCAAGTAGATGGATAATAAAGCTGTGCATCTCCTCACCAACTTTTTGTCACCGGTACCTACTCTAAAAGTCAAACGTAAACAAGTAGGATCAGCACAATGTCTAGAGATCACATGTCCTGACATAAATACAACAAAAATATGGGTGGAGTAGATCTCATGGATCAAAAGAAGGTCACATACGAAGTTGATAGGAAATCCAAAATCAAATATTATCTGCGGCTTTTCTTTGATTTATTGGACATCGCCATGAACAATTCCTACATTGTTTATGAAAAACTGCATGCGCAACATCTCATAGAAGGGCATTTGCTCTCATCACTTGAATACCGACAAGTTGTGGCTAGGGCTATGATTGGCAATTTTTCTATCCGTAAACATGCCTTGCCATCCACTTCCATGACCAAAAAGCGGATACAAAATATAGGACACAAACAGTCTTTACCTTCACACGTAATGATGAAGGGGCCTTCGCGTAAACGATGTGTGCAATGTGCGAAGGGTGGAATTGAAAATCGTACCAGCAATATATGTGACATTTGTAATGTAAATCTGTGTTTCACAGCAACAAGAAATTGTTTTGCTGGGTTCCATTCATAAAATGTTTAATTAAATTGTTATTCTTTTACTGATTTTTGTTTTTTATTATCAGAAAAAACTTGATTTTGCGGTAATAGTTAGCACCTCAGAAAATTATAAATAATGCCCTTTGTCGCATATTGGGACACATTTGTCCCAAGTAATTTCCTAAAATCTATAATATTTTTTTTATTTTTCATCCTGCACATACTTAAATTACCTTGTAAAAGACTAAATAGCGTAGTCATAAATATAAAAACGTATGTGTACTTATTTTGTGCGTCAAAGGGTTAAAAAGGTCGTGAAGTGACAAATGGCAAAACTGACAGTGAAGTTTTAATTTTTTTTTTTTTACTAAATTGACATCGGGATTAGGCCCATTAAGCCGAGTTGTATGAAAAATACATGTGACGTAAATTTTACGTTACAAGTGTTAAGGTGTGAAGAGTTAAGGTCTCAGGCTGAATTAAATCATTCGGAATTGATTTAGCTATTGGCTGAATCTTGTAAGTTAATAGCCGAAAGTGTTGAATAAATATTTTTAATGAAAAAAACCCAACAAAATTCACTATCAATATACAGGTACAGGAATGACTAGTGAATATATTTGATGATGATGTTGATGATGATGATGAAGTGACTATTTTAATAGTCATTTTTCAATCTTAGCGACTCGGTATGAAATAAAACAGGAAGAAAAAAGCAGCCCTTGCCGATTGTCTTGCTGGTTCTTCTCGGTACAAGGTCTCCCATTGTAGATTTACGAACCGATGGCATAGAGTTTCGACTTTTTAAAGTGCTTTTAAAATGCTAGACTGAATAAATGATTTTGATTTTATTAAATTTTGTTTTATTCACTTTTACATTTTAAATCTATTCTTTTGTAAGTAACTGCTATTATTATATTCCCTTGTCGGCCCACAAGCATTGTATAAGTGCATCTCGGCGCGCATGGCCGAACTGCAGCTCCTAGAGCTAACGGAGGGCGCAGTGCGGCAGCTGGCGCCATCCGTTAGACGCCGCTCGCGCGCTGCCTCCTCCGCCGTCAGCAGCGTCTACATAACATGAGCTCTGTGATCTATGAGGTGCATTCGTGATCATCGCAGCGGCTGTGGGGGTGTGATGTAGTTTTCTGTCCACCAGCAGGCACCTGTAGGTAAAATGAGTTTTATTTAAAGTGTAAAATTATTTATAGTGGTAACAATGAAAATTTAACCAATCAGTCCTGCGGGTGCAGTTCATATATCACATTGTTTAATTGTACATCTACATGCCTGGGAACTGTTGAGTTAAATTAACAAACTTATCTAAAAGATAGACATCTTCTCCAGAAACTCGATGCAACCTTTCCAAGTAGGCATTCAGAAGATGATTGCCCCACACGATACTGTCATGTGTGGATCAGGGTAACTGCAGTCCACACATAAAATATTTAGATTTGAATCTGTAATCAAATCCAATGAACTTGCAAATTAGTGGCACATGTTTAGATGATGATTTATTTTCAATTATACAATATCATGTAATTTATTGGACACTTACTATCATAAAATTCAAAGAATGGTATCTTTTCCTGTTGAGGAATCATTCCTTATGCTCATGAGGGACACACAATTGCAATGTGGGTTCCATCAACACAACCCAACAATCCAATATTTTATAAAACCTGAAATTTTAAATAGGTATATAAATATAAAAGCATAATAATTTTATAAGGTATGGACTCTTTAACATGGTATCATACTGAATAAAATAAATTTATCAAATGATGAATGTATACATACTCTCTTTTCGATCCGTTTTCGATTCGATTTAAACAAAATTTTTTTTTATTATCGATGAGCTGGGGGCCAATTCTACTAAATAAATTTTTAAACAAAATTTATTTAGTAGAATTGGCCCCCAGCTCATCGATATAGCAGTATTGCTTCACTCTACAGTTTAACATTAGACTTTTTAGAGTAAAAATTCTTTCGAAAGCTACATTATCCACGAGTCACATAGGCAATATTTTATTTTGGAAAAATAGGGTTCCGTAAGATATTTGAGTTCGGACACAAGGTGTGAAACACAACCAGATAAGTTACTTATTTTGCGTACGCTGCCTAAACTATAATAGATAGAACCATAAAATGTTCCAATTTATTGTAGATCTTATAAATATCAACAAAAAAGTTCGCGACACACTATACATATCTACGTCGAGTGAGGCACCACATTTTTTTTTATTTAAAATCTTGATTTTTTTGACTACATTTAAACGCGTTTATTTTACTCATGCTATTAATCCCTATCAAAATAAATTATTTCATTATTTCATGAATATTTGGTCTTTGAATGATTAAAATTGGACGTTTGGTTTTGAAGTTATGGGGAAATTAAAATATTACGATTTCTGCTGCACGGCCCGTTGCGAAATGGACGTCACCAAGCGGGGGTGCGCCTCCATGACAACCCCTCCGGTTTTCTTTCACGTATAAAAGTAAATTAGTTTTCAAAACTCAATAAACAACTCATATTCTACTTGTACTTTTTCTTATTTGTATTGATATCTAAGTTTCAGTTTTTTAATATGTCAGTTAAAAGGAACGGAATTTACTGCCTTTGGTCCATTCGTTTCCTGCAAAAATCAACTTTTGCTAGAGTCGCCATCTAGTGGAGGTGCTGTCGCGAGTTCTTTCCTCGTCTAGGCTTTCTGACTATGCCATCGCTTATATATGAGATATAATAATAATAATAATAATAATAATAATAATACTTTATTGTCACACCATTTTACAGTTACAATTTTAATATAAAATTTACAAATAAAATATAACACGATGATGTAGCAATTGGCGGTCTT
Source organism: Diatraea saccharalis (assembly GCA_918026875.4). Classification (NCBI taxonomy): domain Eukaryota; kingdom Metazoa; phylum Arthropoda; class Insecta; order Lepidoptera; family Crambidae; genus Diatraea; species Diatraea saccharalis. The sequence goes on from OU893353.1 coordinate 232,994, forward strand.
ATCGCTAACAGCGATTTCTACCAGACAACCTTTGGATGGAGAAGAATGAATAGCAGTTATGAAAAACGGAGGTGTAGAGTAAAAGTACGTAAATTCAAGAAAATAAGTAACATTTAGTAAAGATGCATTAATACTTATAAGATACATAAATTTTGAAAATATATACATAAATACAAATAATATATACATACATAAGATATATACTAATAATATACTTTAGTGAAACGAGGAAGGGTTTTAGCAACATAGAATTACAAAGAGAGATAATGATTTTTAAGCGGAACCCGAAGCTCTTTGTAAGAGCGTATGAAGTTTATCCCCTCAATACTAGAAATCCAAATAGATTGGTACTACATGAAAACCTCAAACAATGGAGTACTCTTAAAGTTGTCTTACCATGTTCGTTAAATTGTACAATAATATACCACAAAACCTTAAATCATTAAATATTATTAAATTTAAAAAATGTTAATATAAAGGGCTGCTGACAGAAAACTTTTATGATATTAAGGAATCTTTTGACTAAAAAATATACTTAAATTGTGATTTATTATTATTATGTTAACAATATGTATTTGATACTTAATCCTGACACTTGAAATTATAATTATTAGACATACAGATCTATATTATACATATTGACATTGTAAATTCAATAATAGTTAAATAACAAGCATATTGTGGCGTATAGTTATTGTAATAAAGCCTATAACTGCATAGCAACTTTATCATAAAATAAAATACATGTTGACGGTTTGACGATTTAATGAACACTGCAAAGAGAACTTAAGTACTTCTTTATAATCATTTGTAATACAATATACTCTATGACATTATTCTTTTTAAATGTATGTTTAAAACTCAACATGCCGCCCACCAAAGTACGACTGTACTTTTACAAAATAAAACAGAAATAGTAACACATGAAAATTAAAATAGACATTTTTTAGACAATCTTAAAGAAATCTTACATCAGATTAAAATGTATTAATTGACATATAAATAAACAAATTAAATATCATACAACAACATAGTAACTTAAACATTTTAATCATTAGTAACAGGCAACTTACACAACTTACTAATAGAACGTTTAACAATTTCATTGTTACATTTTACACTATAAACTCTGGTACAACCATCGTGCCCAGGGTGTTTCATAATTATTCTACCTAGTGACCACTGTCCAGGTGGTAGTTGTTCATCTTTAAGCAATACTATGTCACCTACGTTTAAATCTGATGTCCTGTTTAACCATTTAGGCCTAGTTTGTAATCTAGATAAATATTCAGTCTGCCACCGATGCCAAAAATCCCTAACTAGTTTTTGTGTCATTTGCCAACGGTCTAAACGATTAATATTAGTCATTCTTAAATCAGGGTTAGGGATGGTAACTGGAGCCTCTCCTATCAGAAAATGACCAGGTGTCAGAATTTCTAATGAGTCTGGGTCTGAAGCATCTATTGGAACCAAAGGCCGCGAATTTAGACATGCTTCTATTTCACATAACAATGTTGACAATTCCTCAAATGTGAGACTAGTGGTAAGTATCCTTCTCAAATGATGTTTGATAGACTTAACACCGGCCTCCCATAAGCCTCCAAAATTAGGGCTATAAGGTGGAATAAAGTGCCATTGAGTACCTTCTAACGATAGCTGTTCTCTCAATTTACCGGGAAGTTCTAAATTTGCCTCTTGGAATGCATCACACAAAAGCCGATTTGCGCCTACAAAATTTCGACCTTGGTCACTCCATAAATGGGTACAGCAGCCTCTGCGAGCTACAAATCGCCGAAATGCCCCGATGAAAGACTCCGAAGTGAGGTCACCAACCAACTCCAAATGGATGGCTTTGGTAGCCATACATACGAATATAGCTATGTATGCTTTACATTGCTTAGAGCCACGTCCTTTCGATTTCAAAACATACAAAGGTCCAGCAAAATCAACTCCGCTGTGTTGAAACGAACGAGCAGGTGTTGTTCGAACTCGGGGTAAGTCTCCCATCAGTTGTGTCTTAATAAGGGCTTTTTGTCTGGCACATATTAAACATTTATGTATATAAGCTTTAACTGTATTTTTTGCTTGCAGAATCCAATACTTCGATCGAAGGTAAGTCAAAACCAGCTGTGTTCCACCATGTAACGTCTTTTTATGTGCGTCTTCAATGATAAGGTGAGTTAATGAATTATTATTTTTCAGGATTATTGGATTTTTGCTTTGTTCCTGTAACACAGAATTTCTCAATCTTCCGCCCACCCTGAGGATTCCATCTTCATCAAGGTAAGGATTCAATGTTTTTAATTTACTATTCCTCTTAACATTTTTATTTGCTTTTAAACGTTCGATTTCTTCATCAAAGTCTCTTTGTGCCAATTTTATACATTTCTTCAATGCAATATCTAATTCTTGTACAGTAATGGTCTTATCAACTTCATCTGGTTTTATTTTACTTCGTAAAAATCTAATGCTGTATACGATCACTATCAAAAGTTCTTTCAGACTGTTAAATTCTTCAAATTTTCGAATATTATCTTCCTCTACTATAGTATTAACTTGTATATTTTTTCTTTCTATCTCCACAGGTACCACATTTGGTTTCATGAACTTAATTTCTTTTTCTTTTAACCATTGTGGTCCTTCCCACCACAATTTCCAAGTTTTTAAATGTGAAAGAAGAGCACCACGTGAAGCGATATCAGCAGGATTTTCTTCAGAAGTCACATGATGCCATTGTCTATTGCTTGTTTTCTCTAAAATTTCAACTACTCTGTTAGCAACGAACTGTTTCCAGCGTGAAGGCTCTCCACTGAGCCATGACAAGACAATTGATGAATCAGTCCAGGCGTAAATTTCTGATGCAGGTATTCGCATTGCTTGTGCTACATGTTTTAATAGTTTTGAAAGTAAGACTGCACCACAAAGCTCAAGTCTCGGTACCGATACTGTTTTCACTGGAGCAACTCTCGTTCGCGAAGCAAGAAGTTTGGTAGTTATGATGTCATCAGGATTAATTATTCTGCAATAAACAACTGAAGCATATGCCTTCTCAGAGAGCATCACAAAAACCATGCAATTCTATTTTTTTTATGTTGCTAGTTAATGAACCTAACCACCGGTCTATATGAATATCTTTTGCATTTTCCAAATCATGTCGGATTTTCTTCCATTCGTCTAATAATGGTGAATCAATTTCATCATCCCAGTCAATTTTTTCCAACCATAGCTTCTGTATTAGAATTTTTGCTGTTATTGTGCATGGAGCTATCCATCCAAGAGGATCAAACAGTTTTTGAATATCTGATAAAATCATTCTTTTTGTAATTGATTTCGAGAGTGGAGGTAAGTTAATATTGTAGATAAATTTGTCATTTGCTAAGTTCCATAAGATGCCTAACGCTTTAATAGTACCATCTATATTTAAATCAAGATTTACTTTAGTTGATCTGCTTTCGGGTTCAATTGTTTTTAAGAAAGTTGCACTATTAGATGACCACTTTTGCAACTCAAATCCACCTCTATTTAAAATCTCTTTTAATTCTTTACTTGCATTTATAGCTTGATCTTCACTATCAAATCCAGAGAGTATGTCATCCATATAGCAGTCTTCCTTTAATATTCGAGATGCTACTGGGAAGTCATCGCCTTCATCTTCAGCTATCTGCTGCAATGTCTTTACTGCTAAGTATGGTGCTGAAGCTGTGCCGAATGTGACAGTAAGTAAACGATATTCTTTAATATTTTCGCTAGGATCATTTCTCCATAATATGCGTTGAAAATCTGTATGCTTTTTATTAACTAATACCATTCTGTACATTTTTTTCAGATCGGAAACGAAACATACGGCGTGCATCCTCCATCTCATGATGATGCTGCGAAGATCTTCTTGCAAAACTGGACCTACAAGTAGTTCATCATTCAGTGAAATGCCATTCCTTCCTTTACAAGAAGCGTCGAAAACGACTCGTGTTGGAGTGCTTTCACTATCACTTCGTATGACAGCATGATGACATAAATAAACGCTTTTCTTATCATACTCTTCTTCAGGTATTTCCTCTGCATGTCCTAACGTTATGTACTCCTGTATTACTTTCTTATAATCTTCCTTCAATTTAGGTATCTTTTGTAACTTCCTTTCTAATTGTAAAAATCTTCTTAATGCTATTTCTTTGCTATTACCTTCTACCGACTTTTGTTTCTCTGTTTTGAACGGTAAGTTTACTATGTATCGACCTTCTTTATTTCTTCGGTGTGTCTTTTCATAAATTTCTTCACATAGTTTTTCTTCTTTAGTTAATTTTCTTTCATTTTCATTGTCTAGCTCCCACATTGTTTTCAGCATTTCATCTAAGTTTACCTGATGATGCATTACCATAAGAGACGGCGTATTGTATGTTCTTTCCTTTACTTGACCGAATAAAATCCAGCCCAAAGCAGTTTTTTGCGCACACGGAGATTTTGGAGGACCCTTTATTAATTCCTGCTGAACAATTTGTGCGTATTCGTTAACTCCAAGTAATAAATCTATCGGTGCCGACGTGTAATACGCTGGATCAGCCAGTTGTAAATTTTTCAAATGTGGCCAGTCTCCCACTGCGATTGACTTAGACGGTAAGTTTGTAGTGATTTGCTTCGATATAACATAAGCTTCTGTTTGAATACAAAAATCCTTTTCATATGAAGAAACAATTTGAAATTGTACCACGCTATTAATTCTTGTCTTTGCTGTACCAACTCCAGTAATGTTCCCATGTACTGGCTTCTTCTTTAGTTTCAGTGACTGTGTAGCCCTTTCGCTTATGAAAGAAGCCTGTGAGCCTTGATCGACAAGCGCTCGTAAGATTGTTGTATGCCCTGCGTCACTCCTCACTTTGACTAATGCAGTAGCTAATAAAGCGTATACCTGGTTTGTGTTGCAGTGTGACGTCATCAATGTATTGACTTGAACCTCTTCCTCTTCTACACCTGTATTTTCATCACTCGTATGCATTGTTGTTTTTTCCATCTTAGTGTGATGCAGAAGGGTATGATGACGCCTGTGACATATTCGACAAGACAGTGGCAATCGACACTTAAGAACAGAATGTCCTGTCAACAAACAATTAAAACACAGGTTCTTACTTTTTGCATAGTTATTTCGTTCAATAATAGACATATCAGCAAATTGTTTACAATGGCACAATGTATGGTTTTCATTGCATAGTATACATGTTTTTACTGGACGCTCTGTGATATGAAATGAACGTTCCCTAAAAGCCTTTTCTTTTACCTTTTCGGATGACAAAATTACAGCAGGACTAGCTAATTCCAATGTACGAAATTTTGATTCCAAAAAACACCTCAAATCTGACCACATTGGTAAATCATCAGAATTATTTTTGTAAGAAAAGTTCTCCCACTCCTTACGTGATTCCGGGTCTAACTTTTGTATAACAAAAAATACAACTACAGGATCCCATGACTCAGTATTAATATTTAAATTATTTAATGTATTGAGGCATTCAACAGTATTGTCTAATAACATCTTTATTGAATTGACAGACTGAAAACTTACCTTCTTTTGAGAAAACAACCTATTTAACAGAGAATGTACTATAATACGTCTATTTCCATAACGTTGCTTTAGAAGATTCCACGCGTCGTCATAATTATAATCGGTAACACGAACATGACGTAGAAGTGCTTCTGGTTCACCCGCGATGCTAGTTTTCAAATAGTGAAGTTTTTGTACGTTCGAAAGCGATGCGTTGTTATGTACTAAACTTACAAACAAATCTTGAAAAGTCGGCCACTCTTCGTAACTCCCTGTATAAATCGGCAGCTGGATCCTAGGTAGTCTAACTTGCGATGATAAGGTAGAGTCATTTGCATTGGATGATCCATGATGAGACCCCTGAGATGGTGAGATAGGTGATTCGATTTGTAAAACTGCGTCTTGAATGTCCGCTTTGATGCAAATGTACGCATCTTCAACAATACTATATTCATCATTTACAAAATAGGAAATGATTGTACGTTTGTCCCGCGGTGTAATCCTTATAAGCTCACGGTGTGCAGTAGTATACGATTGCCAGTATTCATCAATGCATTGTAATCTAGTTTGTAGATATCCTTTCGTCAATCTAGCCTTCGGACATTTCTTTAAATTTACCTTAGTCTTATTCATTAAAGAAGCCGTTTCCTCAAGTTGCAATAATATTTGTTCCATTGTATTTTCAGTGGTTGCCCTGTTAGTGTCTGTAGCCATAGTTTATGTTTGTTATTACAACTCACCAAATGTACTAAAATTGTTTGTCCTTCTTCGATAGCTCTTTTTACTGATTAAACTCTCGTAATACGGCGACTTTGCAATAGTATCACTAATGAATCGAAAAGATAAATTTTTGTTCACATTATAATGCATTCAGCCATCTTTTTTTCAGTTCATTTTAAATATCCGGCTCAGTACGGGCCATTATGTGGCGTATAGTTATTGTAATAAAGCCTATAACTGCATAGCAACTTTATAATAAAATAAAATACATGTTGACGGTTTGACGATTTAATGAACACTGCAAAGAGAACTTAAGTACTTCTTTATAATCATTTGTAATACAATATACTCTATGACATTATTCTTTTTAAATGTATGTTTAAAACTCAACACATATAAATGTACATGCTCAGTAATAGGTGAAACATGATGTACTTTTCAAAAATTTACTCTGTTATCTTGTTAACCATGTTTGTGGCAAATTAATAAATGCAATGAAGTACAAAGTTTGTTTAATCACAATTACCTTTTAGAAATACACAAACATAATTGAACGACATTAGAAATTACTTTTTTAGAAATTACTTTTTATAATTAGTACCCTCAGACCAAATAAAAAGTATAGACGGAGTTTTGCCTAACAGAAAAGTGAAGCCGACAAAACTACGCCTCGGCGTATTCGTACACAGTTTCACGCACATATACATAACGAAACTACGCCTTCCTTATCAGTCTAACTAAAGACAGTATACGGAACGTTTCATTATAAAAAAAAACAAAAAATTCTTACTAACTGCCGAATTGTGTAGTAAAAGGTTGTAAAAACCAATCCTCAAAAAATAAAAAGCAGGATGGAATCACATTTCACACATAAGTATTGGAGAAAACTTACATTATCAGTAATTTAAAAATTAAATTTACGTAATTGCTCGGAACACAAAACCTCAGCCAAATGTTACCATCGTTAAACGTTATTATTTACCCCGAAATCAGGTAACTTTAATTTTATAACGCGTTATTTCTAACAAAAAACAAATTACGTTATGTATTTTTTTCTTGTTGTATGGAAATGATATTTAATAAATTTTGCATTCAAAATGCTACATAGAAATCCAGATCACAGATATTGAAGTGTTAGAATAAGGAAGTAAAAAATAAAAAAACGGGTTTACTTTTTTACTTCTTTATATTTACTAAACGGGTTTGCATACAATCTTTCATTTCCAAACCGACATCAAAATGTGAAAGAGAAGTGGATTTCAGTCATTCGTAATAGTCGAAATGAACCTTCATGGAATCCAACTTCGGGCAACGTAGTTTGTTCGACTCATTTTAAGAGCGATGATATGTATTATACTATAAAAGGGTTACGTCGAATAAAGCAAAACTTATATTCAAAGGTTTCAAACTTTCTATATATTAAAATTTTAGTTAACATAGTGGAAGTTTTCAAACTTAACTTAAAAATTAATTAAATAGTCTCTCTAATGTATGGCCTCCAATAATAATTACCTACTCTTAAAGATTTTAGAATATCTATGCTGATATTGACAAACGAATTTACGTTATATTATTAAATAGCATAGCGTTAACGTTAACTCTATAACGTCGTAACGTTAAGTTATTGGGGTGTTTTTAATGACTATGGTCACGCTGGCACGCACACTACAAATGCTAAAAATCGGCTTCACTCACTTTGTTGTTCAGCGAACTCCGTCTTTACTTTTTATTTGGTCTTTATTTCATGCTTCAGAAGTTATTTTACAATGGAATGTCTCTTGTCCAATCAGTTAAAATAGATTGTTGTTGATATCCAAATGATGAGATCCAAAAATATTTCTTTAGTGGATACTATTTTCAAGTACAGGTTTTCTCATTTTTAAGGATATTTAGAAACTCAGACAAAATAAAAAGTATAGACGGACTTTTGCCTAATAGAAAAGTGAAGCCAACAAAACTACGCCTCGGCGTATTCGTACACAGTTTCACGCACACACATATAACGAAACTACGCCTTCCTTATCAGTCTATCGACAGAGTGCGGAACGTTTCGTTATAAAAAAAAAACAAAAATTTCTTACTAAATGCCGAATTGTGTAGTGAAAGGTTGTAAAAACCAATCCTCAAAAAAGTATTGGAGAAAACATACATTTTCAGTAATTTTAAAATAAAATTTAAGTTACTGTTTGGAACATAAAACCTCAGCCAAATATTACCATCGTTAAACGTTATTATTAACCCAAAAATCAGGTAACTTTAATTTTATAACGCGTTATTTCTAACAAAACACAAATAACGTTACGTAGCTATTTGTTTCTTGTTGTATGAAAACGATATTTAATATATTTTGCATTCAAAATGCTACATAGAGATCCAGATCACAAATATTGAAGTGTTAGAATAAGGAAGAAAAAATAAAAAACGGGTTTAATTTTTTACTTCTTTATTTTTCCTAAACGGGTTTGCATTAATTTTTAGATTAAAACCGACATCAAAATGTGAAAGAGAAGTGGATTTCAGTCATTCGTAATAGTCGGAATGAACCTTCATTGAATCCAACTTCGCGTAGCGTAGTTTGTTCGTCTCATTTTAAGAGCGATGATATGTATTATACTATATACTTTCTATATATTAAAATTTTAGTTAACATAGTGAAAGTTTTCAAACTTATCTTTAAAATCCTATTAATATTATAAAGGCGAAAGTTTGTAAGTATGGATGTATGGATGTTTGTTACTCTTTCACGAAAAAACTACTGGACGGATTTGGATAAAACTTTACAGCAATATAGGTTATACATCAGAATAACACATAGGGTACTTTTTACTGGGAAAACTTCTCACTCCCACGGGATACCGACTTCCACGCGGACGAAGTCGCGGGCGTCCACTAGTTAATCATATAGTCTCTCTAATGTATGGTCTCCAATAGTAATTACCTACCCTTAAAGATTTCAGAATATCAAACAATATTATTATTCTTTTGTTTAAAAAGCCAAAACCAACACATCACTCACATCTAATTACAATGTCTCCATTATTTCTGGTAAAATATTAGCGTCGATTAATATTATTGTTATCTTTGAGGTCCCAACTGTAGTATCAACATATCATTTTTTGCTTTAAATCAGCCTTCTACTTCACATACCGTAAGTCAAAAATATCGACTTGGCCATATCGTACGCAAAAACGAAGTCTGAGTCATTCAAAAAGACTGAGTCATTAAGTGTTTCTAAAAATCCTTAAAAATGAGAAATAGCTGTACTTGAAAATAATGTCCACTAAAGAAATATTTTTGGATGTCATCATTTGGATATCAACAACATTTTAACTGATTGGACAAGAGACATTCCATTGTAAAATAACTTCTGAAGCATGAAATAAAGTAGAAGAAATAAGCCGCCCTGGCTTTATTTACTTGTTAATGGTTTTTAATTTCTACAAACACAAGTTTTATATACATTCAGTAGTTTTATTCTTGATACACCTTTTCTTTTTCAATATGCTGATATTGACAAACGAATTTACATTATATTATTAAATAACATAGCATTAACGTTAACTCTATAACGTCGTAACGTTAAGTTATTGGGGTGTTTTTAGTGACTATGGTCACACTGGCACGCACACTACAATAGGGTATTTGACGCTTTTCTGAAAACTATTTTAAATCGTTGTTTGCTACATTATAAACACACTGTCTTTATATTTCATTGGAATCTTTTCTATTTTTGGTGAAAATAATTGTTAAAATTTAAATAGCCAAAAGCGCGCGAAAAACGCTGGTCTATGTAATGGCGCTGATCGTGACGTCACATGCCAGTAAATATGTCAAATTGATAAGTAACAACTGACTTTAGAGTAAATTGAAATTATAATTTAGAAGAGAAATTAAAGTCGTAGTGCGTATTTTTTACGTTTTTTATTTTCCTCTGCTCTGGTTTTCTTTTAAATAATGAGCTACAAGTGGTGCGTAGTGCCACAATGTACTAATACTTCATATACAATGTACTAAAACTTAATAAATAACAAACAAACTTCGATTCTAGAAGAAAATAGATTCACAATAGTATAGTAGCTATATAGATTAGAGATGGGTGATAAAATTAGCTATATAGATTAGAGATAGGAAAGGATTCGTTAAAAGTATTGAAACTTTTTTATTTCATATCGATACGCTTGAAGGTTTTCTTTTTGGTTTTTTTCTTTGTCATAAACATTCTACGACTCATTTATATTTGTTGACAGGGCTCGCACTTTACAGCCTGTCGACCTACAGATGGATGAGACATTAGTACGTAAAAGAGTGTTCTATTTTTTTTATACATGCATGTAATATGTCTGTCCACTAAATGCATGGCATTTGATAATTAGATATCAGATCCTGATGATTTTTTAAAATTAGTTTTTAACTTGGAGAACAGTATATATCATCAAAATCGACTTTGTAATTTTGAATTATTATATTAAAGTTCAAGAAATGAGAAAAACATGTAAGTTGCTCTTTTTTTAAATTGCTGGCGTTATCCCTATTTCTTTGATTTTTTGAAACGCTAAGAAAATGATTCTCTTTTTCTGTATTTCTTTTTGGCAGTTCTTATCAGTAGAAGCGGCAAAGTATTCTGTTATCAGTAAATTACTATAAAGAACTCGATACCTACAGGTATCGATATTTTATGTATCTTTCTAACACTACTTTGAGATGACAGCTGATGACGTCACAGGCCAGTAAACAGAATCGTGATTGGTTATGACGACGACCAATTATAGGACGTTTTTGTCGTTGAATAAATTCCTAAAAATATTGCATTTTCTTTACGTTATTTTACTAAATCTAAACATGTTTTTATCTGCAGACGTTATGAAATAAGCTTTATTAGATTATTATCTATCAGGATGACCACAAAATGCAACTTATTTTCGATAGTGTCAAATACCCTATTGCTAAAAATCGGCTTCACTTTGTTGTTCAGCGAACCCGTCTTTACTTTTTATTTGGTCTGAGTTAGTACCCTTTTCTAACATTGTATACTTAAATCAATATCATACTTTTTAATACGCAGTGATTAATATTAATCTTTTATTTGTATATTTGTAACAATATAAATAAAATACAATAAGTAATAAATAATAATATGTACTGTTTACGAATACAAATACATGAATATGTGCGATAATGGAAATTACGTATTTTAAAAAGTAACATTTCATATAATTACATTCGCAAGTCAATACTACACTTCTAAGTATTTCTTTATTAAACAAAGTAAAAAATATAAATATAATAATAATAGGCTTACAAACCGATAACGATATCCAAAACCATTTTTATGCGGTTTGCTTCACGTGAAATGACTCAAAGGCATATAATCCTATCTTTAGTAGCTTTGATAAGGTACTTCCCGTCACGGCCCATCAACTCCGTACAATAAACCAATCGCGTAGGGGTCCAGTGATGTATGACATTTCCACACGCCCCTCACCCTTGTCAGTAGATGGAGACATGACACCTGACAAAAACTGTCAACAAAGAGTAAAGATATTAATGTTTTAATTAATCTTTCATTCATTTCATTTTCATTATACATGTAGGAATTAATTTATTCACTTGAAATTGGCAAAATTGTGTAAATGCGCAGATATGCCATTAATAAAAGAAGAAGAAGACTAAAAGTATGTACCTACATATCAGGGAATTACAAGTGATTGAGTAAAGTTTCGTTTGTGCTTACCCTCATCACTTTATTTGTAATATAAACTCTCCTTTTTTCGAAGTATTTTTCTTTGTAGAAGATGCCTAGGAAATTGGTGTGTTGTGTTACACGCATTGTTAAAGTACGAACAGGACACTATTCTTTTTAAGATTCTAGTGAACGAAAAAAGATACTCCAAGTGGTTACAATGTATTAGTGCTGTGTGTGATACTGAAAATTTGAATCCAGGCAGAAGTGTCATTTATTGCAAACACTTTGTACCTGGCTGGTTTAATTTGCTATTACCTTTAGATAATGAAATTAAAATGATATGTAACTTCACTTTATGTTGTGTTTTGGAATACTGCTATTCTTCATTAGATTTTTTTTTATTACAGATGTTATATTCACTTGAGAACACAGCTATGCAAGAAAAAGTCATGTTGACCACACATATTAGAAAGTGGAACTGAACAGAGGTTTGTTTTTAACTTATTTTATTCAGATAACAAAGTTCATGCTGCAGTTTTGGTGTATTTTAACATAGATTTTTGTTTTAAAAAAGTGTAGTAGATCTCTCTTTCTCACACATATAAAGAAAAATTACATTAAGTTACTTAACTCTAGCAGCCATGCTAGAAGTGATTTTGATCAGAGAAAAAATTGATAATATAAATAACTTATTTCTAATGTCATCTAAGATTATATCCTGTTTTTTAATCTTACGTACATAATCAATATTTATTTCTTAGGTGGTGTAATTTTAAAAGAACAAATTGAGACTCCTGTGTCTGCAGCCACTGAGTTTACTCAATTAGTTACTTGCCCTGGAGATTAAAATATGACACAAACTAAATTATCTGGTAAAACTTGTCTCTTTATTTATGTATCTGTATTTCAATCAAATAGTAGTTCTAATAGAGAAATTCACTGAATACTTTTGATGTTACAGACCCTGTGAAATGTACCCAAACAAAAGGGAAAAGGCTTATTACCAAATAAAGCCAATTGTCACCTTTATACCAGAAAATTTATGAAGAATATAACAAGCCAAAGACGTAGTTTAACTTTCATAAAAAAGTTAAGAATACTTAAATACCTTTAAGATTTGTAAAAAGTTATCATTTGAAAAGTTCACACAAAAAATGAACACAGTTGCAAAAAATGATTTTAAAATGCAAGTGAGCATGTGCTCTGAAAATAAACATGAGAGGTGATTCACTACCGAAGAAAAGATAATTGCTTTATCAATATCAAAGCAGAGTCCAAAGTGTTATTGATTTTTAAGGAATTTTTTTTATTTTATCATCCAATACTACACTGAATACTATGATTGGAAAATTGATCATAGAACCAGGCTTCATGTAAGAAATAAATATATTCCATATAAGGTTTTTCATACTACTTTTATAATTTTTTGTATTACTACAAAATAATAATATGTACCTACCTATTTGAATTTACTTTTTCAGGTGGATAAATGAAACTCCAAAAAAATATGCTCCATTATATTTGATGAGATGTCATTAGAAACAGCACTTTTGTATAATAAAAGTAATAAGGATTAAAGATAACATTAATGGATTTGTAGAACACCAAGAAAAGAAAGTGGATTTTGCAGATCTCTTGTATTTATGTTGGTGCTGTTTACAAGTGGCAACAGCCTTTATGTTACTATTTCTGTCAAGGAGCTACATCTACTGTAAGCATCAAGAATATTTTAAAGTTGTAGTAGAAAAAGTTGTTGAATTGGACCTTAATCCCATCGCAATAATATATGACCAAGGCTCAGCTTTCCAATCAGGGGCCCGATCGCGCTAAATATTTTCAACTGAACTGTAGCTGAACCTCAATCGAAACACGATTTTATAAATATTCGGTATCGCCATAATAATTTGACGGATAGTTGAAACGGATGTGAAACGCAACTGAAGCTGAGCCGCTGTCAAACTGTGAAGTTGAACTGAAGCTACTTTTTCTGAACCGTTCGTAAAACCTCGGTAGTGTTTTTGATATTTTTGTATTAAAATTAAGTGAAAATGACCTATTTGGACTTTCTTGAAAGGGGCCACGAGTATGACATATCAGTTGCTCGAGCGCACACTAAAAAAGAAAACTTGCGCACAAGAATAAGTGAAGCTTTTTCATTAGGAAATCGATAGTTTATAAAGTGTTATATACTGTCGAAACAGTTACCTAGCTCGAAATGAGCTACCTCCTCATATGCCTCCCACCTTGCGTGCGGATGCTTTGGACATAGATACTAAGGTAAGTAACTAAATATGCATTAATACTTAACCTAAGATATACTTTTCTACTATACTTTTGCAAGCTTACTTAGTGTACGAACTATTCAAGCATATTGCATATATGATATTGTTGCAGGTTCTAGTTGCATTAGCATTCTATGCAACTGGATCATACCTGACCAGAGATAGCCAGACACACTGTATTTCTCAAGTCAGTGTATCTAAAGCAGTCCGGCAAGTGATAATGGCATTAAATAAGCCCACTATATTAAACAAATTTAGTTTCCATTTCAAGAATGTGAAAGGGAACATACCTATAAAAAGAGAGTATGTATACATTCATCATTTGATAAATTTATTTTATTCAGTATGATACCATGTTAAAGAATCCATACCTTATAAAATTATTAAGCTTTTATATTTATATATTTAAAATTTCAGGTTTTATAGAAAATTGGATTGTTGGGCTGTATTGATGGAATCCACATTGTAATTGTGTGCCGTCATGAGCATAAGGATAGATTCCTCAACAGGAAAAGATACCATTCTTTGAATGTTATGATAGTAAGTGTCCAATTAATTACATGATATTGTATCATTGAAAATAAATCATCATCTAAACATTAATTTGCAAGTTCATTGGATTTGATTACAGATGTGCCATTCAAATCTAAATATTTTGTGTGGACTGCAGTTACCCTGATCCACACATGACAGTATCGTGTGGGGCAATCATCCTCTGAATGACTACTTGGAAAAGTTGCATCGAGTTTCTAGAGAAGATGTCTATCTTTTAGGTAAGTTTGTTAATTTAACTCAACAGTTCCCAGGCATGTAGATGTACAATTAAACAATGTGATATATGAACTGCATCCGCGGGACTGATTGGTTAAATTTTCATTGTTACCACGATAAATAATTTTACACTTTACATAATACTCATTTTACCTACAGGTGTTGTGTTGCCTGTTGGTGAACAGAAAACTACATTACACCCCCACAGCCGCTGCGCTGATCACGAATGCACAACATAGCTCACAGAGCTCATGTTATGTACACGCTGCTGACGGCAGAGGAGGCAGCGCGCGAGTGGCGTCTAACGGAAGGCGCGCCAGCTGCCGCACCGCGCCCTCCGTTAGCTCTAGGAGCTGCAGTTCGGCCATGAGCGCCTAGATGCACTTATACAATGTTTGTGGACCAACAAGGGAATATAAGAATAGCAGTTACTTATAATAGAATAGATTTAAAATGTAAAAGTGAATAAAACAAAATTTAATAAAATCAAAATCGTTTATTCAGTCTAGCCTTTTACAAGCACTTTTAAAAGTCGAAACTCTATGCCATCGGTTCGTAAATCTACAATGGGAGACCTTGTACCAAGAAGAACCGGCAAGACACTCGGCAAGGGCTGCTTTTTCTTCCTGTTTTATTTCATACCGAGTCACTAAGATTGAAAACTGACTATTAAAATAGTCACTTTCTATTACAATATTAGAAAATATAAAAAAGTACAAATATATTCACTCGTCAATCCTGTACCTGTATAATAATAGTGAATTTTGTTGACATTTTTCATTAAAAATATTTATTCAACACTTTCAGCTATTAACTTAAAAGATTCAGCCAATAGCTAAATCAATTCCGAATGATTTAATTCAGCCTGAGCCCTTAACTCTTCACATCTTCACAATGTGGCTCTTGACTCCTTTAGGGCAGTTTTGTTACCTGAAATAATTTTTTTCTAATTATATCTTATATTTTTTAAGTAATTTAGTATATCATACCTAATTTTTCTATATATTAAGATAATTATAATGATTATAATAATAATATTTATTTGCCTTTAAATGAGGTATATTGTAGGTGGAAATAGAATATAAAAAGTCCAGCCCATTTAGCCATCAACAATAGCATGCAAATATATTGATGATAAAATCACATCATATTCTTCATTAATGATAATATGAAAACAATTTTATTGCTATATCCAGACCACATTTGGCTTTAAAGTTCAAGTTTATACTCAGAGATAGGTCGCTGAACTTACTTTGGACATGAGAAGGCCGTGCTGTCTTGAGGGTGCTGCTGGTGTGGAGGCTAGCAAGGGGAGACAATCTGCCCTACATCTCCATGGTGGCCTAATAACTCTTTCTGTATAAAAAAAAATATATTATTAAGTTAAACTACATAGCTAATTTCTATGACTTTATATTTGTTTAGTTAGACATTACATTACGTTGCTTTTTTTGAAATTTTGTTGATGTGAAATTAAACACATATTAACTCATACTCTCATTTAAATAAGGAAAATAATTATATCATGCTGTATCTACTAAGTTGGGATGACATTTAAAAACTTAGAAAACACAAACAACATGTATGATTTATATATTTTGATTTTATTCTACATGTATTTGGTAAAAACCATCTCTAACTTTAATTTAATCCGAGCCTACCTTTGCCTATTCTTTGCGGATCCCAAAGGATTGAGCAATTCAGCGCATTCACGCCACAACCATTCCGCTAAGGCTCGAGCTTCCTTGAACCTCACCCGTCCAAAGGCGAGGTCACGATGTCCTGCTACAAACTCAAGAAGAGCTTCGAGTTGACGGACCGTTGTTGATTTGCGATTGCTTGCCATTTCTACACCAAAAAAATAGTTTGATACGACTTACATACAAATTTCTTTTCTTGGTTAAATATTTGAGCTTCAACAAAGAAAATACTCACTCAGTTTACATTCACGAAGTACACACACAACACGAATGAGGATTAAGTCGTCCAATAAGCTACGTTTCAGTCACAACCACTTAATTTAACTTTGTTAAATACTTTTTATCCATTTGAGTCAAATTCTCGTTATTCCCGCTATTAACATTCCTTCTAGTTCTGTCAAATTTAGTGCTGCAACGCTATAAACGGTCAATCGATTGTCGATTATATTGAAATAACAGGTAAAAAATAACAGTACTCGGGTACATCTCTAACGTTCCAATAACGTTCAAGGTTCAGCTCCGGTTTCGTTTCAGTTAACGTTTCAACTTTAGCGCGATACCAAAATATTGGTCAACTGGACTTTTACTGCAATTGAACCGAAACTGAACTTCACACGTTCTGTATGAAATTAATTTATCGCAATCGGGCTCCAGCACTCAAAAATCTTAAAGAAGACACTAAGTGTTATCAAATTTTAAAATGAAATCACAGGTTGGTACAGAGAATTACATTTATATGAAAGAAAAGTAATAGATTTAATGAAAGCAGTGAAGGTTCTTATTATTATATTGTTATCTATGTTTTAAGAAGTTCTTAAATTTTTGTTTCAGTTGGCATTATTAAAGTATGTGGGGTGGATTTGAACATTATGATTCTACACACTTGATAAAATGTATCAGGAACAATTTTTTAACAAAAGATTTAAGATTGGATGGTAAACTTGCAAATGGCATGATATTATTTCTATGTCTATGAGACAGACTGTCAACACACTGAAGCGGGCTACTTCATAAATTAAATGACCAATGAGTTATACCTGATAAAATTAAAAAGATGAAGGTAATGCATTGGTTATTATATTAGTATAACTTAAATTAGTATAAATAAAAGAAATAATTTGTATTCAGCTTCTATATCTTCTATCAGAGCAAGTGTTGATTCAATGACCTGTATTTTTTATTATGTTACACTTTTATATGGTTTACACTTAAATTACAATAATGATTCTCTAATGAAAATAATTTTAAATATGATATCTCTTTTTGTAGGTAAAAAATTGTGTAAAAATATTGAGCCATTATGTCTGCAGCTTTGTCTTACACTGCAATTTTCTGTGAGTATTAGATGAAAGAACAATGGCGAACTCCCATATAGCTTTGGACCTGAATTTTTAAAGTCCCGTTCATGAATGAAATAAACGTGTACTTGAAGGTATAAGCTAAACTAACAAAATCCTAATTGTCTTTTTCCTTTAAAAGTTGGGATTAAAAAGATATGGCAT
Organism: Diatraea saccharalis; assembly: GCA_918026875.4. NCBI lineage: Eukaryota > Metazoa > Arthropoda > Insecta > Lepidoptera > Crambidae > Diatraea > Diatraea saccharalis. Next base: position 251,185 of record OU893353.1, read on the forward strand.
TAAATACTTTGTGGGGTTCTTTATTGCATCTTTGCTTTTTCGTTGAATGGACGTTAAAATAAATAAAAATGGTGACTAGGTTACTCCGTTTAATAAACTAGATTATTATAATTACATATCTAACAAGATCCAGACACTTATAATAGAAGAAATATTTATAACATATGATTAAACTGTGTGGAGTAGATCCCTTTGCCTTTAATTAAATCATTACAACTGAAAGTGACAAATAAGGGCAATGTACACATTGAACTGTCATTGTTATAACCGAATCGATTGCCATTGGGAATCCAAAAGTAATGCAAATATCAACGTTAGTTAGAAGAAACATGCTTAATTGTCAAGTTGAATATTAACATAAATATCAAACTCCACGAACGAACACACAACAAACAAACCAAACCAATCACCGCTATCATTCCACCATCATCATCATAGAACATTCATAGATGAAAACAAGCATGTCAAAATAAAATCAACCAATCGATTATTTAGAACAAAATAATCGATACGTTAACCTTTCATCGGATCAACTTTAGCACTGGCAATAATCTTCTTAAATCGGTTGTGGTGTGGCTTTCAATTTTTTTTATTTCTCAAGTATTCAATACTTAATTTGGACGAATAAAATAAATATTTATGAAAGTATTCAATGACCGTATTTCATATAATATATTATATTGAATATATATTTGACGTTCATTCGCTCAGTCGGTACACGTCATTACATCACAGTAGTAGTATTATAATTCGTCCATGGGACAGGCGAAGGAACTAAGCCATACACATTACATCACATATCTCACTTATTATTAGCAGTAAATGGCGACAGATAATATTCTATAGAACATGTTTGAAAAACTCGCGATTAATTGAGAATCGCTTCTGACATCGTTGATGTATGTGATCGACTTTTCAAAAACCATCCAAACTACAACCCTTTGATATATTGTGTGGTTTTCAATTAAAGAGAACGGAATCTGTTCTATACAATCTTATTTTGAATTTATATACGATTATTAAGCGTATTAATGGTACTTTAGAGGCAATAGAATTAATTGCAATGTACAGGAAACGATAATATCCATTAAAATAAATGACCCTTTTATTGCCCGGCAAAAAATTCATGAAACACTTCCAAGATATAGTTTATTAAAGTACTTCTGCGTAGACCAGAACGTTTCTTAAGAAGATTTTCGCGTTTTGTTTTTGCACCACCATCAGACGTTTTGTTATATTGATAATTATTAACAGCATTTAATATTTTAGTTTTGTTCCCCGACTTTAAAATTCACCATTTTGTAGAAATAGTATCTATTAATCATATATTATTTATTTGTCATATTGCCATCCATGTACGGTTTTGTAAATTATGGGGTCTGATTTCGCCATTCTTCTTTATTAAAAGTTAATAGTTTTAAATCAAGTTTCATACAATTATTATATGAATATTTTAATTTGCAGCAACTTATTATGTGGATGGATGGCAGGCCCGTCGTCAGCACAACATTAAGACTGTTACAGCTGAAGTTGTTTCATTCTTTGACCAATTATTTGATAGTGTCAATGGAGCATCGTCGATAAACAAAAAAAGCATAAAGGAAAAGAAAAAGCTGTGACAGATAAGACACATCATCATTCTTTCTGGTCAAAGGCAATTGAAATTTTAGAAAAACTTAAATATGTGTATAAAAAGGTATGCAAAAATCAGTGCCCTGTTTAAAAAAAATTGTGATTACCTTAAAAGTTTCATAAGGTTGTTCCACTAAAAAACGAAACTAGGAATTGCCGAGAATGCAGAAGAAAGCTGTGAAAAATATAATAAGTTAAAAAAATAAATTATTCAATAAATAATATTGGAAAAATGTGTGTTTCATTTGCGTGTTCGTTTTTCCTTTTTTGTTTTAATACAACAATAATAATAAGCTAGACTTATCAGTCTGCTTTATTGTTATTGTTGTATTAAAACAAAAAAAGAATTTAAATTAAAGTAAAAATAATATGGAAAATAAGAAGACGGCTAGGTACCTACCCAAAAAAGGGCTGTATAGGCAAATGCCTTTGCCGATAGTAGATCTATAATATTTAAAACGAATGAAGCTGTCATGTATCACTGGCTCCCAATCACGTTCTACGAAGAAATTTTTTGTTAAGAAGTTGGTCATCTTATGCCTACTTGCTTATGGCATTTGATCTGAACTACTGACCATTGCAGTTCAACCACAACACAGACAAAATAAGAATTAAATAAAAGGTTGGCCTAACTGCATAAGGGGTGAAGAAAGCATAGGGGGAGGAGAGCTAAATGTCATTGGAACGGTAACTTTTTTTCTATGAGACTTTACCGGGCTTCCCTTCTGTTTAATCCAGTGTTACCAACGCTCAAAAATATTTATCCCTAAATCTAAGTCAAAACCCCCCAAAATTGCCTCAATTATTTGAAAATACCCCGAAAAATATATTTAATTAAAACAATACCTATGTAAAATAAAAGAAATATGTAGTATTATTTCTTAATTTTATTAATTTATAAATTATATCAATTTCTTTTGAAGAGTCTGTATTTTAAAATCATATATATTGACATTAAATAATCTTAACAATTTTGAAGATGGATTAAATGTAGAGCATGATCCACCATTCTAATTACATTAGATGTCATCCAATTCGAAGTCATTCAATGGGTAAAAAAAAAATATTTGAATGACTATTATTGGATTGAATAGTTTTATTATATTCAGAATTACAGAATATTATGTATTCAGAAATCCCCTAAGTTGGGAACCGTGGTTTAATCCAGCTCGCAAGATTGATATGACTACCAAATAAGACCTGTATCACTTTAATCGAATTTATATATATGCTTAAATATTTAAAACTACGCAACGGATTATGATGCGGTTTTCAACAATAGATGGAACAATTCTTGAGGAAGGTTTTAGTAAGCTTAAGTTTTATACAAAATGACGATATTACAACGATATTAGTTCAATATATTGGAAAAAATAAAGCCGATCGGGAGCTTTCCTCTAATACTCAGCCAAAAACTTTTGAGTTATACAAAAAAGTCCGCGGTGGTATATGTCTATATTCCAGGGATAACCCACAATAACCATTTTTTTGCGTTTACTTAAAACAGTAAAATGATGGGTTATTCACGAACGTATTTTGAACATTACAATCCTTATTCAAATAAATAAGTTAGATACGTTATACGTGTAATGTAGATCAAAATTGCCTTTTTCAATATAAGTATAAAAAATAAAATAAAAAATTAGTCATCGAAAAATAAAAATCTCTGGGCAAGAAATTAAATTTCGATGAAGCGTAGCGAAGACGTTTGAATAATTCTACTTTTATGTGTTCCACGATTCATGACACGGTTTGTATAGGTATAAGTATTTTTTAAAACGCGTATAAGGCGGTACGAAGTTCGCCGGGTCAGCTAGTTCATTTAACAAATAAGGAAATACTATTAGTAGTAGTTTATTTCATATGGCAACATTAGAATTCCCCGAAACCTTACACGCCCAATGATGAGAAACCATAATGCAAGATTAAGTAGGTACCATATAACGTTTCAACGTTTATCGATAATTCTTTAAAGTTAATACTATATTTGGTGTACTTTGAAATAAGAAAGTTACAATAACATTTTCTTGTGTAAACTAGTATTTTGTAGGTTAACAAATTATTATTTTCACAACGATTGTGATATTAGTTATTTTACAATTACCTAATGTTTTATTGATTTATTATATTTTCACGCGCAATATTATAATAATCATTTAAAAAGCTTTATATAATTACCTAATGTTATATCGATTATTTCAATAATTCAGTCATCCATAATCAAACATTTGTCTCAATAATACTGGAACAAAACCTTTAAGTAATAATCATACAAAATCATATTCCGGGTAGTTCAATGGTGGCATACAATAATTTATATTGTTATGATACTGATTTGGTAATTACATGGTTTGGTGAATGTCGTTACTTCCATTAGAGCTGGTGAGATTCTTGCTCGTTCTTGGTATCAGCCAAAAGACGTCCCGAACGAGTAGTAGGTTAAAAAAATGTTATTCGATTAAAAAGTTATATCGACATTTTGTCTTTGGTGAATTTTTAGCATTTTTATGAGAAGTAAGCAATTTCAATGTTTCTATATCACTTATTCGTATTTACTATCAATGATTCGCAATTTTGAGAAGTCAATATCGGTGATCTCCACTTAACTCCATTTTGACATTCGATCTTGTATTGATCTTGTTATTTCGTATTCCGTAAGCATTAGAGGCCATGAAACTGAAATTCAATGAGCTATTTTATATAAGCATTTATACAAAATCAGTTACGGAATACCCGCAGAGCTCTGTGAACATTTTATTCCGGTTTTCTTCAGAAGTTGCCATAGTTACAAAATAGTTCTACTGGTCTGCCACAATTTGAAAAGTCTAGCAGTGGCAGTTGGCACAGGCCTAGGCCGGTCAATAATAACACATTTAATTTTATCACAATTTTAATATTAGTCTAAGGTAGACCCGAGACAATCAGCTAAGTTATGCAAACTAACCAGACACACACTGAGACTAATTGTGGGTATTCTCACTGGACATGGGTATTTTAACAAACACCTTTATAACCTGGGCATCTCTGACAGTCCACTGTAGGCCTGCCTGGAGGAGGAGGAGACGAGCGCTCACGTACTGCTGTACTGCAGAGGAGTGTCGAGACAAAGAACTGCATACCTGGGCAGCCCAAAGACACTGCTGGACACTTGCAATGACATCAAGAAATTACAATCCCTCTTAGATGAACTGGGTTGGCAGGACTAAGGCCTCCGCTGTTTGCACGCAAAACAGGCACTTAGTGTCGAGTTGCGGAGAACGCCCGTCGTCAAGAAGAAGAAGAATATTTTAATCTATTTTAATAAACGTTCATAAAGTATACTCAGATGTATTGCCTTAATTATGAGAATTAAAAGAGAGGCGGCTAGTACAGCACGCCCTAGGGCAGCTAAGCAGCCTCTGATCTCTACTTATATCTAAGTGTTATTATTACTTATTAGACGAATAGTAGGTATGTTATAGATATCCGCCTAATACTTGGTTTCATATTTTGGCTGTTCCAAAATAAAATACTGAAAACGATACTAAAAAAGATTCGTTCATTCCCATTAGCTTACCTGTTTCATCATTACGCACGCATTTACAGAACACACACATTCACACTTAATCACGTTTTAATCTATATTGCACGTTCCTACAAACTTTTATTATAAAATCCACTACAGCACCATTAAGTTAGTTATAAAATTAATGTAGACATTATTCTGTGTGATGAAGAAATAATTTATTATTATTATCATCAGCCCTGTTACGTCCCCACTGCAGAGGCTCAGGTCTTGTTTATGTATGAGATTGTATGAAACGGATATTAACGTTGATGTTCCTTATATATGGTTAAGGATGATGAGTCATGACCGTCAACGCCGGCGCAATGCCGAATGGAAGTTATTAACGACTGTAAATTCAGCCGGGACCTCTTGCAAAATTTGCTTAATAACAATGATCGCGGGCCGCTCCTCAACTACGCCATCTGATAAGAAAGAATTAATACATGGCGAATCTTGGAATGAAAGTATGATTAGTTCAAACGGTTCATCTTGAAAAAAATAATTATCTGGACGCAATATCGATATTCATAACGAACTTGATTCGCAACACTAAGACTATATAAAGGCTTTCTTGAAAACTTTCTTTCTTTCCTTTCTGTTTTCCGTGGTTCGTGAACGTGAGTTTTGTACCTAACGCGTTTGTTAAAATTTTAAAGAATTATTTTAATTTCTTTGGAAAATGGCTGCAGTAGGTTTGGATTGCGCGATGGTAGGAGATTCTTTTAATCGCAGCATGTTAGCAAGGGTCTCGTTAGTTGACGGCGACGGTAGGAAATTATATGATACTTTTGTTAAACCAACATCGCTAGTAGGTGACTATAGAACGAGCATGACCGGTATAACAGCGGATCATCTGCGAAACGGCAGGGATTTCAATACGGTGAGTTTTGAAAAACTTCTTGATGCCATGGCATTACTATTTTTTAAACGACTCCAAAGATGAGGTTCTTAATTGGACTGTATGTTGTATTGTTTATTTGTTACGCTATTACTCTGCCAATAATGAATCGATTTTCAATTTTTTTTTATTCGACCGCTTAATAGGCCGAGGGGACCTCCATATTTAAGGTTAATATTTATTAAACTAAAGAAAACAAACTCGAAAGATCTATTTAATTGCTTTAAACTAAGATGTTTCAATTGAGTCTAGCATAATTATATCATATTTATGCAATCTGAATTATTTGTTAGCAAAGGCAAACTGTTCCCGCCATTTTGGGATGATTTTCTCCGCTCGCCCGCCGCCGACAGTTGTTCATCTTTTGATAATCAACAACTTGAGCAATTCCTAAGGATTAAAAGATTACAAGAAACTAGTTACATTGCATTAATTTTACTAGTTTCGCGACACGAGTTTAATTTCGTTCGAGAAATACGTTTATTTTTGGTGAAATGAGTGTCGCCAATTAACTACATCACGATTTACATGGCGACACAATGCTTAAAATTTTTTTTTGTGACGTAGGTTAAAAACGAGGTGGAAAACCTGATAAATGGGAATCTGCTGATAGGCTACAGCGTGGCTGGAGATCTGGCGGTTTTGGGTCTCCAACATCCATCTGATAGTATCCGTGATATCGCGGAATTTCGCCAATACAAGGTTTGTACCATACACAATATTATTATAGATACTGTTTTAGTTTCGGCGACTAATCGAATACTGAATATTATTTGGTTTAAATTTCTCCGAACCTTATATTCGGCCGAATTCGGTTTACCGTTTCACTAATTTGCCGCGTAAAATTGCCTTAAAAACAAATTTAAGCTTAATCGTTTTGTTTTATTACCTTTATTGGACACATTCTTCGTAGGATTTCTTTGACTTTAGTCAATAATGTAACATAAATCTTAAATAAGAAGTTTGTATTTTAGTATGTAGGTACTATAACACTAACGGTGTCGTGTAGCCAAGAAAATAGAAATACTCGAATAATTCGGCCGAATACATGTAGTTATAAACATACCGACAACGCCGAATACCAAACGAATATTCGGCGCATCTCTATTCATCATCATCAGCCCGTTTAAGTGTCCATTGAAGAGCTCCGGTCTTGTGGATGGTTAAGGAGGATGGGCCGTATCCCTCCGCACTGGTTAACTGCGGATTGGAGGGTATTAACGGCTGCAAATTTAGTTCGGGACCAACGCTATAACGTGCCCTCCGAAGCACGGAGTAGCTCGAATGACCTTGTAATTCCTTGAATGAATGAACCGATTTAAGTACAGCTATTTTTATTGAATGCTTTGTTTATCGCGTTGATTCTTAGCTATGTTTTGTAAAAAACCTGATCTGCAGTTCAACACACAGGAGCTACAAGAACATCGTAAAAACTGAAATGTAGTTGCTTCTAAATTAAGGTACTGGAAGATCCCTCCCTTATTAATCGACTTCAAAAACGAGGTTTTCAGTTTGACCTGTATCTACGTATGTTTGTGCGCGATTATCTAGCGTTTGGCTAAACCGATTTTCATGCGGTTTTCAGCATAGTATTTGTCAGACTTGGGAGAATGTTTTTGATATATTAACCAGATTAAAAAATGTTTAATAAGGTTTATTCAAGAAAATGCTATTGAGTCGTGCGCCTATTATTTGATTAATAACCTACATAACACCTCCGCCCAACTTCCAAAAGCATTTTCTTGAATAAATCTGAATTCTGTTCTTTTTTAAGATAAAATTAGGCTCTAAATTAATAAAACAACATTGTTTCTGATGACAATATAGAAACTAGACACTATTTATTCAAGAATCTAAATATTCCCATTTGCCACTTGATTTTTAAGTGGGCTTTGCTAGGGCTCATCCATAAATTACTTCACACTTTAGTCGATCTACTGTGACGTTATAACAATATTTTGTGGCATACATTACGTCACACAAAATCGTGAATTTTTGGATGGCCCACTAGGGCTATTGAAAAAAATAAAACTTTTTATTTCTCGTATCATTGTCATACATGGTTTCCACTCGCGTTGTCCGTTTACCATTTCATTGTTCGTAATTTATTAATAACTCGTGTTTGTTTTTTTTTTTCAGTCTCCCTTTGGACAAAAGAGGCCGCTAAAAGATTTAGCCAAAGAGCATCTACATTTAGAAATTCAAGTTAATTACTACAATTCCTTGGAAAATGCCGCAACAGCTATGCTACTTTATAATAAAATCGCTCACATATGGTAATATATCATCGTTACAACTACCTAGTGATTTGTCTGATTGGAACAGCGAATTGATTGTATTTTTTTGCATTTATTTTACTAAAGATGTATATGCCAGGTGAATTAGTATAAGTCACTTCTTTGTTTTAATTTTTGTTCTGTGTAAGGTATATTTTTCAATAAAAATTTGTGTTTAATAATTTAAACAGTTTTATTTGCACTCTGTGACAGTAAAAATACTGCTAATGTAAGCGTAATTATGGAAAGTTAACACAGTTGGTGTTAGTAGATTTGCTCTAATAATATTTGACTTCAGGTAAATAGTACAATGGGAAAGTGTAAGTTGTTAAGATTCTATTATTACGTAAACAGAATTGAAGTTTTGGGGTGTCGTGGGTGGCGGATGACGTCAGTGTCAGTAATTCCGAAGCTTCCGCATGAATTTTAAACTTATCGTAGTCTTGTAGTTCCATTGAGTTTATACTCGCAATGATAATTCTTTATTAAAATAAGCTCCTTGTTTATCAAATGACTTTTTTAAACAATATTGTTGGTCGAAGGAAATAAGGATAAACAGCCAACTTACTTACTTCGGAAATAAACTACCCTATATATTCTAAAGCAACACATTTATTTTATTTATTTATTTGAAAGGATAGTATAGCACATAGCTCAGTACAAACTAATATTACAATTGTAATTACAATCTTAAGGCCAATTACGGCTATCCAACAAACTACAATTTTATTATTTATCAGAAAAACATACCGCACACCTAGATCTAAACTGAGACAATTCAAAAATTTGAGTGAGTTTTGACTTTGTACAATATTCAAATTCTCGGTGATCATACGCATCTATCCAACATAACAGATTCAATAAAGGTTCGGGGATGAGCCGCTTGATAACTTTAGCTTTCTTTAATCGAATCAACAGTGGTCGCGCTCCTGCCACGTAAATAAATGTATTGTCAGACCTCCACATTAGTTTTTTGAGTTGTCTTAGTTTAGATCTTGGCGTGCGATACGAGTGCTCCATTTACATAAAAACAATATTCTAATTAACTCAAGGAAATGCGTTTGGTTGTTAGTTTGTTAAAACAACAATAATAGAATACTTGGATAAGTATTTCATGTGCATTCTGAGCATTTATAGTAACATAACTGTATTTTGTAAGTATATAAATAAATGAGGAAGATAAAAAAGTTGGGTAAATAAATAAATGAATATACCCTACACATACTTTTATAACAAAAAAAAAAGAAAAAGATAATGCTATTGTGATACAATCTTCTCATGTTCAGTCAAACAATTAGTGATTCTGTAAAGAAATTGTATTTTAGAACCAACAAAAAGGTCTACATTACTGAATTTACTATTATAAATTTTGGGTAACCTAGAGACTACAGGGTTTTGACCATAACTGGTGCAATGCAACGGATTTTTATCATATATCTTTATATGTAGCAGGTGCTTGGACCTAGTACGACGTGGGAGAGTATTAAAGAGTATAAGTTTCAGAAGGTCTGGACAGTCAAAACGATTACGAATAATGTCACACAACAGACCAATATCTAGAACTTGACGCCGGTCATGAAGTGTTAGTAGGTTGTAATCACGACAGGTCTCAACATATGATTCCTCGATATCTTTTTGCCTTTTGGGTGTCGTAAAAATTTCTCTTGTATACCCTCTATGCGATTAATGTAGATATATTATAATAAGGTGGCGATACTGAAGCCGCATACTCTAACATACTATGTACGTAGGCATAGTAGACTATTTTTGAAGTCATAATATTTTTAAAAGCTTGACAAGTGCGCAAAACAAAACCAAGATTACGATACGCCCTACTCACTATAGTGTCTATGTGTGTAGATATAAGCATCTTACTATCGAAATAAACTCCGAGATCTCGAACCACCTCTGATCTTTCTATCACAACATTATCAAAGTTAGATGATCATTCTTTTAAAACGTCAAGTCATTAAAGCAATTTCATAAAACCTTGAAACTTTGGCAATCACTAAAGCCACGTGTATTTTCAAATAATTGAATTAATAGATTTTCTAAACTAAATGATGTGAATTCCGACACATGAGTGAATTCGAACTGTCTGGTTTTTTACAGAATCGCAGGGCAGGTAACATAAAGTGGACTACATTTCACAAATTACCTCTACAACCACAAAGTATTTTACCTCTTGACTATTCCAGTCGCATGTTCTAGTCTCATATTATAGTGATGAAACTTTAAACGCGATAAAATCTAGAATGTGGATGATTATGGTTCAAAGTTATATGTGTTACGTAACGCCTGCAATATTGTGGTTTGGTGAGAGTGTGTTTTTGCTATGATTTTAACATCAGGATGTAGGTATGTTGTGGGGGTAATAATAATTTTAAAATGTTTAATTTTAAACCCAATTGTACTCACGTTGCTACTACTATAGTAAGTTGTCTATATTGTTCTGATAGTCATAAACTGGATAATTGTAAAAAGTTTGCGAAAGAACACACAGACGCGCGCCGTAACTTCGTCCAAACAAAACATTTATGTTTTAATTGCCTCGGTTCTAACCATTCAGTATATCAGTGTACATTGTCAACAAGATGTCGTTTGTGTAAGAAAAAGCACCACACCCTGCTTCATCCCAGAAGTCTTAAATCAGCTAGCGAAGTGAATTCTGATCAGTCTGTAAATAGTGTGGGCGAAGAAGGTTCTAGTTCATCACTATCACAAACTCAAGGCGAGGTTCAACAACTACAAGTAGTCACTACTTGTTTTACAAGCACACTAGGTCAGATGCTATTAGCTACTGCTCTAGTAAATGTAAAATCTCACAGAACAAATGCTAATTTTGTTCTGCGCTCACTGCTTGACCAAGGGTCTCAAGCTTCATTTATAACTGAAGCAGCAGTGCAAATGATTGGGCTCAAGAAAATACCAGGTACGAGTTTGGTATCAGGATTAGGCGGCGATCAAGCGACTTTGTCTTCAAAGTCGTCAGTATTTTTGAAAATTCAGTCCCGTTTAGATCCTAGCTTTACTATTACAGTAAAGGCTCATGTCTTGAGTAAACTTACAACCTTAATTCCAAGTAGTAAGGTCTCTATTCAAGTGTTACCAACACTTCCGTCCACAGAGTTAGCAGATCCATTTTTTTATACGCCTAACAAAATAGACCTACTCTTAGGCGCCGATGTATATAGCCAAATTTTATTAGAAGGATTAGTCAAGGATCCACAAGGTACTATTGTTGCTCAACGCACAACGCTTGGGTGGATACTCTCTGGCAAAGTATACGTTGAGCGCAGTGATGTTACGCGAGACGAATCTAGTTTTAATGTAGTTAGTCTCCATTTAACTCAACCCAGTGAGAATAAACTTCTCAAGAGGTTCTAGGAATTAGAATCGGAACCAACTTTTGACAAATCCAAACATCTAACTCCAGAAGAGAAAAAATGTGAGGATTTATTTACTAGAACGACTAGGCATGATGATTCTGGTCGATTTATTGTCAAATTGCCTTTTAAAACACAAGACCCTGCTTGTTTGAATGGTAATTTAAATCATATGGAAGTGGTGAAACCACATTCTATACATAATAAGAGAGCGGTATATCTGCCTCATCATGCCGTAGTCCGCAATGATAAAGTCACTACCAAGACACGTATGGTTGTAGATGCATCTTGTAGTGATTCTAATGGCGCTTCACTTAATAGTGATTTGTTGGTTGGTCCGTCTCTTCAACCAGAATTACGCCATTTGCTTATGAAGTGGCGTCGTTATCCAATTGGTTTAGTGGCTGACATTATAAAAATGTATAGGCAGATAAGGATAGCCGAGGAAGATATTGATTTTCAGCGTATTTACTGGCGCGAAAATCCAAATGTTGTTATACAACATCTACGGTTTTTACGCATAACTTTCGGTACATCTTAGTTGTTGTTACATCTTGTGCGTTGTCTTCAGCAATTAGCTTACGAAGAAGGGCACCGTTATCCATTAGCAGCTCCAAGAGTCCTCAATTAATTTTATATGGACGATTTGTTGACTGGCTGCTCCACTGTGGATGAGGGATTACAAATTTATGAACAAATGACAGCTTTATTAAAATGTGGAGGGTTTCCTCTTCAAAAATGGTGTAGTAGTAATGCGGCGCTGTTGAACAAAATAGGAGGAGAATCAAAAGATTTAAATCATAATCTAGAACTCAATTCGGATGATGTTGTGAAGATTATTGGTTTAAGTTGGAATAAAGAAGCGGACGACTTTCGTTGTACCATCAATCTTCCACCCTTACAATGTCCTGTTACGAAACGGAAAATGATTTTTGACATCTCTCCTCTGTTTGATCCCTTAGGCTGGTTGGCATCAGCTGTCACTATAGCTAAGGTTTTTATACAGAGAGCATGGTTGGCTGGCATAGATTGGGACATGGAACTTCCGCCATCCTTGCTGGAAGATTGGATTAAATTTCGGAACGATTTACATATGCTTTCTGAATTTAGAATGCCACGTTGGATTCAGTCGAATAAAGATGACGAACTATTTGAGCTGCACGGATTTTTGGATGCATCTAATGTAGCCTACGCAGCGGTAGTTTATGCGCGTATAATTGACAAAAAAGGGAATGTTCACGTCCATTTAATTACTTCCAAAACCAGAGTCGCTCCGGCTAAGCAAATATCGATTCCGCGACTCGAGTTATGCGGAGCCGTACTCTTAACTAAGCTCTTAAGGGAAGTAGCTGAAATATTAGAAATTCCAAAAGAACGACTTCATGCGTGGACTGACTTACAAATAGTCTTGGCTTGGCTCAAAAGCCATCCTAGCCGGTGGAAGACTTTTATTGCTAACAGAGTTTCCGAAATCCTTACCATACTAAATGGAAATCAATGGTCGCATGTTGTATCTAGTGAGAACCCTCGGATCCAGCTTCACGAGGGATACAACCTACTGATTGTGTTCATAATATTTTATGGTACCGAGGTCCTGAGTGGCTGCATCTGAAAGAAATTCATTATAGTAATGGTGATTTAGATACAGATCTAGAAGAAAAGAAGTTGAAGTTAAAAAGTCACACTGCTACTATTGATAATGAAATCGTAGATATAATATCACGATTTTCATCTCTGACGAAACTTACCCGGGTTTTATCGTTCTGTCGTCGAGTCCTACGATGGAAAAAATCTGAAAAAGAAAACACAAATCAATGTAGTTCATGGTTAACAGTTAAAGAAATAGAACAAACTTTACTTACCTGTATAAAGATATGTCAGAGACAACATTTTTATGATGATATTGATAGCCTGGAAAAAACGAAGAGATTGCCTAGAAAGAGTAAACTCATCTCTTTGAGTCCATTTTTGGATGCAAATCAAATCCTAAGAATAGGCGGTAGAATTCAGAATGCTTCAGTTGCCGAAAATGTAAAGCATCCTATCATTCTTCCGCACAAATCACACCTAACCAAATTGATAGTTGATGAAGCGCGCCAAAGGACACTGCACGGTGGTCCTCAAGTAATGTTAAATTACTTGAGGAGTAAATATTGGATCATAGGTGCAAAAGATTTCGTTCGTCGATTCGTACACGAATGTGTTACTTGTGTCCGTCAAAGACCTGAAACAAGACAACAACTTATGGGGCAGTTACCTGTGGCTAGGGTAACTGCAAATAGACCTTTCCACTATAGTAGTGTGGATTATGCGGGTCCGATTAATATTAGAACCACAAAAGGTCGAGGTCACCATTCCACAAAGGGCTACATATGTTTGTTTATATGTATGGCGACTAAAGCTATTCACCTTGAAGTGGTAAGCGATATGACGTCTCAAAGCTTTTTAGCCGCATTTGAACGTTTTGTTGCTCGGAGAGGACATGTTGCTCATTTGTGGAGTGATAATGGGACTACTTTTGTGGGAAGTGCAAAAGAACTCAAAGAACTTTTTAGTACAGAAAGGTCTAGTTTTACAACAGAAATAGTGGATTGGATGACTTCTAATGGCACAGATTGGCATTTCATCCCACCACATTCTCCAAATTTTGGAGGATTGTGGGAGGCGGGTGTTAAATCCACCAAACATCATCTCAAGCGGGTCGTAGGCAATAGCACTCTCACATTTGAAGAGATGACAACACTCTTATCGCAAATTGAGACATGTCTGAACTCAAGACCCATTTGCCAAATGTCAACCCACCCAGAAGATCCAATTCCCTTGACGCCTAGCCATTTTTTGGTTGGAGAGCCATTAGTTCTTGTCCCTGATAACAATTATGAACACATAAATCTTAACCGTTTGAAAAGCTGGCATTTGACACAGCGTATGGTTCAAGATTTCTGGCGTAGATGGTCTCATGAATATCTGACGCAACTACAGCATAGGTATAAATGGTCGGATCAAGTTACAGAACCTGAAGTAGGGAACATAGTTTTGGTTAAGGAAGACGACCTTCCTCCCTCTCGTTGGCTTTTTGGACCTTTATAATCGCGTTGTTTCACTACATTATAAAGGCAACATAATTAAGCGACCTGTATCTAAATTAGTTAAATTATGTTTAATAATTATTAATATTTAGCCATTTTTTTCGATAAACGTCACACTGCTCGCATTCATTTCTAAAGGCTTCTTCATCAAATGTTTCTTCGGCTAGCATCCGATCTTGAATAGCCTTATCGACAATAGCAAGTCTTTCAATTTTTTCTTGCAAAAACTCTAAGTCGATTAATGAAACGGTAGTTGGTTCATGGCGGCTGAATGTTCTTCGAAGATGGTCTCTCTCACGCGTTAATCTTTTTAGATCCATCTCTACAGTATCGCTTTTCTATTACTTCCTTTATAAAGACGGTCGCCACAATGTGGGGAACTTGGCCCACGTTCTCTTTTATTTTATTTGCAGGTATTTAGTAATGTTTATAATAAAACGATATTGTATCTTTGGTAATGTAATTTTATTTCTGGATTTTCTTTATATGTCAAACAGACAACCATCAAACAGTTTTTCTTTATGAACTATAAAACCTTATTAATCTATGACATATGTCGTGGCCAGATCGTAGAATTGATCCCAATCTAATGGGCGACCATTTCATAAAATAAAAATAAGCATCTTAAATGAATGGACTACTAGTATTAGATTTCTGAATGTCGCAGTAAGATATACGTATAAAGCCTTAATAGTATAGTAACTATACTATATCTCTAGTTGGTACAACTATACTATAGTTGTACCTTTACCGATTATTGTATTGGGTCACCACTATAGCGAAATGTTTTGTTTTTTATTGATTAGTATACAAGTTGATATTTAACTTATTGGTAAGTTTACTATCCGACTCTATTTATATGAAGAGTCGGTAAAATAAATAAAACATGTTCACAGTTATGAGTTTACTTTCAGACTGGTTGATGTTGAAGTGCCACTTACAAAATACAAAATATCATAGATTACGTTGCCACAGAGTGGTCGACAAATATTATAAAACAGATGTGCCACATACCAATTATAGATATTCCTAGAGCAGTGATTCTCAACCACTGTACCGCGGCACTTTTGTGTGCCGCCAAATTTTGCAAATATATAATAATGTTAATATTATTATATCATTTAAAAAGAAAAATATTTTTAACATGAATATATATTTAAATCCAGAAAAAAATAAATTATTTTATTATTTGCTTTGCAGCGCGTTTTTTCTTAGTGCCAAATTATGATGAAGCGGCGCGTGTGCATAGCAATAGGAATGTCTCAAGTCGGCGCACACTTGCCACTTCTGCGTATAAAACGTGTTGTTTTAGTGATAGTTGGGATTCACAAGGTGTTGCATAGTAGTTACTGCATCTTTTCTTTCGTTAAAATTTGTAAACCAAAAAAGCTTTAAACATATTATTACAATTTTCAACATCTTATTTGCGTGAATTCGGATTTTCAGCATTAGCCAACATTAAAACTAAAAAAAGATCAAGATCGTTAAATGTAGAAGACGATATGAGAGAAGTATTGTCATTTTTACGACTAAATATAAATGAAATCATCAAAAAACATCAAGCTCAAATTTCGCATAAAAATATTTTTATTATTATCTTGTAATTAATCCCTTAATAAACGTTTAGTTATTGTTGTAGTATATATTAGTTTATTTCGTATATTTAAAATTTTTGTCATAAACTATTTATGCAGTGTGTTGTAGTAAGTAAATAATTTTAATCTTTTTCTTTGTGTGCCGCCAAATTTTGAAATCTTTAAATATGTGCCGCAACAAAAAAAAGGTTGAGAATCACTGTCCTAGAGATATAATGATATACGGTAATATAGTTACACGAAAGCGATTTACTAGGATTATAATTTTAACTAACTAGGATTATAATTGTAATAAATTTGTAATGGTTCAAGTGTAATGAAATAATTGTAAAAGTGTATCTGCGGAAATAATATGTCGCAGGATTATGATGAAGGCAGGCAATTGATCTAGATCCGGAGGATGATAAAATTATATCGATTGAAGGATAGTAAAGTACTAAACTTATTATATGATAATCTACTGTAGGTCACGTACGAGGGTCAAACTGAAAGTTCTTAGAAAATCAAAAACTGATTACATTAGCCAGTTATTAGTTTTATTATATCTTTTCAAAATATTGTCCATTCACGTCAATACACCGCTGCATGCGATGGAACCACTGGGAAAAGCACTTTGCCCACTCGTCCTTAGGGGTCTCTTCAATGGCATCGCGATACGCAGCCACCGCTTCTTCAGCATTCATAAACCGCTTTCCTTTAAGTTTTTCTTTAATTTTTGGAAATAAATAAAAATCACAAGGCGCGAGGTCGGGGCTATACGGCGGGTGACCCAGTAATTCAACGTTTGATGTCGCCAAATAGTCGATCGTTCGCTTGGCGGTGTGCGACGAGGCGTTGTCGTGGTGAAGGAGGATCCTACTGCGAGGTCGTTTCTCTCGAACTTTTTCCAAGACAAGTGGCAAACAATTGGTAGTGTACCATTCTGCAGAAACTGTTTTTTGATCCTCTAACACAATTGTTGCAAAATGACCTATCCTTCCAAAGAACGAGGCCACCATTTTTTTTCCCGCACTTCGATCTCTCTTCACTTTAGTTGGCAACTCCTCGAAAGGAAACACCCACTGAGCAGATTGTCTTTTGGTTTTAGGATCATAACAGTAAATCCAGCTTTCGTCACCTGTTAGTATGTCGAACACAGCATTTGTGTCACCTCCGTTAAATCTTTCAATCATTTTACGACACCAATCCACACGATGGAGTTTTTGAGCCTCAGTCAAATTATGAGGTATCCACCGGGCGCAAAGCTTCCTGACCGCTAAATGTTCGTGGAGGATTTTGTGCACTTGACTCATACCGATGCCTAAGCTTGTCCGAATCTGTTGATAGGTCACTCTTTTGTCAGTCTCTATCATACGCCGCACAACACAGATGTTATCTTCAGTCGTCGCCGTAGAAGGCCGTCCCTCACGTAAATCATCAGTGAGATTAGTGCGACCACGTTTAAACTCATTAAACCAGTTGTAAACAGTCGCACGAGATGGGGCTTCATCGTGAAAGGCCAATCGTAGTCTATCATAACTTTCTTGTTGACTTAAATGACATCGAAAGTCATAAAAAATCATTGCACGAAAATTTTCTCGTGTTAAATTCATGATGACGTGACACAGACAATTTTCAATTTGCCGCCAAATCGTAAAACAAATGACAAATGAATGAAATATATACTCAGTAATATTGGCAAAGAGTTATATTTTCAAATTTTAGAATTATTTTTTTATTATATTGTTTATAAGTGGCCAGTTCTAAGAACTTTCAGTTTGACCCTCGTAATAGGTAAGATATTTGACACGATGTATGAACAATATTTAAAATTCTTGGATTTATATTTTAGTATTTGTTTGTCAGATCACAAAATCACAAAATTAAGGTACAAACCAGCATATTCTTAATGAATATGTGGCGACTGATACATAGCGACATCTAACTCATCGCACTAACATCGCCACAACAATCGATAGCGAGAACACTAGCATTGTCACAGCCATCGATAGCAATACGAACTGCAATAAGTATCAACAGCAAGTAACGAGATGGCGCTGTACCAATACAAGCAGCATAAATTAATAACTACAAGGCATTCCAACCTACATCGGTTGGACCGCGGTCCCCGGGCTAACAACACCTAGCTCGGTGGGAGACAATCATCCTTTAGTCTCCCGGCCAGTTGTCTCCATCACCACAGTAGGGACCAAACATTCAACCTTAAGGTTCCTAAAAATATATGCTTAAAAATCTACTTTGTCCCTGGCACTCTGAGATGGGACTCGAACCCACGGCCTCTCGCCATCCGTACGACTGCTTTTACCACTGAACTAACAGGACTGACGAATTTTTCAAGCACTTGTTACTATTTCGCTACTATAGAGGTCATGGGTTCGAGTACTAACTCAGAGTGCCAGGGACAAAGTGGATTATTTGAGAAATTTTTCATTAACAATATTTTTCAGTATAGCAATTGTGAATGGAAAATTGATCAAATATAATTAATAAGCAAAAACAAGCAATCTCAGCAAAATATTTTTTATTTCTTTTTTGGATCCCAGATAGCAATTTAAACTTGGCAACTTGCAGCAAGTTTAAATCAAACTTGCTAGTTTCAGGGTGACAAACTTGCACTACCTTTGATACGGTAGTAATGATAATTTTCCTAGGTACTGACTCTAATATCTAGCAGGTACTCGGGTACTCGACTTGAATAATTCCAAAATAATAGCGATAGACTTTTAAATTAGAAAATAGGGACGATGACTGGGTTAAGAATCAAAGAAAATCAAACTTGCCCCAAGTTTCCATGCTATCTGGTAAATTATCATTACTACCGTATCAAAGATAGTGCATGTGTGTCACCCTGAAACTAGTAAGTTTGATTTAAACTTGCTGCAAGTTGCCATGCTGTCTAGGATACCTTACGTTAATGATATGGCCAAACGTGGATTGTCCTATAATTAAACGTTGATGATTAAATGATATGGTCTGTTTTATGTTGCCGTTCCATAAAAAAGGACCATTTCATGAAATTTTCTACAATCTGGCCTCGACATATACATAAATGAATCATAACAGGGTATTGAGATTGTGTTCACAGATCAGTCTCAAATACAGGACTCTGTAATAGAGTTTTCATAATGCTATAGGTAAGGTATTCCAGTCGTGTTACAGTAGGGTTGCCAAGCCAACCGAACTACAGGCAGTCCTCGGCTTATGTACATCGTTTCAAGTTAGGTCAAACAATGTTTTGGCACTGTTCCTCAAGCATACGTAAATGAGGAAGGATTAAAAAACGAAAGCACTAAAAAGCATGTTATAAACTTTTTAACTCTGCGTCCGCCCCTTTAAAAGTTGTCGCATTATCACTCCAAATTTCAAACGGTGTCCCACGTCTAGCCATAAAACGTCTTAAAGCCATAATAGCACTGTCAGAAGTCAGATCGTCTACTAGTTCAATATGTATAGCCCTAACTGTCATGCAAGTAAACAGGGCTGCATACCGCTTTTCATGTCTTCGTCCAATCTTAATAGTCATCGGTCCAAAATAGTCTAGTCCAGTGTACGCAAAAACCTTGATTGGGGTTAATCGGCTAATAGGAACTTGACCCATAAGTGGTGGTGTCGGTAAAACGCGGAAATTTTTACATACCTGACAGATACGCCAGGCTGCTTTAACAGCTGATCGCCCTCGTAAAATCCAAAACTTTTGCCGGATATCATTAAGGACCTTTTCTTTGCCAGTATGGGCAGCATCAAAATGATACTGCATTACTAACAATTTCGTGTAATCGTCGGTAGGTGACAAAACAATCGGATTTTTTGTGCTATAGTCAACCGTTGCGGAGTCTATACGTCCACGTGCTCGTATGATTCCTAGCTCATCCATAAAAGGCACTAACTGAAAAATACGACTATCTTTATCGACTGTATTTCTAGTTGTTAGGGTATAACAGTCATTGGGAAACGATCGTTGTTGGCTATCTTTAATAAGCAATAACTCGGATTCTTTGATCTCATCAGCTAAAAGTTCACCATCTCGGCGTTCACCTTTGTTCATCAAATTACTTTTGAAGCGCAAAATCCAAGCTGTCGTGCGAACAAGTCGCCAATATGATGAAAATCGAGTAATATCAGGTAACCCGTCATTTATAACGGTTGTGATTACATATGAAATCTTCACTTCAGGGTCGGAATCAAGATTCAAGTCTGTCATTCTAGTGTCTTCAACAGGCCACATACTCTCGTCCTGTTTAAGAAAGTCAGGTCCATTTACCCAAAGAGAGCTGGCCTCCTGAGATAACTTCTCTCGTGTCGCGAGGTCAGCATTGTTGAGATGAGTAGGAACCCACCTCCATTCACAAGGATCGGTAAGATCTGCAATTTCGCTGATTCGATGGGCGACAAAGGGTTGGAAACGACCTGCATCCGATCTAATCCAACTCAATACTGTCTTGGAATCAGACCAATAAACGACACGACTAATCATAAGATCGACATGCCTCTTTATCGAGTGTGCCATTCTTGCCCCTAGTAAAGACCCTTGAAGTTCTAGTCTGGGTACACTCAAAATCTTCAATGGTGCTACCCGTCCTCTAGACATAATCAAAGATACATGATAAGTGTCGTGTGCGACTGACCTCATGTAAGCCACTGAAGCAAAGGCTCTGGTACTAGCATCACAAAATATGTGGACTTCGACAGGACCCTTTGCGTCCGACTGCATGCATAACAACCATCTAGGCACCTGTAGATTGACCGCTTGACGCAGTTCTTGTAACCAAGATTTCCATCTTTCATGAAGTTCATCTGTTACTTCATCGTCCCATCCTATTTTTGTATTCCAAATATCTTGTAAGATAATACGTGCTTTGATTATTATGAATAACAAAAAACCTAAAGGGTCAAACACTGACATACAGACCTTTAGGATATGACGTTTAGTAGGGTGTTTATTACTTTGGCTGTCAACCATGTCCGTTAGACTAGTGAAAACAAAATTATCACCACTTGGCTTCCACTTGACACCAAGCACCCTTTCTACTGCCAACTCTGGCATATCATCTAAAGTCTTAGCTCCAGAAGTTGACAGTTTATCTACAGGTAGGTGTCTCAATACGTCCTTGGAGTTACTCATAAAGCTCGTCATATTAAAGCCTCCTTGAGCGTGAATGTCGATCACGTCATCGACTAACCTTATTCCTTGGTCAATTGTGTCCACTGAAATTATCAAGTCGTCCATATAATGGTGGTCCGTAATTGCTCTGACAGCATCGGGATGTGTATCTGAAAACCTGAGAGCATTCACATTTTTGACATATTGTGCAGATGATGGTGAGCAGACGGCACCAAATATCATGACATTCATTTGATACTGTCCATCTTCCCACAGAAACCTTTGGGCATGTTGATCTCGCTCAGTGATCAGTACTTGATGGAACATCTCTTGAATATCTCCCATGATAGCATAGCGGTGACATCTAAATTGGAGTAACATACCTGGTAATGAATTTAAATAGTCAGGTCCTGGCAATAGAAAATCGTTTAGAGACTTACCCCCTGACTTTGCTGCCGCATCAGTCACAAATCGCAATTTATTTGGCTTATTTGGGTTGAAAACGGCAAAATGAGGTAAATACCATGTTTTGTCAGTCCGACAATGTGCCTCCTCGGATGTCAGTTTACGAGCATAACCCTTTTGTTCGTAGTCTTTGATCTTCTCCCGGTACTTTTGAGCAAAATCTGGAAGTTTTGTCATCTTCCTCTTGATGCCTTGCAGTCTGACAAATGCTTGGTCAAAACTGATAGGTAGTTGACAGCTCTGGTCCCGCCAAAGAAGACCGGTCTCCCATCGCTTACGCTCAGGTATATAGCGTGTGGTCGCTTTCAAAAGTTCCAAAGCTCTTTTATCTTCACGCGAACGGGGTGTATCTGAGTTAACTTTAACACCAAAGTCTTCAGTCCGAAAAGTTTTCTTGTAAGTATCATTCAAGTCTTCGCATGAACACTGAAACACGATCACGTCATTTGACAGGCTACCAGTAGAAATAGTACCATGCAAAACATACCCTAAATTAGTAAAAGAAATCATCGGTCCACATTTCGGTCCTTTTATTATTTGTCGAGTAATAATAAGGTCGATATTATCTTGTCCAATTAGTAATTCAATCTTTCTAAATTTAAAGTCACTTTCGTCAAAATAGTCTGTCAAAAAATCGAATCTACTAACAATATTTTTATAACAAGTATTAACAGGTAATTTTAAATTCTGTATAGTTCTAACATTAAATATATTATACACTTTGTCACTGTTACGACCGCGGACTTTAAACGAAACGCAACGTGATGAAGAGTCGAACGAAGACATGCCGTGCGCGCCACATATACGCAAGGGGCGTGTTGGGCCGTCAATGCCAGCGCACTCGGCAAGCGACGCGTTAATCAGGCTTACTGATGCGCCTTCGTCTAGTAGAGCAGCTGTCTCGAAGTCTCCGTTTCTTCCGCTGACTACAACTCGAATAACTTTCAGCATTACCTGGCTAGATTGTACTGAAGAATGAGTAGTAGCGATCACCACTTCGTTGTCTTCATTTTCCAGTTGCGTTGTGGAACGTGGCGGGTATGAAGGGCCGTCATTGGTTGGTGTCGTCTGTTTTGGCTCATTATGTAGAAGTTTATGATGCATGAGCCCACATCCTGGTTCTCCACACTTAAATCTTGTTTTACAATTCTTCAATTGATGTCCAGGTGAAAAACAAGAAAAACAAAGTTTAGATTCTGTAACATACAGCCATCGATCGTCTATAGACAGGCAAAGAAAATCAGGGCACTCCTTTATATAATGATTTTTCTTGCATTTATAGCACTCTATATTTATTCTACTCGTTGTCATAATAGGAAAGTTTTTATTATTACCTCTGTTCTGCTTGGGATTTTTCGTGTCAACTGAAGAATATATGTTAGGACACCTTGCAAATTCAGCTGTAGATTTTGCTACTTCCATCAACCACTCGGCGATATCTTCGAGGGAAATATCAATCATACCTCGTCGTGACTTGTCTAGACCCCACTGATATTTCAAAATTGACGGTAATTTGGCTAGTACATCTCTGATCAGAATAGGATTTCTAAGATGGCCAATCTGGTCGGTTGAAATCATTATAGCCACCATGTTCTGTATATCCGTAGCATACTTCACGAGATGTGTCATATCATCGTGTCGTATGTCTCGCTGAGATCGAATCTTTAACAACATGCTATCGATTATGATGTCTGGTCGTCCAAATCTAAGTTTTAAAGTGTCTATAATTTTATCAAAATTTGAAGCACTTGCCACCCCCAGTATTGTGAGACAATACTTAGTCAGGGAGGGGAGTGGTGTCAAGTCAGGTCTTGTTAGCTGTCAGATTTAGTCAGTCGTCAGATCCTGTGACTCGACCGTCAATCCAGTCAAAGTCCAGTCTTGTCTAGGCGGAAGTTGAAGTCGGTGGTCTAACGTCCAGTCGGCAAAGTTTGGTCACTGGTCGTTTATAGTTCCCTAGGGCAGTCTTAATATCAACTACTCTTACTTGTCCGTCGGATCCGGGATAAATTTTGGTCACTAGTCCCCTGGGCCACAAGTTTCTTGGCTGTCGATCGTCGCATATAATAACTACGTCACCTACTTTCAATGGTTCCATTCTCTCGAACCACTTACCTCGTCTGGTTAGAGTAGGCAAATACTCCTTTCGCCACCGCTTCCATACGAGGTCTGCCAGTCGTTGAGAATGACGCCATGACTTTCGTAGTAAATCCCCATCGACGAAGCTGTCCAAAGTTTGCGTCGTGAAGTCACTCTGTCCGCCGAAAATAAAATGGTTGGGGGTCAAGGGTGCGTCATCATTGTGGTCGAGTGAGACATGAGTTAGTGGTCGACTGTTAACCATGTACTCTGTCTCAGTCAGTAAGGTTAGTAAAATATGTTCTGTTGGAGTCTGTTCTGTCAAAGTTATTTTCAGTGCAGTCTTTACGGCTCTAACCATTCTCTCCCAACAGCCACCATGATGCGGGGAGTTAGGACAAATGAACTTCCAAAGGATACGGCGTACACTTAAAAATTGTTTTAGTTTTTCTAAGTCTATATTGTCAACATGTCGTTTTAACTCTGCGTCCGCCCCTTTAAAAGTTGTCGCATTATCACTCCAAATTTCAAACGGTGTCCCACGTCTAGCCATAAAACGTCTTAAAGCCATAATAGCACTGTCAGAAGTCAGATCGTCTACTAGTTCAATATGTATAGCCCTAACTGTCATGCAAGTAAACAGGGCTGCATACCGCTTTTCATGTCTTCGTCCAATCTTAATAGTCATCGGTCCAAAATAGTCTAGTCCAGTGTACGCAAAAACCTTGATTGGGGTTAATCGGCTAATAGGAACTTGACCCATAAGTGGTGGTGTCGGTAAAACGCGGAAATTTTTACATACCTGACAGATACGCCAGGCTGCTTTAACAGCTGATCGCCCTCGTAAAATCCAAAACTTTTGCCGGATATCATTAAGGACCTTTTCTTTGCCAGTATGGGCAGCATCAAAATGATACTGCATTACTAACAATTTCGTGTAATCGTCGGTAGGTGACAAAACAATCGGATTTTTTGTGCTATAGTCAACCGTTGCGGAGTCTATACGTCCACGTGCTCGTATGATTCCTAGCTCATCCATAAAAGGCACTAACTGAAAAATACGACTATCTTTATCGACTGTATTTCTAGTTGTTAGGGTATAACAGTCATTGGGAAACGATCGTTGTTGGCTATCTTTAATAAGCAATAACTCGGATTCTTTGATCTCATCAGCTAAAAGTTCACCATCTCGGCGTTCACCTTTGTTCATCAAATTACTTTTGAAGCGCAAAATCCAAGCTGTCGTGCGAACAAGTCGCCAATATGATGAAAATCGAGTAATATCAGGTAACCCGTCATTTATAACGGTTGTGATTACATATGAAATCTTCACTTCAGGGTCGGAATCAAGATTCAAGTCTGTCATTCTAGTGTCTTCAACAGGCCACATACTCTCGTCCTGTTTAAGAAAGTCAGGTCCATTTACCCAAAGAGAGCTGGCCTCCTGAGATAACTTCTCTCGTGTCGCGAGGTCAGCATTGTTGAGATGAGTAGGAACCCACCTCCATTCACAAGGATCGGTAAGATCTGCAATTTCGCTGATTCGATGGGCGACAAAGGGTTGGAAACGACCTGCATCCGATCTAATCCAACTCAATACTGTCTTGGAATCAGACCAATAAACGACACGACTAATCATAAGATCGACATGCCTCTTTATCGAGTGTGCCATTCTTGCCCCTAGTAAAGACCCTTGAAGTTCTAGTCTGGGTACACTCAAAATCTTCAATGGTGCTACCCGTCCTCTAGACATAATCAAAGATACATGATAAGTGTCGTGTGCGACTGACCTCATGTAAGCCACTGAAGCAAAGGCTCTGGTACTAGCATCACAAAATATGTGGACTTCGACAGGACCCTTTGCGTCCGACTGCATGCATAACAACCATCTAGGCACCTGTAGATTGACCGCTTGACGCAGTTCTTGTAACCAAGATTTCCATCTTTCATGAAGTTCATCTGTTACTTCATCGTCCCATCCTATTTTTGTATTCCAAATATCTTGTAAGATAATACGTGCTTTGATTATTATGAATAACAAAAAACCTAAAGGGTCAAACACTGACATACAGACCTTTAGGATATGACGTTTAGTAGGGTGTTTATTACTTTGGCTGTCAACCATGTCCGTTAGACTAGTGAAAACAAAATTATCACCACTTGGCTTCCACTTGACACCAAGCACCCTTTCTACTGCCAACTCTGGCATATCATCTAAAGTCTTAGCTCCAGAAGTTGACAGTTTATCTACAGGTAGGTGTCTCAATACGTCCTTGGAGTTACTCATAAAGCTCGTCATATTAAAGCCTCCTTGAGCGTGAATGTCGATCACGTCATCGACTAACCTTATTCCTTGGTCAATTGTGTCCACTGAAATTATCAAGTCGTCCATATAATGGTGGTCCGTAATTGCTCTGACAGCATCGGGATGTGTATCTGAAAACCTGAGAGCATTCACATTTTTGACATATTGTGCAGATGATGGTGAGCAGACGGCACCAAATATCATGACATTCATTTGATACTGTCCATCTTCCCACAGAAACCTTTGGGCATGTTGATCTCGCTCAGTGATCAGTACTTGATGGAACATCTCTTGAATATCTCCCATGATAGCATAGCGGTGACATCTAAATTGGAGTAACATACCTGGTAATGAATTTAAATAGTCAGGTCCTGGCAATAGAAAATCGTTTAGAGACTTACCCCCTGACTTTGCTGCCGCATCAGTCACAAATCGCAATTTATTTGGCTTATTTTACCATATCACTTTGTAACAAAAAAAGAACACTAAATAAAGAAAATAATATATATATTTTTAAGACGTTATTGATATAAAGTCTAACTGTCATCTCTTGTCAGTCTCATCCTTGCCTATTAGTTGTCTTTCACAAGACCAGCCCGTCTGCAAGCAAAAAGTTTATAACATTCCCACCCCCAGTATTGTGAGACAATACTTAGTCAGGGAGGGGAGTGGTGTCAAGTCAGGTCTTGTTAGCTGTCAGATTTAGTCAGTCGTCAGATCCTGTGACTCGACCGTCAATCCAGTCAAAGTCCAGTCTTGTCTAGGCGGAAGTTGAAGTCGGTGGTCTAACGTCCAGTCGGCAAAGTTTGGTCACTGGTCGTTTATAGTTCCCTAGGGCAGTCTTAATATCAACTACTCTTACTTGTCCGTCGGATCCGGGATAAATTTTGGTCACTAGTCCCCTGGGCCACAAGTTTCTTGGCTGTCGATCGTCGCATATAATAACTACGTCACCTACTTTCAATGGTTCCATTCTCTCGAACCACTTACCTCGTCTGGTTAGAGTAGGCAAATACTCCTTTCGCCACCGCTTCCATACGAGGTCTGCCAGTCGTTGAGAATGACGCCATGACTTTCGTAGTAAATCCCCATCGACGAAGCTGTCCAAAGTTTGCGTCGTGAAGTCACTCTGTCCGCCGAAAATAAAATGGTTGGGGGTCAAGGGTGCGTCATCATTGTGGTCGAGTGAGACATGAGTTAGTGGTCGACTGTTAACCATGTACTCTGTCTCAGTCAGTAAGGTTAGTAAAATATGTTCTGTTGGAGTCTGTTCTGTCAAAGTTATTTTCAGTGCAGTCTTTACGGCTCTAACCATTCTCTCCCAACAGCCACCATGATGCGGGGAGTTAGGACAAATGAACTTCCAAAGGATACGGCGTACACTTAAAAATTGTTTTAGTTTTTCTAAGTCTATATTGTCAACATGTCGTTTTAACTCTGCGTCCGCCCCTTTAAAAGTTGTCGCATTATCACTCCAAATTTCAAACGGTGTCCCACGTCTAGCCATAAAACGTCTTAAAGCCATAATAGCACTGTCAGAAGTCAGATCGTCTACTAGTTCAATATGTATAGCCCTAACTGTCATGCAAGTAAACAGGGCTGCATACCGCTTTTCATGTCTTCGTCCAATCTTAATAGTCATCGGTCCAAAATAGTCTAGTCCAGTGTACGCAAAAACCTTGATTGGGGTTAATCGGCTAATAGGAACTTGACCCATAAGTGGTGGTGTCGGTAAAACGCGGAAATTTTTACATACCTGACAGATACGCCAGGCTGCTTTAACAGCTGATCGCCCTCGTAAAATCCAAAACTTTTGCCGGATATCATTAAGGACCTTTTCTTTGCCAGTATGGGCAGCATCAAAATGATACTGCATTACTAACAATTTCGTGTAATCGTCGGTAGGTGACAAAACAATCGGATTTTTTGTGCTATAGTCAACCGTTGCGGAGTCTATACGTCCACGTGCTCGTATGATTCCTAGCTCATCCATAAAAGGCACTAACTGAAAAATACGACTATCTTTATCGACTGTATTTCTAGTTGTTAGGGTATAACAGTCATTGGGAAACGATCGTTGTTGGCTATCTTTAATAAGCAATAACTCGGATTCTTTGATCTCATCAGCTAAAAGTTCACCATCTCGGCGTTCACCTTTGTTCATCAAATTACTTTTGAAGCGCAAAATCCAAGCTGTCGTGCGAACAAGTCGCCAATATGATGAAAATCGAGTAATATCAGGTAACCCGTCATTTATAACGGTTGTGAATACATATGAAATCTTCACTTCAGGGTCGGAATCAAGATTCAAGTCTGTCATTCTAGTGTCTTCAACAGGCCACATACTCTCGTCCTGTTTAAGAAAGTCAGGTCCATTTACCCAAAGAGAGCTGGCCTCCTGAGATAACTTCTCTCGTGTCGCGAGGTCAGCATTGTTGAGATGAGTAGGAACCCACCTCCATTCACAAGGATCGGTAAGATCTGCAATTTCGCTGATTCGATGGGCGACAAAGGGTTGGAAACGACCTGCATCCGATCTAATCCAACTCAATACTGTCTTGGAATCAGACCAATAAACGACACGACTAATCATAAGATCGACATGCCTCTTTATCGAGTGTGCCATTCTTGCCCCTAGTAAAGACCCTTGAAGTTCTAGTCTGGGTACACTCAAAATCTTCAATGGTGCTACCCGTCCTCTAGACATAATCAAAGATACATGATAAGTGTCGTGTGCGACTGACCTCATGTAAGCCACTGAAGCAAAGGCTCTGGTACTAGCATCACAAAATATGTGGACTTCGACAGGACCCTTTGCGTCCGACTGCATGCATAACAACCATCTAGGCACCTGTAGATTGACCGCTTGACGCAGTTCTTGTAACCAAGATTTCCATCTTTCATGAAGTTCATCTGTTACTTCATCGTCCCATCCTATTTTTGTATTCCAAATATCTTGTAAGATAATACGTGCTTTGATTATTATGAATAACAAAAAACCTAAAGGGTCAAACACTGACATACAGACCTTTAGGATATGACGTTTAGTAGGGTGTTTATTACTTTGGCTGTCAACCATGTCCGTTAGACTAGTGAAAACAAAATTATCACCACTTGGCTTCCACTTGACACCAAGCACCCTTTCTACTGCCAACTCTGGCATATCATCTAAAGTCTTAGCTCCAGAAGTTGACAGTTTATCTACAGGTAGGTGTCTCAATACGTCCTTGGAGTTACTCATAAAGCTCGTCATATTAAAGCCTCCTTGAGCGTGAATGTCGATCACGTCATCGACTAACCTTATTCCTTGGTCAATTGTGTCCACTGAAATTATCAAGTCGTCCATATAATGGTGGTCCGTAATTGCTCTGACAGCATCGGGATGTGTATCTGAAAACCTGAGAGCATTCACATTTTTGACATATTGTGCAGATGATGGTGAGCAGACGGCACCAAATATCATGACATTCATTTGATACTGTCCATCTTCCCACAGAAACCTTTGGGCATGTTGATCTCGCTCAGTGATCAGTACTTGATGGAACATCTCTTGAATATCTCCCATGATAGCATAGCGGTGACATCTAAATTGGAGTAACATACCTGGTAATGAATTTAAATAGTCAGGTCCTGGCAATAGAAAATCGTTTAGAGACTTACCCCCTGACTTTGCTGCCGCATCAGTCACAAATCGCAATTTATTTGGCTTATTTGGGTTGAAAACGGCAAAATGAGGTAAATACCATGTTTTGTCAGTCCGACAATGTGCCTCCTCGGATGTCAGTTTACGAGCATAACCCTTTTGTTCGTAGTCTTTGATCTTCTCCCGGTACTTTTGAGCAAAATCTGGAAGTTTTGTCATCTTCCTCTTGATGCCTTGCAGTCTGACAAATGCTTGGTCAAAACTGATAGGTAGTTGACAGCTCTGGTCCCGCCAAAGAAGACCGGTCTCCCATCGCTTACGCTCAGGTATATAGCGTGTGGTCGCTTTCAAAAGTTCCAAAGCTCTTAATGGAACCATTGAAAGTAGGTGACGTAGTTATTATATGCGACGATCGACAGCCAAGAAACTTGTGGCCCAGGGGACTAGTGACCAAAATTTATCCCGGATCCGACGGACAAGTAAGAGTAGTTGATATTAAGACTGCCCTAGGGAACTATAAACGACCAGTGACCAAACTTTGCCGACTGGACGTTAGACCACCGACTTCAACTTCCGCCTAGACAAGACTGGACTTTGACTGGATTGACGGTCGAGTCACAGGATCTGACGACTGACTAAATCTGACAGCTAACAAGACCTGACTTGACACCACTCCCCTCCCTGACTAAGTATTGTCTCACAATACTGGGGGTGGGAATGTTATAAACTTTTTGCTTGCAGACGGGCTGGTCTTGTGAAAGACAACTAATAGGCAAGGATGAGACTGACAAGAGATGACAGTTAGACTTTATATCAATAACGTCTTAAAAATATATATATTATTTTCTTTATTTAGTGTTCTTTTTTTGTTACAAAGCATCTCCACTAGATGGCGACTCTAGAAAAAGTTGATTTTTGCAGGAAACGAATGGACCAAATACAGTCATTTCCATTCCTTTTAACTAACATATTAATAAACTAAAATTCGAAAAGTTCGAAACTTAGATATCGATACAAATACGAAAAGGTACAAATAGAATATGAGTTTTTTATTGAGTTTTGAAAACTAATTTATTTTTAAACGTGAAAGAAAACCGGAAATATTATCATGAAGTAATCAAGAACGTAACGTAGCGTCATCTAGTTTGATTTCGGGAATATTGTTTTTTTTTTAAATACTTCCTCATAGAGTTTTCATAATGTTACAGGGTAGGCGAACCATTGGCACGCACACGGTAAAATATTTAAGGTACGACGTACGTTTTTTCAAACAGCTATCATGGCAAAATGTATGGATAACACACAATGGGTACAGCAATTACCGTTAGTTCTACTAGGCTTACGTACAGCTATCAATTAGACCTAGGCTATAGCCCCTCACAATTTTTATACGGAACTAGTCTTAGATTGCCAGGTGATTTATTCATAACAGACTATAAAACATCGGTAAATACATAAGTAATTTAGCCCAGTCACTTTCAAACTTACAAGGTGCCTCAGAATCAAAATAGGGGCATGGCTAAACTATTACCTATTATACTTCTATTCGTTTCACACTTACGTACCAATTCTATTTATGATTATTATTAATTAAATAGATAAATTCACGCCAGTTTTAAGGAAATAATATTTTGTTTAAAGTGGCGTGAATTTATCAATTATTTATAAATCTTTAAGCAACCTTTTGCTCATGTTTGTTGGACATCTAAAAGCCTCATTATTTTTGCGACTCCGTTGCGTCAGTATAGTAATTATAACCTATGTTACCAGCGTATGATGGCGCTTCCCACCGGTAAAAGATTATTCGTATTCCAAATTTCATCAAAATCCGTTCAGTAGTTTTTGCATGAGAGTAACCTACATCCATCCTCACAAACTTTCACATTTATACTATATAAATATTATTTTATAATATGATTGTACCTCGATAAATATGTTTCTTTTTCCTCTAATATAGACAATTTTACGTAGTTTTAAATACCAAAATATATATCTTAAAAGTTTAACAATAATATCAACCGTGGTTTTATAATTATTTCCATATATATTGTAAAGTTGATATTTTGCAATTATAATTAAATAGTTTTTTTTAACATAAGTTTAATTTTGCATCCACGGGAAGTGTGACTACTGTCCAAGATAACTACCACGGTAACTATAATAAGCTTTTAATGAGACGATTGACGAATGAATTATTATGTTTTTTTTTTTCTGTTATATATTTTTTATTGTTTTGGTGGAAAGTGACATTTTGGTCCAATGAATTCATTTTTTATTTTTCAGTACGAAATTAAACAGGGTGCAAAAGCAGCCCTTGCAGTTTCTTACCGGTTCCTTTCTTACAGTTTCTTCTTTTCTCGGTACAAGGTTTCCCGTAATAGATTGCTGAACTATAAGCACAGAGTTTCGACTTTCTTATATGCTTGTAACTAGTAAGCCAACTTGTCTATAAATTTATTCAATAAATTATATTGACTGAATAAATTTCGCTTACTAATCATTAAGTGAGATACCGTGCGTACTGTGTCACAATTTTAGTTTAGTTCAGAGCATCTTGTTTAGTAGTAAACATAGAAAACTTTAAACATACATAATCTTTGTATTATATTATTTGTAAAAGAACATAAAAATACTGTAAACTTTGATGAATAAACAAGAGAAAATAAAGAAAACAAAGTTGGTAGATGAAAAAGTGATATAATTTATTAAAAAAGTAACAATTGGCATTTTATTTAAAAATTTGGTTAGCAAAAAGAAAACAGCCGATAAATCAATGGGCAAGCATACAAATATTTTCTCAGCACTAAAACTGTCTGCAATTCATGTTCTGTGAACAATCATGATAACGGTCAGCAATTTAAATACAAAAAGGTAGCGTATTTTATGATGCACCAGCAAAATAAACAGCCACGCCGCAAAATAATTATTTGGGTATTAAGATTATACTATTGAACAGCAAAGAAAACCTTTAAATTTTTATTAAAATTATTTAACTCATTCTAGTGTAATTTTACTGGGAGTATATTATGATCAGAATTTTATATTTTAATATTCTTATATATTGCATTCTGATTTTTTTCAATTAAAATAGTTGTCATATGACCGCAAGACTAAAAATAAGGTATATTTATATAATAAAAAAAATGACTATACAGGAATAATTTAAAACCACTGCGAAGATTTTGTGAAAATAAACTTTAAGTAATTTAAATAAACACGTATTTTTTTTATTTTGATATGTTCTAATACAAAAAAAATAAAGTTATCGCTTCGATCAAAGATCGAGATTTTAAAACTTAATTTATGGACACCGCGCGCCGTGCGTCGGCTGAGCGCTCGCTCGACGCCGTAGGCATGTACTCGTAGGTACCTATCTACACGGGTCACTGAACGCTCATTTTGTTAGATTCGAACTAGATTTTATGCCATGATCTGAAGTGATTTCTAAGAGTAATTCCAATTTTCCCTTCATACTTTTATGGTTAAGGCCATCAAAATGCAAAAAAATAAAAGAGAAACAAATTCCTAGAAAAAAATATTAACGTTATGCCGAAGTTACATAGGTACTTCTGCGTTAAGGCGTATTTAAAAAAATTAGAATCAACTACGTATTTACAATAATGTTGAATCAAAACAAATACCTAACTAATTACTTACCATGTATTTTAATATTTGTTCAAAATTAAGTCCACATCTGTCCAGACATAATCGTGCACATTTCATTAAATTGTCATTTAATTTGTTTAAAACGCTAGTGTCACTTTTCACTTCACTGAAAGCGTTATTATTTTTTATTGTTAAGTCTTCTAGACTTTGTGCCTCCTCTACATCTCGGCGTTTGACTTCTTCCCATAAGAAACAGTCCCTCACTTGTGAACAATGCCTCATCCGTCTACAAGATGTTTGCATCGCGGTGATGTAGAAGCCACTCACATAAGGCTCGACGTGGTACTGGGTCTAGGTCATGGAACTGCTGAACCGGCTGAAAGTGGTACGGATGGAGTCCGGCTGTTTTTAGCGGCTTAATACCGCAGGCTGGCTCAATTCAAAGAGATATGCCGCATCGTGGGTACTGACTCTGGGACTTCATCTGTTAAAATGGTTCGAAGCATTAGGGACCGCGGGGTTACGGATTCCAAAGGACCGCATACGAGGTATGCTCTTCGTCGCATACTTTCTCCGAATTGCGCTTATGTAGGTTCTCACCACTCAGAAAATAAACTCGTACCATCTCGTAAAACTCACGACGGCGGGCGCGTCGCGTGCGCGGGAACACGAGGACACGTCACATCGGCGCGTGCGTATGAGTATCATTGTCGCGCGCGTCGCTCGGTCCCGGCGGGGCGATGGGGGCTGTGGCGGGGGGCTACCGGGCGCGGCGGGGTTGCACGGTGGCATACGCAAGAGAAGACGTTTTCATTGAACTTTTATTTTAAAAAATGTGTCCATATTCTACCGTTTCGATAGGGATAAAAATATTTTTTAACTAATTATGGAAAAGTGTTCTATTACTGATACTGAACCACCAAAAAAAATTTTTGCACTGGAAAAAAAATATTCCTGTATAAAAAACTAAATAAATAAAACAGTAAAATCAAATGAAAATTAACTAAGTGTAATAGACAAAAAAAAATGTAAAATTAAGTTAAAAGCAATTGTCAAAAATTCTTACCAGCGTATTTGATTGGCAATGCATCATCTCGTAATTTTATTATATTTAAAGTTCGATTCAAACAACTTTCCCTAAAATGAAGTGAGCATATAAAAGTAACTTTTTCATTATATTTAATATTTTCTGCTCCAATGGAACTCGGCCATATTCCTCTTTTTGTTTCATCTTTTGGTAATCTAAAATAATGAATATATTTTTAAATAATAAAATTATCGATATAAACCAAATGTTAAAGTAACAACACTAGCCATGTAAACAACATTATTTACGGACCGAAATATTATAGAAATATAAACGAAAAGAGCAATATAACATAAATAGAACACGCCAAAATACGATATGTATCGATTTATACACGCAATCATTTTCAGAATAACTTACTTACGTTTTAAATACTGTTTTTCTAAGAAAGTATTTAACTTACCGGTGAAACGTAATATTGCTCGGTTTGCAGGATATCGATGACGCACAACCAATTACACTGCACCTAGGCATTGTTTTGCATAAATAATTTATAAGTTTCTGCTATGAAAGTAATATAAATTAAAGTTATAAATGAAAATAACCACAAAACTTATAAAACTGACAGCTGAACTACTTCCGAGAATACGCACTGCAACTTTGCAAATGGCGGACAGGTGGTACGATAGCTATATGTCATGACGTCACGTAAAAAATTTTAAACTGTCACACTAGTGCGATCTTTGTTTACTAAAGAAACTTCTTATTAGTTAAAAAAAGACAACATGATGTTTTCGATGTCAACTTCAGATTGCATGATATTTGTATAACCATAGAAAATACTCTACCTTATCTCTATGTAACTTGACGCTTCGCAAAGCATCATAGCTCTTGACAGATGACAGCTGCAGGTGACAGATGGCGTTTCGCACAATCGAAGCGAAATATTATATAGAGTATAATTTTAATTTTTATGCTTAACATAAGTTTTTTTAATTGATATTTATTTTTACAAATTTAGTTCTGGAAAATTAATTAGTTTTACTTTACATATATCAAATCATATTATTATCGTCCCATAAGAGAGACGAATATTGTACACAAGTTATACCTTTGTTACTCATCGTAGCAAACGCAATGTAGACTTCACGCTAGTAGTAAAGTGATAATAATATGTAACGAGTTGCATTTCTTTTATTTTGTATGATTATCAATTAGTTCTTTTACGACGTAGTTTTTTTAATATTTTTTCTTCAAATTATTTTTATATAAAATCATTATTTTTTTTTGTTTTTGCCATTAATCCCTATGATTTGTCTAAGGGGGGAGGACTGTGGCACATCTGTTTTATAATCTTTGTCGACCACTCTGTGGCAACGTAATCTATGATATTTTGTATTTTGTAAGTGGCACTTCAACATCAACCAGTCTGAAAGTAAACTCATAACTGTGAACATGTTTTATTTATTTTACCGACTCTTCATATAAATAGAGTCGGATAGTAAACTTACCAATAAGTTAAATATCAACTTGTATACTAATCAATAAAAAACAAAACATTTCGCTATAGTGGTGACCCAATACAATAATCGGTAAAGGTACAACTATAGTATAGTTGTACCAACTAGAGATATAGTATAGTTACTATACTATTAAGGCTTTATACGTATATCTTACTGCGACATTCAGAAATCTAATACTAGTAGTCCATTCATTTAAGATGCTTATTTTTATTTTATGAAATGGTCGCCCATTAGATTGGGATCAATTCTACGATCTGGCCACGACATACCTACATCCTGATGTTAAAATCATAGCAAAAACACACTCTCACCAAACCACAATATTGCAGGCGTTACGTAACACATATAACTTTGAACCATAATCATCCACATTCTAGATTTTATCGCGTTTAAAGTTTCATCACTATAATATGAGACTAGAACATGCGACTGGAATAGACAAGAGGTAAAATACTTTGTGATTGTAGAGGTAATTTGTGAAATGTACTCCACTTTATGTTACCTGCCCTGCGATTCTGTAAAAAACCAGACCAGAGTTCGAATTCACTCATGTGTCGGAATTCACATCATTTAGTGTGGAAAATCTATTAATTCAATTATTTGAAAATACACGTGGCTTTAGTGATTGCCAAAGTTTCAAGGTTTTATGAAATTGCTTTAATGACTTGACGTTTTAAAAGAATGATCATCTAACTTTGATAATGTTGTGATAGAGATCAGAGGTGGTTCGAGATCTCGGAGTTTATTTCGACAGTGAGATGCTTATATCTACACACATAGACACTATAGTGAGTAGGGTGTATCGTAATCTTGGTTTTGTTTTGCG
The DNA here is from genome assembly GCA_918026875.4 of Diatraea saccharalis. Lineage (NCBI taxonomy): Eukaryota > Metazoa > Arthropoda > Insecta > Lepidoptera > Crambidae > Diatraea > Diatraea saccharalis. The sequence continues at coordinate 288,183 of OU893353.1, forward strand.
CAATTGTCAAACTTTTAAAAATATTATGACTTCAAAAATAGTCTACTATGCCTACGTACGTAGTATGTTAGAGTATGCGGCTCCAGTATCGCCACCTTATTATAATATATCTACATTAATCGCATAGAGGGTATACAAGAGAAATTTCAAAGGTAAAAAGGTTGATATCGCGAAATCATATGTTGAGACCTGCCATGCTTACAACCTACTAACACTTCATGACCGGCGTCAAGTTCTAGATATGGGTCTGCTGTATGACATTATTCGTGATCGTCTCTACTGTCCAGGGCTTCTCAAATTTATACTCTTTAGTACTCTCCCACGTCGTACTAGGTCCAAGCACCTGCTACATATTCCATTGCATTGCACCAATTATGGTCAAAACTCTGTACTCTCTAGGTTACCCAAACTTTATAATAGTAAATATAGTAAAGTCGACCCCTTTGTTGGTTCTAAAAAACAATTCCTATACAGAATCATTCATTGTTTGACTGAACATGAGTAGACCGTTAAATCTATTGCAATCGCGTTCAGTTTGAAAGGTGTTGCACAACCATTGCTTGTTTCTGAAGACTGTTGAAAAAAAGTATTTGTATTATGCAGCAATGGTTGTGCAACACCTTTCAAACTGAAAGCGATTGCAATAGATTTAAAATTAGACAATTAGGGGGCGTATCACAATAGCATTATCTTTTTATTTTTTTTTATTATAAAAGTATGTGTAGGGTATATTCATTTATTTGTTTATCCAATTTTTTTATCTTCCTCATTTATATATAATATACTTACAAAATACAGTTATGTTACTATAAATGCTCAGAATGCACATGAAATACTTATCCAAGTATTCTATTATTGTTGTTTTAACAAACTAACAACCAAACGCATTTCCTTGAGTTAATTAGAATATTGTTTTTATGTAAATGGAGCACTCGTATGTTTCTCTGATAAATAATAAAATTTTAGTTTGTTGGATAGCCGTAATTGGCCTTAAGATTGTAATTAAAATTGTAATATTAGTTTGTACTGAACTTTGTACTATCCTTTCAAATAAATAAATAAAATAAATGTGTTGCTTTAGAATATATAGGGTAGTTTATTTCCGAAGTAAGTAAGTGGGCTGTTTATCCTTATTTCCTTCGACCATTATAATATTGTTTAAAGAAGTCATTTGATAAACAAGGAGCTTATTTAAATAAATAATTATCATAGCGAGTATAACGTTGTAAATTCGATGGAACTACAAGACTACAATAAGTTTAAAATTCATTCGGAAGCTTCGGAATTACTGACACTGACGTCATCCGTCACCCACGACACCCCAAAACTTCAATTCTGTTTACGTAATAATAGAATCTTAACTTACACTTTCCCATTGTACTATTTACCTGAAGTCAAATATTATTAGAGCAAATCTACTAACACCAACTGTGTTAACTTTCCATAATTACGCTTACATTAGCAGTATTTTTACTGTCACAGAGTGCAAATAAAACTGTTTAAATTATTAAACACAAATTTTTATTGAAAAATATACCTTACACAGAACAAAAATTAAAACCAAGAAGTGACTTATACTAATTCACCTGGCATATACATCTTTAGTAAAATAAATACAATCAATTCGCTGTTCCAATCAGACAAATCACTAGGTAGTTGTAGCGATGATATATTACCACATATGAGCGATTTTATTATGAAGTAGCATAGCTGTTGCGGCATTTTCCAAGGAATTGTAGTAATTAACTTGAATGTCTAAATTTAGATGCTCTTTGGCTAAATCTTTTAGCGACTTCTTTTGTCTAAAGGGAGACTGAAAAAAAAAAGACAAACACGAGTTATTAATAAATTACGAACAATGAAATGGTAAACGGACAACGCGAGTGGAAACCATGTATGGCAATGATACGAGAAATAAAAAGTTTAATTTTTTTCAATAGCCCTAGTGGGCCATCCAAAAATTCACGATTTTGTGTGACGTAATGTATGCCACAAAATATTGTAATAACGTCACAGTAGATCGACTAAAGTGAGACGTAATTTATGGATGAGCCCTAGCAAAGCCCACTTAAAAATCAAGTGGCAAATGGGAATATTTAGATTCTTGAATAAATAGTGTCTAGTTTCTATATTGTCATCAGAAACAATGTTGTTTTATTAATTTAGAGCATTATTTTACCTTAAAAAAGAACAGAATTCAGATTTATTCAAGAAAATGCTTTTGGAAGTTGGGCGGAGGTGTTATGTAGGTTATTAATCAAATAATAGGCGCACGACTCAATAGAATTTTCTTGAATAAACCGTATTAAACATTTTTAAATCTGGTTAATATATCAAAAACATTCTCCCAAGTCTGACAAATACTATGCTGAAAACCGCATGAAAATCGGTTTAGCCAAACGCTAGATAATCGCGCACAAACATACGTAGATACAGGTCAAACTGAAAACCTTGTTATTGAAGTCGATTAATAAGGATCTTCCAGTACCTTAATTTAAAAGCAACTACATTTCAGTTTTTACGATGTTCTTGTAGCTCCTGTGTGTTGAACTGCAGATCAGGTTTTTTTACAAAACATAGCTAAGAATCAACGCGATAAACAAAACATTCAATAAAATAGCTGTACTTAAATCGGTTCATTAATTCAAGGAGCTACAAGGTCACAGACAGACGGGACAAACCAAAGAGTACAGTAATAATATGGGACAAACTTACACCTGCGTCGGGGGATAAAAACCTCGCTCTTGGCGGATTTTTAACTCCCGACGAATTACCGAGTACCTCGTTGGCGTAGTGGTTAAGGACCGCGGTCCCCGTTGTCGTTAAGCAATTTCCGCACGGTCAATCACGGGATAGGTGACCTAAAGTCATTTCGAGCTACTCCGTGCTTCGGAGGGCACGTTATAGCGTTGGTCCCGAACTAAATTTGCAGCCGTTAATACCCTCCAATCCGCAGTTAACCAGTGCGGAGGGATACGGCCCATCCTCCTTAACCATCCACAAGACCGGAGCTCTTCAATGGACACTTAAACGGGCTGATGATGATGAATAGAAATGCGCCGAATATTCGTTTGGTATTCGGCGATGTCGGTATGTTTATAACTACATGTATTCGGCCGAATTATTCGAGTATTTCTATTTTCTTGGCTACACGACACCGTTAGTGTTATAGTACCTACATACTAAAATACAAACTTCTTATTTAAGATTTATGTTACATTATTGACTAAAGTCAAAGAAATCCTACGAAGAATGTGTCCAATAAAGGTAATAAAACAAAACGATTAAGCTTAAATTTGTTTTTAAGGCAATTTTACGCGGCAAATTAGTGAAACGGTAAACCGAATTCGGCCGAATATAAGGTTCGGAGAAATTTAAACCAAATAATATTCAGTATTCGATTAGTCGCCGAAACTAAAAGAGTATCTATAATAATATTGTGTATGGTACAAACCTTGTATTGGCGAAATTCCGCGATATCACGGATACTATTAGATGGATGTTGGAGACCCAAAACCGCCAGATCTCCAGCCACGTTGTAGCCTATCAGCAGATTCCCATTTATCAGGTTTTTCACCTCGTTTTTAACCTACGTCACAAAAAAAAATTTAAAGCATTGTGTCGCCATGTAAATCGTGATGTAGTTAATTGGCGACACTCATTTCACCAAAAATAAACGTATTTCTCGAACGAAATTAAACTCGTGTCGCGAAACTAGTCAAATTTATGCAATGTAACTAGTTTCTTGTAATCTTTTAATCCTTAGGAATTGCTCAAGTTGTTGATTATCAAAAAATGAACAGCTGTCGGCGGCGGGCGGGCGGAGAAAATCATCCCAAAATGGCGGGAACAGTTTGCCTTTGCTAACAAATAATTCAGATTGCATAAATATGATTAAATTATGCTAGACTCAATTGAAACATCTTAGTTTAAAGCAATTACATTAAATAGATCTCTCGAGTTTGTTTTCTTTAGTTTAATAAATATTAACCTTAAATATGGAGGTCCCCTCGGCCTATTAAACGGTCGAATAAAAAAAGAAGAATTGAAAATTGATTCATTATTGGCAGAGTAATAGCGTAACAAATAAACAATACAACATACAGTCCAATTAAGAACCTCATCTTTGGAGTCTTTTAAAAAATAGTAATGCCATGGCATCAAGAAGTTTTTCAAAACTCACCGTATTGAAATCCCTGCCGTTTCGCAGATGATCCGCTGTTATCCCGGTCATGCTCGTTCTATAGTCACCTACTAACGATGTTGGTTTAACAAAAGTATCATATAATTTCCTACCGTCGCCGTCAACTAACGAGACCCTTGCTAACATGTTGCGATTAAAAGAATCTCCTACCATCGCGCAATCCAAAGCTACTGCAGCCATTATCCAAAGAAATTAAAATAATTCTTTAAAATTTTAACAAACGCGTTAGGTACAAAACTCACGTTCACGAACCACGGAGAACAGAAAGGAAAGAAAGAAAGTTTTCAAGAAAGCCTTTATATAGTCTTAGTGTTGCGAATCAAGTTCGTTATGAATATCGATATTGCGTCCAGATAATTATTTTTTTCAAAATGAACCGTTTGAACTAATCATACTTTCATTCCAAGATTCGCCATGTATTAATTCTTTCTTATCAGATGGCGTAGTTGAGGAGCGGCCCGCGATCATTGTTATTAAGCAAATTTTGCAAGAGGTCCCGGCTGAATTTACAGTCGTTAATAACTTCCATTCGGCATTGCGCCGGCGTTGACGGTCATGACTCATCATCCTTAACCATATATAAGGAATATCAACGTTAATATCCGTTTCATACAATCTCATACATAAACAAGACCTGAGCCTCTGCAGTGGGGACGTAACAGGGCTGATGATAATAATAATAAATTATTTCCTCATCACACAGAATAATGTCTACATTAATTTTATAACTAACTTAATGGTGCTGTAGTGGATTTTATAATAAAAGTTTGTAGGAACGTGCAATATAGATTAAAACATGATTAAGTGTGAATGTGTGTGTTCTGTAAATGCGTGCGTAATGATGAAACAGGTAAGCTAATGGGAATGAAGGAATTTTTTTAGTATCGTTTTCAGTATTTTATTTTGGAACAGCCAAAATATGAAACCAAGTATTAGGCGGACATCTATAACATACCTACTATTCGTCTAATAAGTAATAATAACACTTAGATATAAGTAGAGATCAGAGGCGGCTCGGCTGCCCTAGGACGTGCTGTACTAGCCGCCTCTCTTTTAATTCTCATAATTTAGGCAATACATCTGAGTATACTTTATGAACGTTTATTAAAATAGATTAAAATATTCTTCTTGACGACGGGTGTTCTCCGCAACTCGACACTTATAGCCAGTTGCACAAACGTACATTAAACTTTTCATTAGTTTAAAGCGACTTTACCCATATAAATTTGACATTCATTAGAGCTTAAAGGCGTCATTAAACCTTAATGGACGTTTGTGCAACTGACCGTTAGTGCCTGTTTTGCGTGCAAACAGCGGAGGCCTTAGTCCTGCCAACCCAGTTCATCCAAGAAGGATTGTAATTTCTTGATGTCATTGCAAGTGTCCAGCAGTGTCTTTGGGCTGCCCAGGTATGCAGTCCTTTGTCTCGACACTCCTCTGCAGTGCAGCAGTACGTAAGCGCTCGTCTCCTCCTCCTCCAGACAGGCCCTGCACAGTGGACTGCCAGAGATGCCCAGGTTATAAAAGTGTTTGTTAAAATACCCATGTCCAGTGAGAATACCCACAATTAGTCTCAGTGTGTGTCTGGTTAGTTTGCATAACTTAGCTGATAGTCTCGGGTCTACCTTAGATTAAAATATAAAAATTGTGATAAAATTAAATGTCTTGTCTCACAATGTTTTATTTACTTTGTTTCATTGTTGTCAGTATACTTTCTGCTATTATTGACCGGCCTAGGCCTGTGCCAACTGCCACTGCTAGACTTTTCAAATTGTGGCAGACCAGTAGAACTATTTTGTAACTATGGCAACTTCTGAAGAAAACCGGAATAAAATCTTCACAGAGCTCTGCAGGTATTCCGTAACTGATTTTGTATAAATGCTTATCCAGTATATATATATATATTACTTTAGATAAAATCGCTCATTGAATTTCAGTTTCATGGCCTCTAATGCTTACGGAATACGAAATAACAAGATCAATACAAGATCGAATGTCAAAATGGAGTTAAGTGGAGATCACCGATATTGACTTCTCAAAATTGCGAATCATTGATAGTAAATACGAATCAGTGATCTAGAAACATTGAAATTGCTTACTTCTCATAAAAATGCTAAAAATTCACCAAAGACAAAATGTCGAAATTACTTTTCAATCGAATAACATTTTTTTAACCTACTACTCGTTCGGGATGTCTTTTGGCTGATAACAAGAACGAGCAAGAATCTCACCAGCTCTAATGGAAGTAACGACATTCACCAAACCATGTAATTACCAAATCAGTATCATAACAATATAAATTATTGTATGCCACCATTGAACTATTGGAATATGATTTTGTATGATTATTACTCAAAGGTTTTGTTCTAGTATTATTGAGACAAATGTTTGATTATGGATGACTGAATTATTGAAATAATTGATATAATATTAGGGTAATTATATAAAGGTTTTTAAATGATTATTATAATATTGCGCGTGAAAATATTATAAATTAATATAACATTAGGTAATTGTAAATAACTAATATCACAATCGTTGTGAAAATAATAATTTTTTAACCTACAAAATACTAGTTTACACAAGAAAATGTTATTGTAACTTTCTTATTTCAAAGTACACCAAATATAGTATTAACTTTAAAGAATTATCGATAAACGTTGAAACGTTATATGGTACCTACTTAATCTTGCATTATGGTTTCTCGTCATTGGGCGTGTAAGGTTTCGGGGAATTCTAATGTTGCCATATGAAATAAACTACTACTAATAGTATTTCCTTATTTGTTAAATGAACTAGCTGACCCGGCGAACTTTGTACCGCCTTATACCCGTTTTAAAAAAATACTTATGCCTATACAAACCGTGTCATGAAACGTGGAACACATAAAAGTAGAATTATCCAAATGTCTTCGCTACGCTTCATCGAAATTTAATTTCTCGCCCAGAGATTTTTATTTTTCGATGACTAATTTTTTAATTTTATTTTTTATACTTATATTGAAAAAGGCAATTTTGATCTACATTACATGTATAACGTATCTAACTTATTTATTTGAATAAGGATTAACACTGTAATGTTAAAAATACGTTCATGAATAACCCATCATTTTACTGTTTTAAGTAAACGCAAAAAAATGGTTATTGTGGGTTATCCTTGGAATATAGACATATACCACCGCGGACTTTTTTGTATTACTCAAAAGTTTTTGGCTGAGTATTAGAGGAAAGCTCGATCGGCTTATTTTTTTTTCTATCGTTGAAAAACTAATATCGTTGTAATATCGTCATTTTGTACAAAACTTAAACTTACTAAAACCTTCCTCAAGAATTGTTCTATCTATTGTTGAAAACCACATCATAATTCATAACCAGTAGCGTTGTTTTAAATATTTAAGTGATACAGGTCTTATTTGGTAGTCATATCACTCTTGCGAGCTGGATTAAACCACGGCTCCCAACTTAGGGGATTTCTGAATACATAATATTCTGTAATTCTGAATATAATAAAACTATTCAATCCAATAATAGTCATTCAAATACTTTTTTTTCCCATTGAATGAATTCGAATTGGATGACATCTAATGTAATTAGAATGGTGGATCATGCTCTACATTTAATCCATCTTCAAATATGTTAAGTTTATTTAATGTGTATTTAAATGATTTTAAAAATACAGACTCTTCAGAAGAAATTTATATAATTTATAAATAAAAAAAATTTAGAAATATTACTACATATTTCTTTTATTTTATATAGGTATTGTTTTTATTAAATATATTTTTCGGGGTATTTTCAAATAATTGAAGCAATTTTGGGGGGTTTTGACTTAGATTTAGGGATTAATATTTTTGAGCGTTGGTAACACGATTAAACAGAAGGGAAGCACCACGCCCGGTAGTCTCATAGAAAAAAAGTTACCGATTCGATGACAGTGCTAGAATTTGACATTTAGCTCTCCTCCCCCTATGCTTTTTTCACCCCTTATGCAGTTAGGCCAACCTTTTATTTAATTCTTATTTTGTTTGTGTTGTGGTTGAACTGCAACGGTCAGTTGTTCAGTTCAAATGCCATAACATAAGTATATTATTATTTGTTTGTGTTGATGAAAAGTGTTTGCGTCGATTAATTTCCGCCTTTTTAATCCACAAATACAGTGATATCGGGCTTTTACTTATTTGTTTTGAGGAGAAGTGCTTGCGTTGATTAAATTCCGCCCCTTCGAATCTACAAATACAGAGTCCCCGGCATTTTAGTAATGTATCGAAAGTGTGTCCCCGGATGCAAAATATTAGCATTTAAAGCCTCTCAGTAAAGTTTTGCATGATTATATGTATTAAAATACCGCTTAATTTACTGTAATTTAAAGTTAAATTTCATCTTCTAGACTTAATTGAATATCATTTCTGTATTTAGAATCAATAAAAATTGTGCAATGTATTCGGTTAGCAATGTTTGAGTTTATAGTAGTAGATAATATAACTAATTTTATCAATAAATCTCGGCCAGATGTGTTTTTTCTTCATAAAATATTGTTATTCCATATGACAATCATATTATTATCATAAAGATGACCTCAATTTTCCAAATAAAAAAATATGAAATAAAAAAAAAAAAGAAAAGTGTATTAGTAATTGTGTTTATATATATTTTAGATTTCCATCATATGAACATGAACTTCAAAATTGACTGATAAATGAAACTGAACTTCAAAATTGGATTGAAGCTTGTGGAAGACCAAATTGTAAGCCTTGCCTTGAAGGCATGCCAGGGTGTGGATGCTAATGCATTTTGAAATACCCTTATTTTTAAATGTATAGAAAAGACAAACAACATTGAAGCCATTCGCTGTTGGCACACCAACAGTATTGGTTTGTATGAGTACATAATAAGGATTTTATCAAATAGATATAATATAATTAAATAGTTATTATACAAGTGAGGTATTTATTTCTTAATAAGTCCACTTTTATAATACCTTCCTCAAGGGGACATACACAATGTAACAATAAGAATGGTAAGTATAGAAAAGTCTGAAACTATAAGATATTGTTGTGTACATTAGTAGCAAGCAGTTAATACTGTGAAACACAATGCCTAAATTATATAAAATGCATTACCTTCATATTTTTTTTATTATTTTGTCGGTTGAACATACAAACCTGTTTATGTGTTTGAGAATGTAAACTGTCCAGTTTTGAAAAATAAAATATACATAATTTATACTAGATATACTCATTGTCTAAGTTTTAAACTTTGAATGTTATTATTAAATAAGAATTTCCTTCATTTAAAATTAATCCTATTAATCTCTCTATACTTGCTAGGAAATTTTAAATATCACACTCTAGGTGTGTCAGTTAAAATATTTGATTTGTTCTTGGAGTTATAGTTTTTTTGCACTCGTTAGGTAGTAATGTTGTTGTAATTTACCATGCCATAATTGTTGTATAAAAATATGAGATGTTCATTAATTTAGTCGCAAATCGGTTATTAGTGTTGTTTAGACAGAGCCACAGATTCTTCTATGCTTCATAAATATCATAATAACTTATTTGTGCCATAATCTAATCTTCAAATGTTATCATCTGTTACTATTCTTTTAGAAATACACTGATTATGATTTGTTTGTATCTTTATAATAAAGAAATGCTAGAAAATAGGTTTTTTTTATTTTTTATTTTGTATTAAAATATAATAATTATGTATCATTTTACTGTAAGTATATTAATATTCATTTTCATATTTTTAAAAATGTTTTGTATGATTAGAATTCACTGTGACAAAGTAAACTGTGCTCTATTTTGTGATCGGATAACCAATTAAAAGCCAATTTTAATTAATAAAATAGTATGTATTTAGTATTTAAATTTTTGTTGAATGGCTTTTAAATATATTTAACATTAGCTTTAAGAGGCCAATACAACTCTTGTCACTGCCCCCATTTTTTTGGTGTCACCCTCTGGTGTACTTGCTGCAGTTGAGTTTATTTTAACTTATAATTAGCATAATATGTGATCAATACATGTGAGATAAACTAATTATTTGTAAATTTTTTGTGTAAACGAAGTAAAATGCTTTTTATTTTAGTAGGTACCCTCTTTGAATTCACCCAACCCGTAAGTAACTTTATTCAATATCGATTTAGTAATTGATATTTATTTATTTTTTTATTATAATTATTAATTGATTTTTATACAACAGTCATAGCTTTTTATGTCCTCTTAATAAATATCACACACTCAACAGCGTACGTACATCGGCAGAATAGATCGGTAAGTAATCACTGATCAAAGTGAAATAAATATCTCTGCAGGCTTACATATTTGTTTTCGATCAATAATTATTGAGATTCTGGATATCTATTCATTAGTATTTCGTCACTAAATATGAGATCAGAATATTCGATTGGATTAGTCAGAATGATAAAATACCTTGTGGTCACTAAGATCTACATATATGAAATATCGACGACATGTGTCAATAGTTTCAACGTTTTATTTCATTCTAAAATGACCTATACTTCATTCATTAGGTACCTACCTACAGCATCAGACAGAACGAAAATAAGGTACTTTGTGACAAAATGTCAACAATCATGTGAATCTTAAGACTAACGGCTAATTTGCTACATATCTATCCACTTAAATACCAGCCGCTATACTTAGCCGTTGCCTTTTAAGCTATATAAGTATTAAACAAATTTATGAATAAGTATTTGACTGACTTAAAACATTTAAAAACTTAATTTTATTTAGAAAACTACAGTAACCAAGCCCATCGATTCAACGTGCTAGTTAATTTAAGATGATAGATAGTGTGTATCAATATTTCTACAATAAAAAAAATGTTCCTCTATTACTGATTCTTCTTTCACCCATGGGAATCGAGGAACATTTAACTAGGTAAGTACCTATTAACACTGATGATTAATTTGTTAAAAAAAAACCTAACCTAATAGCCAAAATTACTACTAAGCACCTACTTACTCTAAGGGCGCTCGTGCACTACACTGAATTTTCAGGTCCGGCGGGCGGTCCGATTTTTTCCTGATCGGAGCGGCACAGTGTAGGGCAGCTCTCTTTGAAGCGTCACACGTCACTTACGCTGATCATTTTACATAACCCATAATAAATTATGGCAAGACGAAAGCATTTTATATTCACTACTATCGGATGACTACTATCAGATGTAAAAACTTATTATACCTTTACTAATTTAGAAACAGCATTATTCACATACAATACCTAAAAATATCTGTGTCATTAGAATAATATATATATATTTATATATAAACCTTGTGGTGTGTAGTTTCTTTGAGCAGAAATATTTTTCCCTTAGAATACTTCTTTTTTATTTATTTATTTATTTATTTATGACACAAACGGTCATTTCAAATTTTATTAAATGCGAAAAAGTCACTTAATTACTTCTGTTAATCTTTTGTTTATTCTTTATTATTACTTCTGTTATAAAATAATTATCTATACGTATCAATTATCTAAAAACAATTTTGATAATAACAAATTTCCAGGCAAACTTTCATTCCCTATTTTTCGCGGTAAAATGTAGCCTACGTTCTTCATTAAATATAATTGTCTATTTACTATATTGATTTCCATTAAGATATCTTACCTTAAGTTATCGATACTTTTAATACGATTCTAAAATCTAGCTAAGTATCTAGCGATACTAGAACCATACGCTGATCAAATTAGAACTATACCGAGTTTGCCAAAGCATATGCTTTGCAGTGATATTTACCAACTATATTAAATAAGTCATATAAAATATAGCATTTTATAATCTACAATAAATATCGATTATAAGTTTATTGTAAAAATTAATTAACACAATATAGCCGAAATAAATATCGATTTTTCATTGCCTTTCAATCACGGACCTGAAAAAAACCGGTCCGGAATAGAGAAAAGAGAAAAGTATTCCTGACAGTGAGTGCCTGACGGACATATCGGACCTGAACTAAAACCGGACCAACGGACATGAAAATTCAGTGTAGTGCACAAGCGCCCTAAGTTTGAAATACATACCTATATCTTCTTCGTAACACGATAACTGAGAGTGAATGAAATAGTCCTTGCAAAACTTCTAGTTCGCTCTGAAGTTGTGTCGCGTAGGAATACGGTAGGTATTTCACACATTCACATTATGCACATAAAGTTTACTTTCTAACCGCAACTATGCTCGAAACAACTTCAGAGCGATCTAGAACTTTCTAGTTTATTAGCACAGATCGATTAGCTAAATAATAGAAATTTATTTGGTTTTTTTAACCAAATAAATTTCTATTATTTAGCTAATTTTCGTGAAATATAAAGATAATATTATTATTATTCAAAGATATTTTTACCAAATAGATATAATTCGAATTCACTCATGTGTCCGAATTCTCGTCATTTAGTAGGTATACCATACACACATTGATTCCATTTTTTTGTATAAAAATACTAAACAAAATTGATTGATTAAACGTGTCTTAGATATTTTAATCCTATATCATTTCGAAACTCACTTCACTTATTTCACGAAACATTATTACTGTGAAGTGAATTCGGACACCCGAGTGGATTCGAATTATCGGGTTTGAAGTTTTACAGAATCGCAGGGCGGATAATCTGATATTAATAACAATTTAAAAAAGGTAAATAATGATTAGGTACCTAATAAATGAACGTAGGAAAATGTAAATATTACAGTACTCAGTAGGAATATCTAGATAAATGTAAATAAAATTTGTAAATAGCCATTGATTTCTTTAATACCCGTCAACATAATGATCTCAAACTAAAAGAATTACCTAACTGTACTTTGAATATTCGTGTTCAATTGAATATTCATCTTTTATATCTCGCTCGTTGTTGTATTAAAACAAAAAAGGAAAAACGAACACGTAAATGAAACACACGTTTTTCCAATATTATTTATTGAATAATTTATCTTTTAACTTATTATATTTTTCAGAGCTTTCTTCTGCATTCTCGGCAATTTTTGTAAAACTTTTGTAACCTTATGAACAATTTGTTTTAAAGAGGGTACTGATTTTAGCATACCATTTTATACACATATTTAAGTTTTTCTAAAATTTCAATTGCCTTCGGCCAGAAAGAATGATGATGTGTCTTATCTGTCACAGCTTTTTCTTTTCCTTTATGCTTTTTTTGTTTATCGACGATGCTCCATTGACACTATCAAATAATTGGTAACAGTCTTAATGTTGTGCTGACGACGGGCCTGCCATCCATCCACATAAGTTGCTGCAATTTAAAATATTCATATAATAATTGTATGAAATTTGATTCAAAACTATTAACTGTTAGTAAATTTCATCTAATGCTCACAGAAATTTGCAGTGTAAGACAAAGCTGCAGACATAATGGCTCAATATTTTTACACAATTTTTTATCTGCAAAAAGAGATATCATATTTAAAATTATCTTCATTAGAGAACGATTGTAATTTAAGTGTAAACTATATTAACTACTTGTTACATGATTAAAAATAAAGATCATTAAATTAACACTCGCTCTGATAGAGGATATAGAAGCTGAATACAAATTATTTCTTTTATTTATGTACTAGTTTAAGTTAAGTATACTAATATAATATAATCAATGCATTACCTTCATCTTTTTAATTTTATCAGGTATAACTCATTGGTCATTTAATTTATGACGTAGCCCAGCTTCAGTGTGTTGACAGTCTGTCTCATAGACATAGAAATAATATCATGTCATTTGCAAGTTTACCATCCAATATTAAATTTTTTGTTAAAAAATTGTTCCTGATACATTTTATCAAGTGTATGTTTTATCATAATGTTCAAATCCACCCCACATATTTAAAGAATGCCAAATGAAACAAAAATTTAAGAACTTAAAACATAATAGATAACAATATATAAAAATAAGAACCTTCACTGCTTTCATTAAATCTTTTAGTTTTCTTTCATATAAATATAATTCTCTGTACCAACCTGTGATTTCAATTTAAAATTTGATCACACTCAGTGTCTTCTTTTAGATTTTTGAGTTCTGATTGGATCTGAGCTGAGCCTCGGTCATATATTATTGCGATGGGATTAAGGTCCAACTCAACAACTTTCTTTTTCTACTACTAACTTTAAAATATTCTTGATGTTTACAGTACAGTACAGTACAGTACAGTACAGTACAGTACAGTACAGTACAGTACAGTACAGTACAGACAGTAGCTCCTTGACAGAAATACTAACATAAAGGCTGTCGCCACTTGTAAACAGCACCAACATTGTAAATACAAGAGTATGATGATCTGCAAATTCCACTTTCTTTTCTTGATGTTCTTTTCTTGAAATCCATTAATGTTATCTTTAATCCTTATTACATTTTTATTATACAAAAGTGCTGTTTCTAATGACATCTCATCAAATATAATGGAGTAGGGTGAGGTGTTGAACAGTGGCTATGCCAGATACAGTGGCTCAGTAACAGTATGAGGGTATAGGATAAAGATATAGAACTGCCTCTTTCACTCATAGGTAGTATTTGGGATACCAACTTGTCACAACTAGTCGAGCAGCGCCTACGCCGCGGAGTGTGTGTGCTACAAGCATTTATTATAATTTTGAAAAATATATTTACTTTTAAGGTAAGATATTTTCTGTTTCAACTCAAATATAGGTTTTTTTTTACTATTGCTTCATTTCAACTGTTGATAGTATTAAACAAAGGTTATTTTCACGTATAAAAACATTTGATATTATGAATATTATTTTACCTACATGCTTTGGAATTCAAAATGGCGATTTCGTACACAGTGGCTCAATCAACGAAGGTACACAGTGGGTCTTGATTCACTGTGTACTACTGGATTATTGTACTACTGGTGTGATTTTATCAACTTAAATAAGAAAGTGTTACCTACTAATTTAATATTATGCTTACTTACAATAATCATACTTATTTGTCGCTTACGGACGTGTTTTTGGTTTTGCTAAAATTAGGTTCTTTTATTTTTAGGATGCCACGTTCAGAAAAACCCCGTTCTATCGGGGCCCACACTGAAGAAAATATGAGAGATGCTTTGCAGGCAATACAAAGAGGTATGAGTGTGAGAAAAGCATCAAAAGATTACAACATTCCTTTTACTACTTTAAGGCGATATTACCTGAAATCAAAACATTTTTCTTCTGTTGAATCCATGCGGTTAGTACCTCACTATGACGTAAATAAAGTATTTTCTAATAATCAGGAAAAGAGTCTTAAAGAATATAATACATATTGTTCGGCTTTATTCTATGGTATGACATCAAAAGATACAAGACGGGTCGCATACGAAATGGCAAAAAATAATAATTTGAAAATGCCTGAAAGCTGGAATGTCCAAAAAATGGCGGGAAAAGAATGGCTGCGGAGCTTCATGCGAAAGCATCGAGACATTAGTTTGAGAAAACCTGAAGCGTGCAGTCTTGCACGCGCCACAGCCTTCAACAGGTCAAATGTTGAAGTATTTTTCAATAACTTAGAGATATTGATGAAACGATACCCAGAATTAGGAGCAAATCGTATATTTAACTTAGATGAAACATCCACTACCACTGTACAAAAGCCTCAGCGTGTAGTGGCACCCAAAGGTCGCCGCAATGTAAGTAAAGTTACGAGTGGAGAGCGAGGAACTCTCGTAACAACTTGTTGCATCATAAGTGCGGGTGGTATAGCACTACCTCCTGTTATGGTGTTTCCAAGGAAAAATTTTAAAAATTTTATGATCAAAAATACACCTCCTGGTACTTTGGGGTTAGCAGCATCAAGTGGTTGGATGAATTTAGAAATTTTTCCAGAAGTTATCCGGCACGTAATAAAACATTCCAATTCTACACCTGAAAATCCTTGCATATTAATAATGGACAACCACGAGTCGCACTTGTCGTTAGAAGCACTAAATTTGGCCAAAGCTTCAGGAGTTCACATTTTAACTTTGCATCCTCATACATCAGCAAAATTACAACCCCTCGATGTTGGGATCTATGGCCCATTCAAGACCTATTATAACGGAGCCATAGATTCATGGTTGATGCAACATCCTGGAAAACCTGTAACCATTTATGATGTAGGCGAAATAGTTGGTACGGCCTTCCTCAAAGTAATGACACCAGTCAATATTATTAATTCGTTTAGAAAATGTGGGATTTACCCATTCGACCGCAACATTTTCACTGAAGATGACTTTATGCCAAGTACAGTGACAGATCGCCCGTGTCCTAATGACGAGGATCAAATTGTAAATTCACCTGATCATGATACCACCGCCGACGCTCCGATGCTCCAAGCTCCTAGTTGCTCCGATGACGCCGAGTTACCTATTCACAATCAGTCACCAATCCCTACTTGCTCAAACTTTATTGATAATTTGAATTTAGCAAATGAACCGGCTACCAGAGAAAATTCACCATCGATTATTATTAACTTTTTTGCTGAAAATAATTTGGACTTAGAATTAGGATCACAATTAGATTCATCAAGACATATTTCTCAAATACTGACGGAATCCACTTTACAATCTAATACTTTAAGCAAACCTATTGAATCGCCGATGCGTACCACTGAAGTAAGGAAGAGCCCTCATTTTATATCCCCATTTGAATTTAGGAATCCTATTAAAGCTGGGCCTAGAAAATCTGAACGGAAATCCAGAAAATTAGGACGTAGTATGATAGTAACTGATACCCCCGAAAAACAAGAAATAGAAAAGGCTAAATCTAAAAAAAAAGTACATCCAAAACAAAGAAAAGTGATAAAGAAGGTGTTACAAAGTGACTCTGAAGATCAGAGTGAAGAAGATCAAAACATTAATGTAGAATACCAGGAATCAGATGAAGATAACGAGTGGCCAGATGATGACATCGAAAATGAAACAATTTGTTTGACAGAAAATGATTTCACTGATCCTCTACCAAGACCGCCTCGAGAGGGTGAATTTGTTTTAGTAGAGTTTTCTACTAAGAAGCAAAAAGTTTTTTACATTGGCAAAGTGCTAGAAAGCAGAAATCATAATCTTGACTATTACATTAGCTATCTGCGTAAGAAGGCCCATGGTAAATATGCCATGCCTAATAATCCTGATTTGTCGATTGCAAAAGAGCGCGATATTAAATATATATTGCCAAAACCCACTTTTGGAGGCAGCACCATGAGACAGCAATCTTATTATTGCTTCCCAATCGATTTTTCGAACCTGAATGTTCATTAAAATGTTATAGTTTCGTTTTACTTATTAATTATTAAGAGATTTAAGAAGTTGTTTTGTTGATTATATTTGATTTGTTTTGAATTGACATTTAGTCGATATAACCAAAAAAGCCATTTGCATTTAATATTGCAATGTAGGTTGTAATTGCATTGCAATTATTTTATTAATATTTTATTTCTTTTTGGATGCATATTTACTTAGTTACCTAGTTTGTATGACTAAAGAGTCCTAGTGCATTTTATATTTAAGTTTTTTTTAGTTTAACTAAATAAGTTCAAAGTGTTCTTATTTTTTTAATGTTGAAGATGTTTATTTGAAGAGTTGAAGAAGATATTATTGTGATCTCTAATATTGTGACTGATTTTATTACATATTGTACCTAAGAGTTCAAATACTTAATTAAAAACTTGATACTACAGTTTTTTATTTCATTTTAGATTCAATTATCCACTGTTACTGCCCCGATCCACTGTGAACATTAGGGCGAGCCACTGTTCAACACCCAGTGTACACAGTGGCTCATTTTTGACTCTTAAAAAAAGTGTATACATAGTATTATTTTTAACGCTATTCATAAAAACAAGTCACCTATATTAAACTAGATTACATTTCCTACCTACTATCTCAATTTTCGTCTTTCTAACTCAATTCAGAGCTGAGCTACAGCCTCTGGAAAAAAAGTGATCCACTGTTGAACACTTTACCCTATATTTTTTTGGAGTTTCATTTGTCCACCTGAAAAAGTAAATTC
Source organism: Diatraea saccharalis (assembly GCA_918026875.4). Taxonomy (NCBI): domain Eukaryota; kingdom Metazoa; phylum Arthropoda; class Insecta; order Lepidoptera; family Crambidae; genus Diatraea; species Diatraea saccharalis. The sequence goes on from OU893353.1 coordinate 306,385, forward strand.
AAATAGGTGTAGGGGTACATATTATTAATTGATAGTAATACAAAAAATTATAAAAGTAGTATGAAAAACCTTATATGGAATATACATACATTACCTCTTACATGAAGCCCGGTTCTATGATCAATTTTCTAATCATATTATTCAGTGTAGTTTTGGATGATAAATAAAATAAAAAATTTTGCTTAAAAATCAATAACACTTTGGACTCTGCTTTGATATTGATAAAGCAATTATCTTTTCTTCGGTAGTGAATCTCACCTCTCATGTTTATTTTTAGTTTGTTATATGTTTTTGAAATGCTCACTTGCATTTCAAAAACAAACATTTTTTGCAACTGTGTTAATTGAACTCTTCAAATGATAACTTTTTACAAAACTTAAAGGTATTTTTTAAGTATTCTTTACTTTATTATGAAAGTTCAAGTTCAACTAAGTCTTTGGCTTGTTATATTCTTCATAAATTCTCTGGTATAAAGGTGACAATTGGCTTTATTTGGTAATAAGCCTTTTCTTTTTTGTTTGGGTACATTTCACAGGGTCTGTAACATCAAAAGTATTCAGTGAATTTCTCTATTAGAACTACTATTTGATTGAAATAAAGATACACTAAATAAAAAGAGACAGGTCTTACCAGATAATTTAGTTTATGTCATATTTTAATCTCCAGAGCAAGCAACTAATTGAGTAAACTCAGTGGCTGCAGACAGCAGACAGGAGTCTCAATTTGTTCTTTGAAATTTACACCACCTATGATATCAATATTGATTATGTGTATAAGATTAAAAAACAGATATATATATAATCTTAAATGATATAAATAGAAATATGTTATTTATATTATCAATTTATTTTCTGATCAAAATCACTTCTAGCGTGACCGCTAGAGTTAAGTAACTTAATGTAATTTTTCTTTATGTGTGTAAGAATGAGAGATCTACTAGACTTTTTTAAAGCAAAAATCTATATTAAAATACACCAAAAGTGCAGCATGAACTTTGTTATCTAAATAAAATAAATTAAAAACAAACCTCTGTTCAGTTCCACTTTCTAATAATATGTGTGATCAACATGACTTTTTCTTGCATAGCTGTGTTCCCAAGTGAATATAATTTCTGTA